>BCKG01000011.1:211213-604821 GCA_001600535.1 Yarrowia sp. JCM 30696
ATATCATGCACTAATATCTCCTAAATACTTGTCTCGAAACCTTAAATCATGCTTAGTCAGCACAGGCTTCAGTGATCACAATCAGTTTGATCACATTTTTGTTGAGGGCATCCTGGCCGAGCGGTTAAGGCGAGAGATTAGAAATCTCTTGGGGTTTCCCCGCGTAGGTTCGAATCCTGCGGATGTCGCCATTTCTTTTTTTTTCCCTAATGAAGAGAGAAAATGACTTTTTGCTTGTTTTGAAGACTAGACTTGACAATTAACGTGCCAGACAATTTTTTTGTCCATTTCCTAAGGGTAAAATGCCGTTATTTCAGTTCCAGATTCCGCGGCTGATTAAGCAGATATAGGATAGCAGAGGCCACTTTTTCCGTGTTTTCAAAAATCTGCCTGGCTAGCTCAATCGGTAGAGCGTGAGACTCTTATTCAAAGGTCATCTCAAGGCTGTGGGTTCAAGCCCCACGTCGGGCTTTCTTTTTGTCTCCGAGTCTGGTGGGAACCGCTTTTTTTGTTGCTCACGGTTTCGGTGTGGTTTTTCTGTTAGTCAGCGACTTGGAAGATGTTCATACAAGTACGGTACGGTAGGTCTTCTTGTGTTGTTTCTGTACGATGTGATGAAGATCGTCCGTAAACATAGAGAATCATGGAGTGTCTCTTACTGATTATATAAGACTCTGTGATGTGCTACAAGAGTATCAGATGAAAGCTGCAGGACGTTTCTACCTTATTTCTTGACATAAATGATACAATTGTGGTTCCTTTCGTTGATTTGTCTTCCATTAATTAATTAGTTGTAACTGATTTGTACTCTTCCAT
The DNA here is from genome assembly GCA_001600535.1 of Yarrowia sp. JCM 30696. Classification (NCBI taxonomy): domain Eukaryota; kingdom Fungi; phylum Ascomycota; class Dipodascomycetes; order Dipodascales; genus Yarrowia; species Yarrowia sp. JCM 30696. Next base: position 212,030 of record BCKG01000011.1, read on the forward strand.
CAAGCAGAGCTTTCTAAGGAATCGTACAAGAGAGGAGAGGGCAACATAACCTGGGAAGTTGATTTTCAGACTGTGAGGATGATAATCAATACTGGAACAAGATCAACAAGAGTCATATGCAGTTCGCCTGAATATACAACTTCAGGAAGCTGTCTCTACTATGCGTGAGGTGTGCTCTAGTATGTATAAGAATAGATAGCAGTAGAGATTTGAAAAACGCATGAAGAGTTGAAAGTACTTTACCAGGTAGTACAAGTATCCGAGTAGTGGTTTTTATATCTTTACCGAGACGTGTCAAGGAGGTAATTACTGCGTTCTTTCTGTTCATAGTATTGTGACACAGTATAACACACTATTAGTCAGGTCCATGTCGACCAGAAAATGTGAGTCAACTACAAGACCAAAATCATCACTTTTCCATAGAGTTCCAGTTCTTGTCATGCTTCAGTGTGTGCTAATATCTTCAACTTTCTTGTCCCTCATTACTGTACATTGATTGATCGTTTTGACTATATTCTCTTGGTATGACTATAGAAGACAGCTAACGAGATAGTGAGGTGATTATTGAAGTAGTCATGATGATTTGCTTTGTCAACTGAGTATATAAAAGAAGATCTCAGCATTATGACTCTCTCCAATATCTGTATGTAGACATTGTTTTGCTGTGGGACTTCTTAGACGAATAACAAGACAATGAGACACATTGGAAGTATGGAGGCTTTCAAAAATTGATCCTGGTTGAAGGCGTACCTCTGATTAAAAGTCTCGGCTAAAATTCATCTTGAATGTAACGATATATCCCCCCCATGTTATTCCTTCTCAATGTGAGATCACTATTGACAAAATAATGAGAGAACATGAATACCAGTAGCTATGTTGAAACATACAAGTACTTGTAACTCGAAAAATTCTCACTCCCCCTACAATACCATACAGTAACACCACTGTCATAACCTCATTCAATCTATACTTCAGAGTCCTATAAACAATTTGTGACTGTATAAATCATTCTCCTAGAAACCTTCAAACCAAATTTTCAAGCTAATCAATCGTTCCACGTCTAATTGCTCTCCTCAACAACAACAACCTCTCCATTGGCTTCTCTCTCCTTCTCCAGTCGATTCTGTTCGAGAACTCTCTGAAGAACAGCAGTCTCTATACTCTCACTGGGCTCCTTGGCGCCAATTCGCTTCTGCGACTTGTATCCGGCCACAAACAGAATGCCCGACAGCAAAATCAGCGTGATGCCGATAAATCGGTTGGCCTTTTGCCGCTGCTCGGGAGTTTTGCCCTCAAGAGCAGCAGGCAGCTTTCCTCCGGGAAGCGTGGTCTCGGAAAGCGGCACTTTGGGTGCCTTGGACGCGCCTAAAGAGTCGGTAATACCCGCCGAGGGGCGCGAGTGTGTGCCCTTGGGCCGCACATGGCGGTTCATTCGCACAAGTGTTCGGATCATGATGTAGAGTGTTGGTAAATTGAGAAGTTGAACGATACCAGTCGTGTGCATACGCCTGAACTTTATCGTCCTTGGGGAGTAAATTTGGAGATGATGTTGGGGGACTTTAAGAAGTGGTTTTAGCAGGAGTGTGGAGCTGGGAATGAGAGAATTCAAACTCTTTTTTCAGATTCAATTTATCTCTTTTATTGGTGTAGTTCGAGAGTGTTATGTTCTCCCCCTAGTAATAAGTGTAATAGTTAAGTAGAGTGAATAATGTCAACTAAAATACTTGACTCTTTTGAGAACAAAAAGTGACTCAATTCGGAAAGGGGAACTTTGAGGCGTGTCTAGACGACGCTATCAGCAGCTCTATGCCAAAATTAAACTGTTTAAACGTGTCCATTACTCATCAGATAGTGTCCAAATCAGCTTACTAAGCCAACCTTAAATATTTCAGCATGCACAACTCAAAACCAACTTTATGGAACCTGCATAAGGAGTGAAAAAAAAAACATCCAGGGATAGATGTATCCTGATCAAGGGAAAAAAAAGAATGCCATCACCCAGAATCGAACTGAGGTTTCCACGGCCACAACGTGGTGTACTAACCACTATACTATGATGGCTGGCGATAAGATTTAGACCGGGTTGGGCGTATGGGAGGTGTAGAAGAAGTCACGTGAGCGCGAAATTAAAATGATTTTCTGGCGATCTAAAGGAGGTATGAATATGGTAAATAGTTAGGGGAGTGTAGTTGGGACTGGGGAACCGTCTAATATTGTTATTTTATTGTTATTATGACTGGATCATGCTGTTCTAGGGTATGTTGTGATGACGTCTGTTGTGAGGTTGAAATGACGAGTTTGAGGCATTTGGAAGACATTAAAGATAAAACGATAGCTCTACTGGTTTACTTCAGCGGCTTTAAAAACTCCAAAGTAATTCTTTTGTATGTCAACCCTCTCTAGGACGTTTGAAATGACTTCTTCTTCTTTGTGAGTTTTTCAAGGTTATTGATTATGTAAGCAGATCTGAAGAATCCTTTTATTTGTCCAATAGTAGTTGATTTGAAATAGTCAAGAACATTTTAGGAGATGCTGGCTCCACCGTGGTAGTCTTGTAAAAATTTGTAACCAGTTATATCACTATAAGGCATCATCTCAATTTAGCCTAGTACTGTTTGATTACATAATCATTCGCTTACATAATCATCCGCTTACATAACATTAAGCTTTCGTAACCACATATGTGCTTATATAATCAATTCTACCAACACCATCTACCTACTTCATTTGTGAACCGATCTGTCCAATAATTACACAATCTTCTCTCAGCCCCACTAGCACCTCACTGTTCAAGTTTCAGCCACATTTGCCCATCCCTTCCTCCGATTCTGGACTTTTTCAAAATTTGACATTTACGACTCACTTTGGATTGACTCATAGAGCTGGAGACAGAAAAGTGACGATAAACAATCGAGAAAAGTCGGAAAAAACCTGCAAATTTCACTAACACACTAATTGCCACTCTGAGAAAATATCCCTCACCTCCTCCCGTGTCTCCGTTCCCCCCATGAAAAAAAAATGTTGTAACCCTCACCCCAGCCGGGTAACTTTTAGCTCCTGAAAAAGTGCATGTGTGTTCTGCACTGTCATCACCAACCACCACCATGTCTGATCTGACGAGCACCGTGCTGAAAACGCTTTCCGAGGGCCCTGTGGGCGACTCGCGGGCCGCCTTTCCCGAGGCCACCACCGCCCAGCTGCAGGGCACGCTCCAGTCTCTTGCTGGACGAGAAATGCTGACTTACAAGGCCGTTGAAGAGGACAAATGGGAGCTGACTGAGGAGGGCAAGGAGATTGTGCAGCTTGGCTCGCACGAGTACCGGCTGTACGAGGAGGTGTGCAAGGGTCTGGAGGGGCTGGAGCTGGCTGACGTGGCGTCCAAGCTCGGCAACTCCGGCAAGATTGGCCAGCAGCGGGCATTCAAGAACGGCTGGGTCAAGAAGGAGGGCTCCAAGCTCATCAAGAGCAGCGACAGCGTGCAGGACAAGACCGCCGAGGACCTGAAGGAGATTGAGAAGACCGGCACTCTGGGCGACGCCAAGGAGCTGCAGGATCTCAAGAAGCGAAAGCTCATCTCCAAGGTCAAGCAGGTGTGGTTTGAGATCGCCAAGGGCCCCCAGTTTGCGCTCACCGTCAAGGAGTACGCCACCGACGTGACCACGGACATGATCCAGAGCGGCGCCTGGAAGGACGCGGCTTTCAAGCCCTACAACTTTGCTGCTGAGGGAGTTCAGCCCCAGTCCGGAGCCTTCCACCCTCTCAACAAGGTGCGGGAGGAGTTCCGGCAGATTTTCTTCTCCCTGGGCTTCTCCGAAATGCCCACCAACCAGTACGTGGACTCGGGTTTCTGGAACTTCGACACGCTGTTTGTGCCCCAGAAGCATCCCGCACGAGACCTCCAGGACACCTTCTACGTCAAGGACCCCAAGGAGGCCGGTCTGCCCGAAGACATGCAGTACTGGGACAATGTCAAAAAGGTGCACGAGGACGGCGCCTACGGCTCCATTGGCTACCGGTACGAGTGGAAGCCCGAGGAGGCCCAGAAGCTGGTGCTGCGAACCCACACCACCGCCGTGTCGGCCAAGATGCTGCACCAGCTCGCCAAGGACCCCAAGCCCTCCAAGCTCTTCTCCATCGACCGGGTGTTCCGAAACGAGGCCGTGGACGCCACCCATCTGGCCGAGTTCCACCAGGTCGAAGGTGTGGTTGCCGACTACAACCTGACGCTGGGAGACCTCATTGGCTTCATGCAGATGTTCTTCTCGCAGATGGGCGTCAAGCAGCTGCGGTTCAAGCCCGCCTACAACCCCTACACCGAGCCGTCGCTGGAAATCTTCTCCTGGCACGAGGGTCTCGGCAAGTGGGTCGAGATTGGAAACTCGGGCATGTTCCGGCCGGAAATGCTGGAGGCCATGGGTCTGCCCAAGGACCTGCGAGTTCACGGCTGGGGTCTGTCGCTGGAGCGACCTACTATGATCAAGTACGGCGTTTCCAACATCCGAGAGCTGCTGGGCCACAAGGTGTCTCTGGACTTTGTCGAGAACAACCCGGCTGTGCGATTGGATGAGGGTTTGAACTAACCGACTCGGGGCGTAGCCCGAGAGTTGGTTCTGAGTCATTCTGAGTCATTCTGAGTCATTCTGAGTCTGGATCATGAGGGAAGATCTGTCTAATTCTAGGGACAGATGGGAAAAGAGGAAACCACGCAACGACCATGTTGCTGGATGTAGGTAGGAGAGTAATAGATAGTTAGATTGAGCGGACTTGAGGAGGGAAAAGCATGAGATGTCATCAAGTGCGTCTGTACAACAGCCCGATAAGAACACTCAATGGGTAAGAGGGAGTAGTTGGAGTTATTAGTAAGCTGAGATGTGACGGTGATCAAGTGTGATACTTGTATGTATAGATGAGACATGAGAAACTCATTTGGTTGTGTTATTCAAGTCACCGGTCTTTCAATAGTTTACAGTAAGTGGAGGTGTCTCATAGTCTATGGTAGCTATAAGGAGTAGTTCAAATAAATGGTAGAGTTACGAAAGGATGAGGATATCGTAGTACAAGTGAGTGGATTAGAGGCTGACCGAACGATAGGAGTGTTTTTTGGACTTCTCCAAGTTGTGCAATGATAGATGTGAGTTCAGAATGTCAGGATATGCTGTTTATAATGACTCGTAGACAGTCTCTCAGTAATGAAAAGAAAAAATTGTAAATACTCAGAGGGGACATTCTGGACTCGGTAAGAGTCTCCACAGTTCATAGAAGCTACTCCAAGTACTTATTACCATCATTTGTTCCATTTGCATCAACTTGAAGCTACAGGTGCTTGTAGTGTTAGATAGCTTTGGAACCACGTGAGTAGAAGAGGTAACACCTCGTACACTTCAATTCCAGAAACTTCAAGCCATGCCAAAAACACCTGTCTACTCAAATTCCCCAGGTCTCCTATAACTCAAGTATGTACATACTCTCAAGTTCAACTAACCTCTCGGCAGCTCGCTTGAAATACCCTCATAAAAGCGAAACTGCTTCTACGCGAAAAGAAACAGTTCCTGCCTGAAATGAACGCGACGCGTGTCCCATATAGGAAAACTAGGGACTTTTCTCAGAATCTATCTCAGAGTTTGAATGTATAGATTGAGAATACAGGGTATGTGGTTGTAGGTATAATATCTGAGAAAAAACATAATAGCCGCTTGTGGTCTATTGCACAAGGCAATTGTGTTGTTCCTGTATCTTAATGAAGCCATATAATCTCTCAAACGACTTTTGGACTTACTCATCTTCCTCTATGTACTGTCATTCAATCACACTTCCAAGTACTCGTATTGAACCGCTTACCGTATAAAGACATACGCACACTTCCGTTCCTGTAAATACCAACCCAGTCAGCCTCCTTCAATGCCGTCACTCACTTTTGCCAGGCACATTCTCTTTCCGCTTTCATCTTAACTCAAGCTCTCCGACAAGACTGTTTACGTCTTGCCAAGGCAAGTCAAGAAGATCTAGGCTTCTATTTATAGCTCGAGTTCGGAGATTTGCTGGACTGTTGGAGGCAGTTGGTCTTCAGAACTCCTTAGTACCCCATGATGCTCTTACCAGTGTTTGTCCATCATCTAGTTCCTTGCCAGATCAATACTACCACATGACCCACCTACTACGCGTGTGAAACACGTTCGCGCCTCATTCAAAGGTCTCCTTCCTCCACCTCGCTCCACATTTCATTTCAAGCCGTTGAGACCGTTAAATCTGCAGGTGCCTGGACATGTATCCAGAGTTAGTCTAGACGGTAGGCAGAGACTTGCCAGTGAAGACGATCGTGCGAGATCGATGCAGGCTACAACATGAGCCCATTTCCTTCATCTAATCACGCATCGCTCCTCTTTGTTTCGTTGTCACATCACAGGTCGTCGCCTCCTCTGTATATCCGAAAAACATAGGTCACACCACCTATTAATAACCTCCTAGCGCATCGGAGGCTCTCCCTTGCAGAGTCACGGGAGCTCGGAATGGAGCTAGAAGCCCACAGGGTTAGAAATGTGGATATTCTGGGGTTAACAATTGGGATTTTTGGCAGGTAAACAGAACACCAGAAAGCTCCATATTGAGCCCAAAACAGACGCTATAAGCATGGGGACTTCGAATCCGGCCTTCCCGCGACCCACTTTCCACGCACACGAGCTTTTGGCGTCTTCTATTAGCTCGTCGCCAAGAAAAACGTACCTGATATCTACAAGTAGTGTTTGTCCGGATAATGCATACCTATACATACTTCTAGAACTTCTTTTGCAGGATAAAGAAGTCGGTCGAGACACTTTTGTGGGCGAATTCCGGGTCCTCATTTTTCCTCGACTCCCCCACCTGACGACTTGTATAGTGCTTTTCCATGTCTCATTTATTGTACCTACTGTACTAATTAGTGCCACTGTAAATTGCATATTTTGTACCGGTAGTACAAGTATGAATGACTTATCATCCCATCCATTCCCACAGCTTCTGCAGATACGGCTTTTTCGCGCAAGTCACGTGACCAAAAACCCGCGCGCGAGATGGTTCCAGGCCGTTTCTTCCATTTTCGTCCTCTCCAGCCACTTGCTTTTTCCCTCCATTTCCGCCGTATATCCACTCAACGCTGATCCGATGTTTGAGTTAATTGACGTGGGAGACCAAGTGCGTCATAGGTCTGGAAGGGAAATCGGTGGAGAGAAAGCGAGCGCATATTTGCAATGTCCAGAGGGTGCTACCGGTACAAGTAGTGATTGTTGCTGCGATTTTGGCCGAATTTGACGGTTTTTTTCTCCATTCCCAGACCCCCTTCTCGGACCCCTGAAAATGCGACATTTTCGGCACCTTATTTCCGCCTCTTTATTTTTCGTGTGCCATGAACTCTTGTTACACTCATTCCAAGTTTGAGTCAAAAGCGAGTTTCGAACGAACAGCAGATAATACCTCAGCGACACGGTGCATGTGACAGGTCCGGGGGATGGTGACGGTCCCGACGTGATGGGCACCACTTTGGGCCTGTAATGACCACAACATGACCTCTGTCAGTCAGCCCTCCCAAACAAGGTTCGCAGGGCTGACTTTTCCTAAAATAGACCGAGGGTCGAGTGGCGAGGAGATGACGGGGGGATATCTGGAGAATAGTAGATATCTGCGGGTTTTTGCTGGCCCGTGGTCCCCATCACATTCGCCATGTCGTGGCCATCACTCCGGCCATGTCACCTGTACCTGCACATGGATTGCTACCACACATAGGTGCACTTGCTACTTGTACGAGTACTGGTGAGCCGCACCACCACCCGCAACCCACTTGTAGCGAAAACGCGCATGAGTCGAGAAATACGCGCTAGGTGACATGGGCCATGTGGTCACTACTCCGGGGGTGTGGTGGGCACGACTCCGGCCATGTAGTCACCACACCGGCAAAGTCGCCGTAAATCCGCGGAGATGCCTATCGCCGAAAAATGCAGCAGTCGCAACCCTCAATCTGCCCATTAGGGGCCCACAAGCTTTTGCCTTTTTTTTGGCTTCCCAAACAAGGCAGTGAGTGCATACCACCTTAGTACCTCAGCCATATCGTCTGTTTATATATAGGCCCAACTCCTCGTCCACATTCTTATTCCACACTCAACACAACCACAACACAAACACAACCACAATGGCTTTCACCTCTTCCGACATTCTTAAGATCATCGTTGGTGAGTACTACTGGAGATAGCCGCGGGCTATTTTGGTGGCGACGTTGCACTACAAGTAACTAGCTCAATTGACGACACCAACTACAAATTGAATTGCATGTGGTGGCTTCAATTGCAAGGTGATCACTACAGAGGCATTGTGATGGGCACGACACGGGCAATGTGATGGGCACGACTTTGACAATGTGGTCACCACAACGACGGTGTAACCACACATACCCCACAACACCAGCCGTGTAACCACGCGCCCCGTCACCCACGCCCCGTCACCCACGCCCTGTCACCCACGACATGAACCGTGTAATCACACATCTTGCCCAACTCCCACTAACTCAGCTATCTTCCTTCCCCCCGTTGGAGTTTTCATGGAGCGAGGATGCACCGCTGACCTGCTCATCAACGTCCTGCTCTGTTGTCTTGGATACATTCCCGGTATCATCCACGCCCTCTACATCATCTTCAAGTATTAATTGTACCATAACCAGCAACATATAACCAATATTGATCATTTAAAGGAAACTGAACCGTACCGGTAGGTGAGAATTGAACCTCTATCTCTATATCGTATACATGCAGGCGGTCTGCATCTTTCCAAAAGTAGCAATCTCCAAAGGGAATATTCAGGCAACTCTGTTTATTTTAACTTCTAGAGCAATCTGAGATACGCGTTATTTTTTGGGGGCTTACCGAGATTCGCTCTGGGGAGGGATTGAGAGCGGGGAAAGAGCTGAAAACTCCGCGTGTTTTGATTGGCCAATTTTCCGCTTTATTTCCCCTTTTCCGCATCCGTTTTGCGGCCCGATTCGGCTAATTCGGCTAGTCTCAAGCCGTCTTTAATGTCGGATCAACTTACCCCTGTAAATGTGGGAAAAAGGTTGACTTTCAACCTTGTTGAACCGTTGGAGTTTGGGAGAGGGGTGAGAGAAATCATGGAAATTTGGGGAGACGGTAAAAATGAAATTAAATTAAATACGGAGATTGGGGAGCCAAGAAAGGGGGTGTCAGTGCTGTATTTACTGTGACGTCATTGGCGTTTGACGTTTGACAGTGTTGTGTCAGTGTACAAGTACACTGTAGATTTAAGTAAGCACTAGAAGTGGAGGAAAGATGTGCCCCATTTGTCAAGTCAAACCGTAGACGTCAAATATAAGGAAACGACCTGTAGAGCCCAGATGTACTTGTAAAATATATGAAGTGGCTCTTTGAAATGTGGTTTTTCTGACTGATCCCTTCATGTTCATTTTTCTCTGATTTGTGACTTTTTTTTGGAGACATGATCATCATATGAGACGTCTATTTAGAGTGTGCAATTGAGGAAGATCATCGAATATTGAATACAAGTACTTGTAAGAGGAGATCAAAGGAGACGAAAAAATGAGTGGGAAAGGCATCCAACCGCCTTCAAAGCGTCTGTTATTATAGCTACTCTTACCTGTACAAGCACTTATGTTGTACTCGTACCTACCCCTACTGTACTCCTCACATGTCTCATGCTCATGTCTCGCTCTGAGATCTGTTTCAATGAATGAGACATTGCGGGAGGAAAGAGGAGCCCAAAGAGGATGGAGGTCGGGTGAGTCCGATTGGGTTTATCCGAAGCGGAAGTTGTGGGGACTCTCGTATATAACCCTTATAGAGGTATGTTAGAGGATGTTAGAGATAGAGATCAGGCAGGGTACAAGTAGTAGAGTGATGAGATTGCTGTTGGTTGCTTTAGATCTTCAGAAGCTATCGATAATTCATCAAGTCTGTTATATGACCTACAGCTAGATACACGATGGTGTATCCCAGAAGATAAGCCATTTGAGAGGCTGTTGGAGTATTTGAAAGCCGTGGAAAAGGTTCAATAAGACAACTCTTTGCTCAGTAGTTGCTCCACTTCATGTACACATACAAGTACTTCTACCAAACTCATTCATATGATGTCTTGAGCTTGCCCTGGTATTCGTGTCGATGTCTATGGTTCTCTCAGAACCCCCAAAGCGTGGATTGAGTCAGCAGAGAGCTCAAGATAGAGCTACTATGTACTGAACAGGTCTCGGTATAGTATGTACAAGTTTCCTACCGGTACGAGTACTTGTATCTCTGTTCCAAGTACCACGGCATAGGTATATCAGATGTCAAGTAGAGGTCACTGTCAATAGACTGAGAATATGAGGTTAAAAGACACAGCTGAAGAATTCTGTTCACGTGATTTGTTTGTAGTCAAAGGTGGTTGTATCTCTTAGCAACACAGTATGAGTCGACATACTATGCAGAGACCTCAGTTTTGTTTGAAGATAGAAAGAGAGAGCTTAGCACCAGAGATCGTCCAACTCTACAGAGTACTTCTAAACCAGTTTGGAAGTCTCATCTTCCATACTTGTACCTGTTGGAAAGTTACGTAATACTCGACAATAGGCACTGGACCCTTAGTTTACGACAAGTCCTTTGATATGCTCTTCCAGACATTGGTGACAAGACGTTCTTCGACTCTTACAAGTACGAGTAGGTAGAAGGGAAGTAAAAGTAGTGCTTTGAATGAATGAGCGATCTTGAGAGCTGTTGTAAGGATTAACATATCTCTTCGAATACTACTATTACTTCGATCACTACAAGTACATACCGGTACTTAACCTGATGCTTGTTATGTGCATATTGTAAATGACATCTCAGAGATCTGAAACGACTGAAATGGGCCTAGTAGTATTTGACGAGTTTGTGACGGATGAAGTGACATCTTGTCTCATTATGACAAGATACACTCCCTTCGCATTGAGTTTCGATAATGCACCTGTCAACTTTATGGTGCATATGATAAAGATCTCGAGGTTGCTGAATAGAACATGATTCAGTAGATAATTCTCGTGCTTTTGATAAAGCACACAGCAGTTTTTCCGTTCTGTTTCATTTCCAGATCTTCCTCGGTCTATATACGGTTATCAGTTTCTCTACCAGGGTGATGAACTTGTTCATGGTCTCTTAATACTGAATTATTAGAAGATGCAACTCAAGAAGAGCGAGCTAGCCTATTTCTACATCAACCTGAGACACATGAGAACCCCTGGAGCAATATGAGCGCTTTATAGGGATTCAAACAGTATAAAAGACCTCACATTACTGCTTACTAATGGCTGCAATAGACATGTGAGATTACTTACTCTGAGACTGCACCTTCTCTAGCCCCCTCTCAGTTCTCTGGTTACCAAGAGCTGATGTTGCCATGTGCCATCTCAAGTGACTTGAGGTGTTCTTGTATGTGAGGAAGTGAGCTATATCTGTACAAGAGCCATAGAATAAGCCATCGGAATCCCCCCAGATGTGACCACAAGACAGTCAATCTTCTAACATTTACCATGACCTCAGTTGCTCAGTATTTTCATTTTCTCTCGAGTTTCTCAATCATACAACATTGACATAGCTGTCTCACATTGACTCCCCCTTCCCTGAACTGTTCAGTCGAGTCATTAACATATACCACCCAATACTCACCATCTCACTCTACCGAGAAACCTCATAACTTGTATGTGAGTGCCATCCTTGGTCTGCCTTGTACGTTGTACATGCTTGGATCACCACCTCCACATTCCGATCACTTGTCCATCCGATCTCAGTGGCTCGATCACAGTAACAGCGTCTCACAGTAGCAAAAACACAGCCTCGCACTAGTTTCACTAGTTTCGTACCCCCACTGTTAGCCGCGTGTAATATCAGGCGTGCACAAATATTTCATGTGCCTGAATCTGAGTCTGTATCCGTACTTATTACAGCGTCTTTCCCTCAGGCTCCTCAGGCTCGATCTTGCTGATCTACAAGTACCCCAAGCACCATCGTATCACCCCATCTCTCTCGAACATTCGACAACCCCGGTTTGTGTCACTGCCACCCCTCGCCCCTCTGCGCTGCCTGGTCGTTGCTGTTTCAGTTGGAGCAAGCTTCTTGCGGCTCGGCCGGTGGCATGGTTCAACGACCGACAAGGGTGTGAACTGAGACGAACTGAGACACGCTCAACGTTTGTTCTTGGCTCGGTAGGAGCAGGCTGTGAGATGCACCAAGACGCAAGGTACAGTGGGGGTTGAGATGTTGAGATGAGGCGATTGCGATTGCGAGTACGAGCAGTTGTAGTAGTATCGTACCCTAGGAGTATCTGAAAAGTACCCCCACCTCTCGTTTGCTACTTTGTACCTCCCTGACTCAGTTCCATTGGTCTCACTCTTCCAGCAACCCACAGTCGAGGTTATCTCTCAGCTGTCTCTGATAAGTGATACCACCACAAGCCTGAGAAAGAAATCCCACGGCAACTCGTGTAGACAAGTAAACACGCGGATCGAAGCCCAGAGTGGACCTCTTTGGGTCACACGGCTGGGCGGGGTTTCGATTCTGTACAGCTCATTGTTGATCGTGTAGATCGGGGTCCGTGGCAAAAAAGAAGAAATGGGTGGGAAATAATGATCCCCCAGAGATGGTAGATATACCATTAAATGCGCAAAATCTGGGAGATCATTTTAGTGTTGTTTTCCAATTTTTTCACATTTTCCCTCATTTTACCAAAATTCATCTCTCCCTGCTTCCGAATGTCCGATTTCACGATCGGACTATTATCGTGGTGCAGCCAGCTCCACACGAGAAATTATCGTGTGCTTAAACGAGCAAACTTAGTTGACCCATAGGGAAGCTGACAACGAGAATTAATAAATACACGTCGAAAATTAATATAAAACTGGGACAAGCCGGAGAACATCTGATGACTCACGGTAGAACTAGCCTCCCGACAAATATTAATTAATCTCTAAAAGTAGCCCGTTTTCTGTCGCCAAGCTGTGGCTTGGTTACGTAATATGCTCACTTTAACCTCGGCTCTTTCACACGAGCTTTTCAAAGGACCCACCTTATTTTCTGGGGGAAGAGATAACAGTCTAAAGAGTCATAAGACGTTTGATTCTGCACGGTTTCCTCATCGGTCAAGTGACTGGTGGTTTTTCTTTTTGTTTTTTTTGTTTTTCCATCTCACGTGACTCCGCGTCACCGGCTTAATCGCTGCACGAACGTGATTTTGATAGGGTTTGTGGGGGTTGTGCGGGGACCATTTGGAGAGGTGAAAAACTGGTGTGAAAAATCGGGCGATTTTGCCGAAAAACACAGAAACGAGGAGTAAAGTGGTTGTCACGTGACTAAACGTATATTGGTCAGTTTTTTTCCAAAATTCCTCCAAATTTCCCCATTCTATCACTACATTTGCCTCCCCGGAAAGTTCCGGCCGAGTCGGACATCGGCCGTGATGAAGCCGGTTTTTTCGAACCGAAAACGTTTTTTGCAAGTGTCAAAATGTCAAAATGTCAAAAACCAACCTCCGTGGTGAATGCGTGCTTGTACTTAGGTGTGGGGAAAGATAAGGGGAGAGCAGGGTGATAACAGGCGGGGTAATTAGTGGAGGCAGGGGGAGAGTCTTTGTTGTGGTTGTGTGTTTCTGAGTAGTGTCTCCGATTGTGGGTGGGGTGGTATTGAGCGATAAGTCGACTGATTTTCCAGACCCTCTTTTTTTCTTTGCCTGGCCATTTTCACGCCCCTTATTCTCACATTATCAGTGTCGATCCTAGACAAAGGTCTGCTTGTTTTTTCTACAGTCAACGTGGTTCCTCAGAGTCTAAACGGCATGTGAATGAGGTTGGTCAAGTGAAGAGCAAGGAAGGGCGGGTGATGTGATAGGTGATAGTTGGTGTTGGCATTAGAACAAGAGATGTTATCTGTGACATGACACAGAACAACACAGTACGAACGTAGTGTTCTCAACCACAACTACGCGCACACCCCCAGCCACGGCGGCAACACCTTCCACTCACTGCTGCCCCATAGTATCCCCCCACATTGCTCTGTCTCAGCGATCGACAGAGCCAGTCGTGTGGTGGTGTGCAGGGGTTTTTTTTTACCGAGGAAGTGGCGGGGGAGGTGGAAAGTGGAGATATCCGGGATTTAAAGGTAGCGTTGTGATCAGCGAAGAGAGGAGAATTGAGTGATGTTTCTCATTTCCCGTAATTCACACTTCCATATCCCAACCACCACCTTCCCCCTCCTCGGTACAACGGCGGAGAGTTTGAAAGCCTAATCCACGAGAGAGCTAGCTCAAACCGTAACCTTCTGCACAGCGGCAGAAGACCATCCGGGGAGGAGATATATATATCCGTGTCCCTGGAAGGAGCGAGCCCTGGATTATCCACATTTGCAAGACTTGTTAAAGACGAAAAAAAGACAAGCCTCAGGCAACACAAACACAAGCCACAAGCCACAAACCCCAAACACAAGCACCACACAAACACAACCCCCTTCCCTTCCACATTATCCACTCCACAAGATGAACTCCCCAGCATACTCCGACACTTCCTCCTCATACTCGTCGTCGCCCGGCTCTCCAGTGTTCCAGACCAACAGCCTGCTGCCTCCTCCTCCCTCGCCCCAGATGAACGCCCAGTCGTTTCCCCAGCAGCTGGACTTCTCGCTGCTGGAGGTCGCCGCTAAGAAGGCCGAAATGGGCATCATGATGGACGATCTGGAGGACCTGTCTTTGTAAACCCGAGGTGAGAGCGACATCTGACATCTGAGATGTGACCCATCTCTTGACACCCGTTTCTACGTCTCGCCACTGCCTTCCTCTTACCTCCATCTTTCCCCTCTTCCTTTCCTCAAACCCAATCCTCAACGGCACTACATATGGCGCATAAGTCGCATATCCGGCCCATCGGCTGGTTCCACATATCCGAGCTGGAAAGAGAAGCACACCAGGCACCGTCAACAACCGGCAAAGTGCCACCAAACACTCACATCTGCATTATTTATTTCTATGTACATAGACCTCACATTAATATATCACGAATACCACGAGAACAGTGTATTTCGAAGACCGAGTATTTCGAAGACAGCGTATTTCGAAGACAGCGTATTTCGACGACGAGCCATTTTGTACGATACAGTAATAGTCTCCACTTCGGTCGTGATTGCATGCTCTAAGAAGACGCTCCATGCTCCACCAGTTGTGCCGTATTCTGCCGAATCCCGACGTTAGAGCTTCTGAAATAGCCTTGGAAAAAAGTGTCGAAAAAGTGTCAAAAAGTGTGCTAAAGATGCAAGTGAAGATACCGAGAAAAATGACCAGACAGAACCAAAGAACCCTTCTGGTTTGACTACGGAGTACTTGTGGATTAGCCCCTTACAACTGTACACCCTCTCACCTTCTTAAATCACAATATTTTCTACCCCATTTTCCCCTCTTCTAACCCTCCTCGTAGGTTTACTTTTTCCGCACTAGAAAAGAAAAATCGCAGGCAGAAAAATAGAATTGACCCGCATCCCAGAATCACTCCATGGGGAGATGGAGAGTGGGTCGAATGTTAATGGTATGAGGAAAAAAAAGAAAAAAAAAGTTTGCCTGTGGGGGGAGGGAATAGAGTGGTATTAAGAGCCGATAAAGACACCTGTGTAGCTCGAGGTGAGGAATTGGCTTCTAATAGTAGATGAATGGGTGTATATATACTCTCCAAGATTGTTTCCTCATTGTTTCCTGTTTTCCCGAGTTTTTCCGATTTTTTCAATTTTTCAATTTTTCAATTTTTCAATTTTAAATTATTTTCAATCTTTTCTTTCTCCCATCAACCTGCTTAACGACTGGTGCCAATTCAAAGCCGCATAGAGTTACTCAGGTCATCTTACATGTGCTTCTAGAAGGCGAAGGAGAGAAGCCGGCGGGCGGAAAAATCGTCCGAGCGCTGGCGATGGTGCCTTGAGGATCCACTCTGGTTTTCAGCGGTCAAATTTCGTTTGCGGCCAACTTATGGTCGTCCCACAGCCCCCACAGTGACTGCAACTAGTAAGGTGGGGGCAATGTAACTAAATGATGTAGTATCTGTATGAAGGCCTACTTGTACAGTAGGTACATACTCTCCGCCGTTGGACCGGTTCGAAACGGAAGAACGGATGTCTGCACAGGCGCCGGTAGCGTGAAAGATTTTATCGATAAAAGTACAGTACCCTGGTAGGTGGGTGACAAGGGGTGGTAGACTGGCAGTGGTACTTTAGTTAATAATCGAGACAGTGGTTCGGGGACTTCGACATCGTATTCCTTCATCCTCTCAGAGTCTCGCTGAACTTGTCCCTTGTTTTTATCTCTTTCGTCGAAGTTGTTATCAAAATTTTCTCATGGTCCCGTCATGCAGGTCTCCCATATCGCCCCCTTGACGGCACCGTTAGCAGGTCATGTGCAACTAACGCACGCCATGCGCTGTAACCGTTGCAGGGGAACGGAAGGAATTGAAGGCTTATGCCATCTTTCAGCGGTATAGCGCCGGTAGCGGTGTCTGTAGCCTTACAGGGAAGGGGTCTCGTGAGCAGTCTAGAGAATCGAGATTGTTGGGTGATACGACTAATGCGATAGTTGCAGTTATGAAGGGTTATAATGAGTCAATGTTTGAATGGAATGTGGTTTCTTGCAGCCATTCAAGCTTTCAGAAGTTCTATTGACTGATATACTGGCATCTTGCACTTTTGAATGGAATAGGAGTCTAGGACTATCGTCTTCTTGCAGATAAATCCATATCTTCAGCTCATTCGCTGACAATAACCTACCTTGAGAATGTAGAAGTATCATCTCAGGTAGAGACTACTCAGACGTCACAATGCACCTTCTTAGGTTACCATCTATCAGTTAGTATATACAGTCTAGTTCAATGCTTCTCCACCACTTCACCACTTGACCTTCTCCAGAACACCCCCGATATCTCCATCGAGTCTCACGTCGGCCTCCCAGTCCTTTCCTTCGCCTCTGACTCCTCCTTTATTCAAAACAGCCACTTTTTTGCCCTGCTTGTAAAACTGCCTGACCAGATCAAACGCCGAAAACGTAGACAGAGACGTTCCAATTACCAGGAGCTGATCTGACGACTGTAGCAGCTCTCTAGCACGAGCTCGATCGCGTTCAGGCACACTTTCTCCGAAAAAAACAATGGAAGGCTTCAAAGTTCCTCCACACTCAAGACACGGCGGAATAGCGACACTATCGTAGTCGATTTCCACGTTGAGCTCCGCGTCTCCATCCGCGTTCAGCTGCTGTGTTTCTCCAGACTCGGAAACGGGCTTCAGAGGGTTTCCAGAAATGTCCAATCGAGGTGTACCAGTACTTGTAGCTGCCTTAGATGTATCCAAAGATGCCAAGTAAGGGTTAGAAGACGTCGGTGAGCCTCCGGCAGGGACAGAGGAGGTAGAATTGGGCTCTTTGTCTGTTCCTGGATCAACAAATTGGGCTGTTTCCTTCTTACCAAACCCCCTTCCGGTCATAACCTCTCCCTTAACAGCATCTTCCTTACTCCAGTCGTTGGCTTCCGCCATCCGATCCTGAAACTCCTCTCGAGAAGTCTTGTCTCCACAGCTCAAACAATGCACCCTATAAGCGGAACCATGGAGCTCAACGAGCGTGGGAGACTCGGTAGAGCCTCGGAGAGAAGCGTTTTGCGCCACATCGGTGTAAATGTCACGTGACTCGCTCACCTCCGACAGCTTATGTAAGCCATCGACGTTCTGGGTGATCAGCCCGCTGATTTTGCCTCCCTTGAGCCATCCGGTCAACACCTCATGAGCGACATTGGGCCTGGCCCATTTGAGCGCCTGCTCATAACCTATCCATGCACGTGACCAGTACCGTTTCCGTTTGTGTTCGTTAGACACAAACTCGTGGTACAGCGTCGGCTGGTGGTTCGGGTTCGTCGTATATGTGCCTGTGGGTCCTCTATAGTCTGGAAGTCCAGAAGCTGTGGAGATTCCTGCGCCTGTCAAGATCGCCGTTTTTGTGTTTTTCGCGCTGAGAAAGCGACTGAGGGCTTTTGCAGCCGAGGCAGTGTCCGTGTGAGTCGCCGTATACGGCGTATTTTCGAACTTCGGTATTCGTAGTTTCATCAAAGGGGTGTGTGTTGAGATGAGATGTTGGACGTTGGAGAATTGTGAAGTTAAAATTTGAAAGACGTGTAGATTTGTGGGGAGTGGTAGTAGAGATGTGGGAGATGAATAAATCGATTCGGGGAAGTCAGAAGTATACACATGCAAGGTATATTTGTCATTTGATCATTTTTGGCGGTTTTGACAGGTTCGTGTTTTGGTAACTCCGATAAGCTTATTTGCTTTGGCAGTTATAATGACAAAAGTGATCGAGTTACTATGTGACGTCTTTGGAGAGTTGAGACCAAGGTAGGTGGATTTAGGGAAGTGAGAGAATGCAATTGATTGTCTTGGATCTGTTCTAGGAACACTTTCCGTTGATTTGGACGGGTGGTTGAGTAGATGGGGTTTACTTGGAATAAGGTAAGTAATTTACTTGAGGTAGAGGGAGATGACTCCATCATGGCTGTCATATAATTGTACTGTACCTACAGAAGGTATTCAAAATACCTCGGCCTAGTAGACTTGTAGTCATCAATCATTCATTCATTATTCATATCAATCATTATCAATCATTATTCGTATCTCATTTCGTTCAGTTGAGTGTAGAAGCAGTATTAACCACATCTGTACCAGGGAAAAAGGCCCTGAAAGACTCATATAGTTAGCAGCAGGACCCCTCTAACACTCATTAAGAGCTGTCTAAATTCTCTCAAGCAGCGTCTCAGCAGAAGAACCCAGGTACAACTTCAACTGATCAACCGTACAAGGGATCAATCTGCACAGAATTTTTTCTGTGTTCAATCTGTCATACGCCTGGAACCGGTGACAACCGCCAAAAGCAAAATAATGCGTTTTGCCGTTCTTTCGAATAACCAGAACATCAGGAGGAGGCAGTGCTGACTCAGCAGCTTCTTCGCCTGCGTCTTCATGGGCTTTGAGCGTCTCAATCATCTTGGTGATCTTTTCTTCGTCCAGAACTGGCGGAATCGGTCGGGAAATCTCCTTCAAAGGGAGATATTCCGTCTTGGCAAGGGTAGTTTGCATGGACATGGTGGTATCAGTGGGGTGAGAGAGGGGATAGGTGTTGTCAGGCTTTGGTCACGTTTTGCAGTCACGTGAACAGTAGTTTTTGTTTTCGCACGTGTTTCTTTATCACGTGATGGTGTCTGATTTCTTACTGGGATCTTGCCAACAGCAGCCACCTCTTTATATAACCTCAGTTGCTGCTTTGTAATGTCAATTATTTGTCAGTCATTAGTTGCTTTGATTACTAAAGGTCTAGACTGCAGAAATTATTAAGCCATTTAAAGTTTGCAGATTACATAATCACAATTAAGGTTTCCTTGGAGGTTGTAGAGAGACACCTTGAAACTGAACTGGAAAAAGAGGCGTGGCCGATAGAGATATGAAATTCTTCTCATTATCAAGTCACATGACTCATAAAACACAGACATGCCTACTTTAGCCCCTCAAACCCCACAATCACGCTTTTCTCATACCCCACACCTCATGGAACGTTCTAGAATTTTTCACCAGGGACATGCTTACTAAGCAAAACAAAGACGCGATTAGTCATCACTTTTTTGACCGCTTAGTCAGCACAACCAGTAATCTTAATATCCAAATCCTCCTACCCTAACCCTCACATCCGATCCCGCCCGTACCTCATTTTTCGGCCAAAGTTTAAATCTCCACAAGACCGAGGAAGGTAAACTCTTCACGTGGGGAGAAAAAGTGCAATAACGGAAAATCCGATTAACCAGACCCCGACCTTATTAATGGCTGTTTCTAAAATGGAAACGTGTCAATAAGAGGTTAAAGGGGAGGATCATCAAAGTATCAAGGCAGGGGTACGGTTAAAATGCTGGTTTTCTTTGGGAAACCCTCTCTCTACCCCGGATAACACCATTAGTGTGGCTAATAGTGAAATAAGAGGAAGAGAAGAGTGTGTATGCGAGATAAATGGCACTGAACATGTCCTAGTATTAGATCAATGGGTGGTCTAGAGCGCCGGTTACACGGTATGAGCCCCGGCTATATGGTATTAGTGTCCGTACTTGTATCTATACATTAGAAGGGATTTTAGAAGGAGTCCTCGTCTTTTGCAGAGATACATTTGGTAACAAGATGTTAATGTAACCTACGGAAGTATCGGAGATAGGTCAAAGGTGGGGAAAATGGGGAAAAAGTGGACATATTGCTGCATAAATGGGTAGCCCGAGGCTCGAATATCGTGCCCAAACTCCGCTTTCAGCCATTCTGGTTCTCACCCGGCTCAATTAAATGTCTCTGTTTTTCTCATCGTTGGCGTGTCATAAACTTCACATGCACACTCTGGCATTGTAATAGGTTATCGCCGAGGTAGAGACGAGAGGTGACGTGGGGGTCAAATTGGAGTTGAGAAGTATGTGTGTGCTCCCCCACGTCACGTGATCACATTTCCAGTCTCCTTTTCTGTGTATTTCCCGTTTTACGCCTTTTATTCCGTCCCCCTTCCCATTGCGTCATTAACTCTATAGGCCATTGAGTTCCTGGTTCTGTGGCCTCTCATTTGCCATTTAAACCCTTGGACTCCCACCCACACGCACCTTCTTTTCACAACTCTTGTTAACACCACACATCACAATGTTCCGAACCCGAGTTACCGGCTCCACTCTGCGATCCTTCTCCACCTCCGCCGCCCGACAGCACAAGGTTGTTGTTCTCGGTGCCAACGGAGGAATTGGCCAGCCTCTGTCTCTGCTGCTCAAGCTCAACAAGAACGTCACCGACCTTGGTCTGTACGATCTGCGAGGTGCCCCCGGTGTTGCTGCCGATGTCTCCCACATCCCCACCAACTCCACCGTTGCCGGCTACTCTCCCGACAACAACGGCATTGCCGAGGCCCTCAAGGGAGCCAAGCTCGTCCTCATCCCCGCTGGTGTCCCCCGAAAGCCCGGCATGACCCGAGACGATCTGTTCAACACCAACGCCTCCATTGTGCGAGACCTCGCCAAGGCCGTCGGTGAGCACGCCCCCGACGCCTTTGTCGGTGTCATTGCCAACCCCGTCAACTCCACCGTCCCCATTGTTGCCGAGGTCCTCAAGTCCAAGGGCAAGTACGACCCCAAGAAGCTCTTCGGTGTCACCACCCTCGACGTCATCCGAGCCGAGCGATTCGTCTCCCAGCTCGAGCACACCAACCCCACCAAGGAGTACTTCCCCGTCGTTGGCGGCCACTCCGGTGTCACCATTGTGCCCCTCGTGTCCCAGTCCGACCACCCCGACATCACCGGCGAGACCCGAGACAAGCTTGTCCACCGAATCCAGTTTGGCGGTGACGAGGTTGTCCAGGCCAAGGACGGTGCTGGATCCGCCACCCTCTCCATGGCCCAGGCTGCCGCTCGATTCGCTGACTCTCTCCTCCGAGGTGTCAACGGCGAGAAGAACGTCGTCGAGCCCACTTTCGTCGACTCTCCTCTGTTCAAGGGTGAGGGCATCGACTTCTTCTCCACCAAGGTCACTCTTGGCCCCAACGGTGTTGAGGAGATCCACCCCATCGGAAAGGTCAACGAGTACGAGGAGAAGCTGATTGAGGCTGCCAAGGCTGACCTCAAGAAGAACATCGAGAAGGGTGTCAACTTTGTCAAGCAGAACCCTTAAGCAATGCTTAAGCGATGCTAGTAGATAGTAATGATTATGAAGTATGAAAACAGGTGCGAAGCATCAGAACTGTAGCAAGTGCGAGTCAAAACAAGAAGTACGAAGCGAGAGTAGATTAGT
Source organism: Yarrowia sp. JCM 30696 (assembly GCA_001600535.1). Classification (NCBI taxonomy): domain Eukaryota; kingdom Fungi; phylum Ascomycota; class Dipodascomycetes; order Dipodascales; genus Yarrowia; species Yarrowia sp. JCM 30696. Next base: position 233,887 of record BCKG01000011.1, read on the forward strand.
GCAAGTACAGCAGATCGGGGACGTGGTATATTGTCCTATTCGGAAGTGTGTGAAAGTTCACCTCTGGGGTTCTCATGAAGAGATCAGGGGATCGAGTCAATTGAGATGTAGAGGGTGCAAGTAGTTCATGGCGTAAAGGGTCAATGAGGAAGTATCTGTACAAGAAATTTCCATACAGCATTATTACAAGTACAGTACAAGTAGCTAGGTGAAGGTCGGAGGTGTATTTTTTATGCCTCCAGGTGCTGGATGTCTTTAGCTGTAAACTGTCTACTTGTACCTACTTGTACAGAAGATGTAAAGGTCCTGTAGATGCCAGGGAGCTGGGGAGTTCAAATACTGAATTCTGGGCGTCTAACTGACACGGTCAATCACCAAGAGCTGTTTATTGCTACTAGTGACCCTCTACAGCAGTGTCTAGTTGTAGTTGCATTTACACACTTTTACACAGACCATCTGATCTACAACCCTGCTCCGTCTCTCAATCATTAAATTAATTCACTTCATAGTAGCCACTCGGCTCGTAATACTTCTTACCGGAATCTCAAGTCTACTCTTTCTTGAAAGGAACAGCACCGGGAATATCGCCGGTAATCTCAACGACATCACTCTCATCAGTGTACTTGGCCTTACCAACGGTAACCTGCGACCGGTCGTTATCGTAGATGACCAGCATCTTGGAAATCAGCGCAGGGCCGGACAGGAGCCCCCTTCTGTCGTCCTTCTCAGGAACCACTCCTTCCAGTCTGCAGCCTCCGTAAAGCGAAGGAAGAATGTATTCAGAAAAATCAACATCGACCTTGGTCTCTCCAAACTCGTAAGTCAGTTTAGCGTTGGATCCACACCCAATTCGCCAGTATCCAGGGTGCTCATAGATTCCTTCTCCTCCGAATTTCTTAGAAAGAAGCTCGAGGGTGGAGTTGGGCAGATGAAGAGCGATTCCACCAGTATCAAGAATAACAGAGTGCTCAATCTTGGTAGGAACCTTTTCTCCGTTGATGGAAAGAGCGCCCAGAGGCATGCCGTAGCCTCCCTTTTTGTCACAGTTGACTGTAGTGAGAACACCCTCGTACTTGGCCTTGTCAAAGCCTCCATAGTAGACGTTACTGACAATGCCAACTGAGGGCTTGTGTCGCGAGAAGATGGGCTTTTCAGCGTTAAGAGAGTAGATGGCTCGAGAAATCTTGCCTGAAGCAGCCAGACCCTGAACAAACGACTTTGAAGGGTCATCGTTAGGAGACTGGCCAAAACATGCTCGTGCGTTCAAGATTTTATCGGTAGAGACGTAGACCTGGAAGTCTTCGAGCGTCTCGCCGGCGTAGGAGACAGTCTCGTTGCCCCAGATTCCGTGACCACCCCAGTTGGCGCCCTCGGTTCTATACTTCCACGATGACGACTTTCGAGGATCAAAGGGAGTTCCGTTGCACTTGTTCGCCTCACACTGCGTGGAGTTGGTTCCTGCGAGCCACAGAAGGGGAGAACCAGTGTCGAAAGTGACATGGACCTTTTGAGGAGGAGATCCGACCTCAATATCGGTTTCGTACTGGATGTCTCCCATCTCAGCAGTGGTATGGTGAGAATTTGCCCGTTTGGCAAGATAGGAGAACACTTCGGGTTCTTGAGACAGCTCTCGGACTCGTAGAGGGAGGTTGATGACGCCAGCCGAGGCAACGGAGGCCAGGAGGAGGTTTGAAAAGAGCATCTTGTTTGAGGTTAGAGGAGGTGATGGATATACTGAGCTTTATATGACCCAGGAAACGGCTTCCAACTCCCTCAAAGAGCAAATCGCGTACCCACAGTGTAACATTGATTCTCGGGGTGCCTGGGTCATGCAGAATGACATGAGGATCGGCGTGAGGGTCGAGAGTTGAGATCTTGTCAGTGGGTAGTACTTGTACTTTTAGGGGGTATCATTAGTAGGAGGTGAGTGCGAAGGCTGAGAGGAATGAATGACGGGTATCTTCGTGGTATCATTGTGTGTCATGCCCCATTTCATTTTGACCAACCACTTCTAACCCTGTCCTCCTCGAAAGGCACAGCATAAGGTGTTCCAGGGATATCTTAACCTTTGCAGGGACAAGAAGGGTATGAATAAAAATTTCTCAGGGTTGTCAGGGTTAGTCAGGGTTGTCCAAAATTAACTGGGAGTTCAAAAATGGGGGTAACCAATGTCTTTGAACAGAATGATGATGTCCTTAAAGCGATGTCTTTATCCAAACAACAAGCACTAGTGTTCTTCCACCTCACTCCACTGAACTCGCAAAGTTAGACTCAAAGTCAAGTTTAGACGTCGTGGAAGAGCAAATGGAAGATTCGTCGATTCGGTGGATCTGGGTTTACCTGGGGTTACATAGATCAAGGGTGGAGATATGAGGTGGCTTGAGGGAAGGATTTGAAGCAAAGAGGGTAGTACCATGAGAATCAGGAGAATCAGGGCTTTCGAATGATACCAATATTGCCCCTGTATCTATAGAAATCTTGCAAACCCATCAATTTCTCAAGTGTTCTGAGGTGCCAAATCGGAACAGATCGAGAGGTCCCATGCTCCGAAGGAACAAGTACTGAAGGTGTTTATTTGCACATGTATGGTCCTGATATTGCATATCACACCTTTCTGAGCCACCACACGCACCACTTCTTCTCATACTCATTTACTTGACATTACGTAACAACTTTATGACTTTGTTAGCTAATTAAACGAACAATTGCCACCTAATCTCCCGTCTCCAAGAAACTTGCTACCAGCTCAGAAATCGGGATATTACATAACTGGCACTCTAGTATTCCAACTGGATACTTTTCATAGAGAAGTACCTCTTATACTGCTGTCAAAATTACTCCGTAAAACACCCAATCATCCTTCTGACATTGATCATGCTCACTTTCAGGCAGCACCTCAGTAGCCGTCTAAGTCAACCAAAATACGAAATTAAAAAACGGAAATATAGTATACCACTTATTGTGAATTGATTCCCGCACTCTCTTTATCAATTGCTATATTTCTACTCCCTCCAGTGACCCCCATCCCTCAACCCCCAACATTTTAAGTTATCACATCTCCTTGCTGCATATCACTTAGACTAACCTCACATCACTCTTAACCACCTACACACCATGATTAGAAACACCCTACGAACCGCTAGACAGCTCAAGGCGCCCGTGCGAGCCTTCTCCACCCGGCCTGCTGCTGCCAGAGCCCTGCCTCGACCCTCAAACGCCCTTCTGTACTCCTCAGCTGCCGTTTGTGTCACTGGCCTCTCTCTGTACACTTTGTACTCTCATCAGGCCATTGCTCTCGATGAAAAGAAGGGTCCCATCATCCAGCCCGAGGACTCAGTCCAGCCGCCCACCTCTACCCCTCCTTTCCCCACAAAACTCTCGGCTGACGGAAAAGAATGGTCGCTTCTGGGCTGTGGAGTGAGACGAGTCTCGTTCCTGGGCTTTGACGTGTACGCCATCGGCCTGTACATGCCCGAGAACCAGAAGAAGGAGGTGCGGGAACTGCTGCAGTCGACCTCGGGCTTCCAGCAGGCCAACGGCGACGTTGAGGAGTTCAAAAAGTCGCTGCTGGACCCTGTCCACGGCGCTGCCAAGATCCGATGGCTGCTGGACCAGGGCATTGACATTCGAATCCGAATCGTGCCCGTGCGAAACACGGACTTTGGCCACCTGCGAGACGGGTTTGTGCGAACCATTCTTGCCCACCCCGAGGCCAAGGAGGCGTCCCAGAACAAGGAGTTTGCCGACGGCCTGTCCGAGCTCAAGACCATCTTCTCCAGAAAGATGTCTGTGCCCAAACACAACGTGCTCATCATGAACCGTGAGGGTAACAACGGCGAGCTCAAGATTGTCTACTATGACGCCAAGAGCGAGGCCGACCTTGGACAGGGCTCTGAGCTCGGTGTGGTCCACAACCCCCAGGTCTCCGAGCTGCTTCTGCTGCAGTACTTGACCGGAAAGAAGCCCATCTCCGAGACTCTGCGGGATTCGGTCATCAACGGTCTTGTCACTGTTGCCATTGAGTAGAGAGGGGTGAGTTGCAACCACCACACACGAGGGCCATTTCAGGAGGCCTCCTCTAACTTCTTCCAACGAGCATAACTCATGTATATAGTAATCCATTGGATGTAAATGAGAAAGTGTACAAGTAGCTTGGACGGCAGGTGACTCAAGTGAAAACATGCGATGGGCTGTGGAGAATGTCAGAGCTTGTAAGTCCATGATGTCTCCTTACTGTATTGGAATAAGTAATGAGATGTTTTAGAGTGAAGCCATTGATTTAGTTCGAAGAATGAAATAAGTGGATACCATAGCATCTTACTTGGTCAACCATCACACTCATACAACATTTTCCTCATTTCAGATAGCATTTCTTTAGTTTCATTATCATGTCCAATCATCTCCCCCATACAAGTAGTGCATGCTTAAGTGTACGTATAAGAAAAGAACTTTACATTCCTCAATTGAAAGATCTCTCCAAGTATAAGTAGCTGTCAATTGCACCATTCCCCCATCTATCTCATCTCATTACATAATCTCTCGACCTTCTTTCTCCACCAACCCTAACCACGCTGATACATGATCCAAGCACGTGGTCCACTAGGAGTACGATAGGATCCATCTAATCTCATCACCTACCACCGCCATGGCCACGTTGCTTGATATTGAAGGAACCGTGTGTTCGATTTCGTTCGTGCACGACATTCTTTTCCCCTACGCTCTGGAGAAGCTGCCTCAATTGCTGAAATCCGAGCAATTCCCCATTGTGGAAAACGGTCCCAAAACTTCAGATCTCACTCCGTACCTCGAGGCGTTTCCTGAGGAGTACAGACAGAGCGCCCAGGGTCTGGAGGATCACGTGACCGATCTGACCGAGAAAAACGTCAAGGCCCCCTATCTCAAGGCTCTTCAGGGCTACATTTGGAAGAGTGGCTATGAGAGTGGAGAAATCAAGGCTCCTCTTTACCCTGATGCTGTTGATTACATGAAGCGAGTTGTGGATGAAGGAAAAAAGGTGTTTATCTACTCGTCTGGTTCTGTACCTGCTCAGAAACTGCTGTTTGGCTACTCTTCAGCTGGTGATCTGAATCCTCTGATTTCAGATTACTTTGACACCGTCAATGCGGGTCCCAAAATGGAGGCTGACAGCTATACCAAGATTCTGAAGGCTATTGGGTTCGAGGCCGACAAGGTGCTGTTTTTGTCTGACAATGTTCGAGAGATTGAAGCTGCCAAAAAGGCTGGTCTCAGGGCCTACGTTGCTGAGAGACCTGGAAACGCCGAGTTGACGAAGCAGGAGAGGGAAGACAACGTCGTGAAGACGTCGTTCGAGGGGATTGAGGTTTAGATGCTCGTAGTTAACAAAAGCGGAAGTTAGGATATCGTCACTAGTACTTATTGAGTAGAAGATGCTTTGTAGGTGTTTTTGAAGACAATGGAAAGCAATTGAGTATTCTTGAATTAGTACCACGGCATCTCTTGATCCTTTTATTGAATAATAGCCATGTTACAGGTTCTAATTAGCTTGTTTTGTAGTATGATAGGGCTGCAAAAGTACTTGTAAGAATACGAGTGTACAAGTATCAAATCACAAGAGGTTCTACTTGTACTTGTACCTTGTACTTGTACAAGTAAATATTGAGCACGAATTCGCCCTGACTTGGTCTCGTGGCCTCGATCTCATATTCTCACTTTATGGATTTCACTCTGATTATGGAAGTGCTTGACCTGACTCAAGGGTTATGCCAGTACTTTATGGTGCCCATATCGACGATCTCTGGTGTCAAAAAGTGAGCCAGAGGTTTTGAAATATCAATTTCCAGATCATCAATGCCAACTCCAGCTCTCCATTCATTTCAGTCTATATTTTCCGTCATTTTATCACTTCCTGATCTCTCCCTATCTCCTCAGCTATTTACTTGTACTTAACCATTTTCTATTACTCCCAACCAAAACACTTGAACCCTCATCCCTCTTTGCCATAACCCAACTACAAGTACTTGTACCCATCCATAACGTACTTGCTCCTTAAGAACCCTTGTATAACACAATGACACCCCCAACTATCTCCAACCAAAATGCTGACCAACACGCTATTAATCACGCTTCTATCAACCCAAGTCTTGGCCTTGTTTCCCACATCGTACTACTACGATCCCACTTCAAACGAATGTGCCACCATCGGCAACTTCATGGCTCCTTACTCTGGAATTCGAATCTGGTGTGAGAAAGACCTCTTTGACGCTTCCAAGGACCGGCTAGCCATGTCCGTCTGCCAGAATGGCTTTACCTTCGACTATACCAGATCGGATACTCCTGGATGTACTGATTTTTCAGACGCCATGGAGTTTACAAACACTTCTTCAGACATGTACTATGATCCCTGGCATTTTGGAGGCGGAAAATTCAAGGTCGCGCGAAGACAAAAAATGCTGGACCGAGAAACTCCCGTGTACTGGCCAGACACGTTTGTGGGAGGCGTGTTCAAGTGTCCTTTGGATGAACCGTGCACCAACGATAACGCCATCCCTATAGCTCCTCTGCTGGCCGATGAACCTTGGCATTTTCTCCGAAAGTTCAGCATGTGGACCGTCACGGCCAAGTTTCCCATCATGTACTCTCCTGACTTTACAGGCCATCATTATCCCCATCTCAAGGGTAACAATGACTGGGCTCAGTACCTCGACATTAACGAGAGATATAGAGCTCAGAGAGTGGAAAGTATCCAAGCCGAGCCTACTGGACCAAAGTATGTTCCCGATAGAAACGTTCCTTCAACTCCTGAACCTGTTTATGAGCCTGTGATCGAGATTCCTTCCCAACCTTTACCTCTGCAACCTGGTGCCCTTCCTGGAAAGCAAAAGTTCCATGTTCCTGGCCACCAAATCACTGTGGAGATCCACGGATTCAGAGACGGAGTCAAGAGTAAGCTGGAACAGAAGTTTTCGCAGATTTCTGCTCAATATTCCGACGCCCTGAAACAGTACAGTCCTTCTCATGGTATTCTGGGACTGTTGTATCATCTTCGGGCTAATTTGGAATATTCAACCGCCAAAAGGATTTGGTTGGATTTGGTCAAGTTGCTTTAGTGGCTGTGATAAAATATATTGTTCTGCGTAATACTGAAGGGTTTGTATTGTACTGCGCCGAGTTAATGACTATGACTATTGCCTTAATTACTGTACTCATGTAGAGGATTTATCCATTTTTACATATCCACCAGCATCATTTCAGCTATTATCTACTCACTAACATCTTATAATTCATTTCAGTCTATCACTCTCCCTCCTTCTACTTATTAATGCCGAGCTCAAAGTAGGCCTGTCTAGTGTCGACACAGGCTCTTCGAACGTCTCGTTTTTTGTGGTCCAGCAAGGGGGTGGTCGCATTGATGATTCGCTGCTTGAAAGGAACGATTTTGGGCAGGTCAACAGTGGTAGCAAAGGCTCCCAGGCACTGCAGAGCCTTGATGGAGACACTGGGGGACGAAAATGCAGCATCCAGAAGAGAAGGAACAAGTTCGTCGAGATACGAAGCGACAATATCAGTCTGACCAATAGTAGCAAGGATCGTATCGATACCAGCAGTCTTGACCTTTGCATCTGACACGCTCAGAGAGTCAACCACCAGAGACATGATGCTTTCAAGTGCAGGAGACACGATAGAGCTGGGCACCGAGTTGACAATGTTAGAAAGAGCAACAACGTAAGGCACCTTGTCTTCGGCATCCTTGTACCCTTGGACAAGTTTGGGCACTGTAGAAACAAACAGTCGCTGCTTGAACAGTTGTCTGATGACGACCGAGTTTTGTTTGACAAACAGCTCATCGTCTCCCAACAGAATGTCGAACGATTTGGCAGCAACCAGGCCGTTAGGACCAGGAAGCATGTCTACCAGCGAGTCAACAAACTTGAAAGCCGTGGAGTCGTTCTTCAGCAGCCATCCCTTGAGGATCCAGGCAGCAGACTCGAGAGAGTCAGGGGTAGCAGTCTGGAGAAGATCAGTGACGAAAGCCACAGCTTGAGGAGAAGAAGCAGTGTTGACCCACTTGTTAGTGAGAAGACCCGCGAATCGGAGGTAGTGTCGTCGAATAGCAGGGTCAGCGGTGCCAGAAACAGTGCTAACCACAGATCTCAGCAGAACAAACGGATCGTGCAGTTTAGGAAGCTCCAGCTCTCGTTTGAGAGGAGCAAAACACGACGTCAAAATGCTCATGCAGGGCAGAGGAGTGTCCAGAACGTTGAACTTTTGCTTCTCAGGAAGAGTAGAGCTGGGGAACATGTCGCTGGCAGTTCCGTTGAAAAAGAAAGAGAACAGAGACGTCACAACCTGCTCCTGAACTGTGCAGTGCCGAATGACGGCTGTGAGAATTCGACCGGCAGCTTCAGTCACCTGAGGAGTAGCCATGACAGCCGGAGAGCCAGAGTAGCTGGCATCAAAGGCGATTTTGAACAGTCTAGGGAAGGTAGACTTGAGATACGAGGTGGTATCGAATCCTTCCTTGGACTCCTGTTCCTTCAAAGCACTCAGAAGAGTCTGAAGCAACAGAGTAGGATACAGAGCCGTGCTTTCGGTGACAGAGTCCATATGCGACAGAATTCGGACTTGAAGAACCTCAATCAGGGTCTTGGAAGTGCTGATCTTGGCCAGGACGGACAGCAGGAACAGAATTCGCGTCTTAGCCTCCTTATCGGAGTCCGAAGCAGGCAGTTCAGACAACAGGGCAGGGAAGGCAATGTTCTGGATGATTCCTGCGTTTCCGGGTTTCTCGGCAATGAGAACCAGGGCGTCCACTGCAGCCTGGAGGGTCTTTGTGTTGGTGTCGTTGACAATGACGTCATCCAGGTACCGCACAATGAGCTCTGTGTCTTCTGGCGACAGGAACTCGGCGATATTGACGGCAGCCGAGAATCCCTTGATTGCCAGAATTCGCAGAGAAGACTCAGATTCAGGACTGGAAAGAAGAGCCTTAGCCAGAACGTCAAAGACCCGATCCTTGAACTCGAACAGAGGACTGGAAGTGACATTGGGGAGGGAAGACTTGAGGAAGATGAGCAAGATCTCGCAGATTGAAGTCAGAGTGGGGATTTTAGTATCACTGACGGCCAAGATAGCAGAAAGAGCAGGAGTGGTCAGTTTTCGAGCCACTTCCACGCCTGCCAGACTGACAGAAGCAACAATCTGGGCTGCCTGGGTGCTCAGACGGTTGGTAGGGTCCTTCAGTTTGTCCATACAGTCAGTCTCCACATTTGTAAGGTACTCATCCAGTTGAGACTGATCTCCGTGCTTTTGTAGCTGCTCAGCGAGCCGTTTCAGCACAGTAAGAGTCTTTCCAGCCAGTTCAGGCTCACTTCCATGCAAAACCTCGAATTTTGTTCCGTCCCAGATTTCCTTCCAGTTTTCGGCGGTGATTTCAGGCCCGTAGTTGGTGATGCATGCTGCAATCGTGTCCAGAGTGTCTCCCTTGACAGATAACGACGACGACGTCAGTTTCTCCAAAAGAGCAGGGAAAATGAGCTTGGAGAACTCTTTTCCGGCAGAAAGAGCGTTTCTCAGGGCTACCTTGAGCTGATCAGCCGTGATCTTGTAGGGGTCGTTCTTGGGGGGTCTAAAGGTGATAGGAAAGTAGCAGAAAGTGGCGTCAAACAGAGGTTCAACGTCAGGTTCAGGAACAGTCAGGTTCTCACTAATCCACACATTGATGGCAAACGACTCGAGCAGGTTTCTGGGGTCTTTTTCGCCGCTGGTACAAGTGAGGAAACACTTGATGAAGCCCTCCTGGGCGGCTTTGGTGCTTTTGAGCGACTGGCTCTTGTTTTCAGTCAGGTATCGCAGCAGCGTGTATGCCTTGTATCTGACCACCTGGACATGTGTAGAGGGAATGTAGTAGCTGGTGAGACTGTCAATGATCTTCTTGACGCTCAGAGAGCTGATGGCAGACATTTTGATCACTGCGTTCATTCCATCGAGCACCTGGCCAGTAACAGGTTCATCGGCAAGCCGTTCACTGAGAAACTCGCAGATGACTGTCAGCTGCTGCTTTGTGAGTTTGTCGGCAGGCAGAGCAGCGAGCACGTCGCTGATACACTGGATAGCGGTCTGTCTGGTCTTGACAGACTCGTCAACAAGGTACTCTCCGAGAAGTTGCACCAGGTCGACAAGTTTGGCTTGGTCGGTTGTGATTACTGTGTTAGAGAGAAGACCAAGGGGACATGGTAGTGTCTAGAGAGAGAAGGGAACCAGGGGAGATATGTGAAAAAAGTGCAAGAAGAGATAGAGAATGGGTGTCAGAAAAGTATGGGAGATCAAAGTAGAACAAGTATCATAGAGAGAGAGAGAAAGAAACATAAAGCAGTCTTGACAGGACCAATAAGAGCATACTCTTAACTCCCACCAGTCTAGTCTTCTCCTCTACGATGACTAATCGACAGATCATTTTAGCCGATCATATTGCATCTCGATCTACCCCACATGGTGCTAAGCTGGATGAGGTGTGAAAATGATCGATGGGAACGAAACAAATCAAACAGTCTGCAGCAAGCAGCCTGATTTGGTAACACTTGACATTTCCCAGTAGGTATCTCGTAACCACGGGCAGTCTAGACCTTGAACAAGGAGGCGCCAAATAAGTCGAAATAGCAAAACCACTGCTCAAACAAGTCATAAATCAAATGCGCCGAGTCATCTGATTGCAGCCATACTCTCAGGAATACCCCACCTCTCTTGTATCTCTCAATATCCGTTTCTTCCTCCACGGTGATCCAGCGTCTACCGTACGTTATCGACAGCTATCCAACGCTGTCTTTCGGTATACTCACAGTCAGCAATGCCGGCAGCATCGCCTGTCACGGCCATGTACTGGTTCACCAAGGCGTCCATGTTAGCAACCGATTTTTTTTTGAGATGTTCTTTTTCTTGGTGTTGATCTCTCTACGATACTTCATCTTCACTCCAGATTCTTACTCACGAAGTTTAATCCGGTTAACATTTCCCACACTCCTCCCAATCACTAGTGCGAATACCTCCATCAACAGCACCTTCCATCGACGTATTCTCTTCCGCCTAAACCAATCGACATGGAAGTGGACTCCGATATCGCCGCCGAGTCCGTGGCCCGAGTGTACGCGGACGTCAACAACCTGATGCCGCCGTCGTACTGGGACTACGACAAGCTGGCGCTCAAGTGGGGGCAGCAGGACAACTACGAAATCATCAAGAAAATCGGCCGAGGCAAGTACTCGGAGGTGTTTGAGGGCATCAACATTGTGTCCAAGGACCTGGTGGTCATCAAGGCGCTCAAGCCCGTCAAGCGCAAGAAGATCAAGCGAGAAGTCAAGATTCTGCAAAATCTCGCAGGGGGCCCCAACATCATCTCGCTGCTGGAAACGGTGCGGGATCCACAGAGCAAGATGCCGGCGTTCATCTTTGAGCACGTGCAGAACCTGGACTTCCGGGCGCTGTACCCCAAGTTCACAGACTACGACATCCGCTACTACATGTACGAGCTGCTAAAGGCGATTGATTACAGCCACTCCAAGGGCATCATGCACCGAGACGTGAAGCCACACAATGTCATGATCGACCACGAGAAGCGCAAGCTGCGGCTCATTGACTGGGGCCTGGCGGAGTTCTACCACGCAGGCACCGAGTACAACGTGCGGGTGGCCTCGCGATACTTCAAGGGCCCCGAGCTGCTGGTGGACTTCCAGCTCTACGACTACTCGCTCGACCTGTGGTCGTACGGCGCCATGTTTGCGTCCATGATTTTCAAAAAGGAGCCCTTCTTCCACGGCACCAGTAACACCGACCAGCTCGTCAAGATTGCCCGCGTGCTGGGCACAGAAAAGCTGTGGGACTACCTGGAGAAGTACAACATTGAGCTTGGGGCCGAGTATGACGACATTGGCACCTACCCCGCCCGTCCCTGGAGCAAGTTTGTCAACGCAGACAACGAGGCGTACATCAGCCAAGAGGCGATACATCTCCTGGACAATCTGCTGCGATACGACCATCAGGAGCGACTCACCGCCAAGGAGGCCATGGCCCACGACTACTTCAAGCCCGTCAGAGTTAGAGAAGAGGGCGAGCAGGAGTAAACCATGCGGAGGGAGTTTTGGAGGACATGTGGAACATGTCAGGACATAGGTCAGTCTGTCAGAGCAGACAGGGGAGTGGTGAAATGACCAACACGTCAATCGCATGTTAGCTACTCTGCAACTGCAAGCTATTGCTCTCATGGCTCCTTGTAAAACTAGGGAGTCGTCTCCCACGACCTAACATTAATTCAACTCACGCTCAAACAGACAGTCAGGTGAAGGGTGTATACGGTACTTTAATAAAATGGTTATTCAGGATGAGTAGGCTGAAGAAGCAATATGATGAGTTACGCCAATGACGACTGTGCACTTGTAACATGGACCAGTAAATGATCTGGAGCCACCCCTATAGCAAGAAGCCACATTAGGTTATGTCTCAGATGAGATGGGCTGTGTTTAATTAATGACATGTCTCGCTTAGATAAGCCAAAATGATAGCGAGAAGATCGACAGCTTGTTTGTTTCGGTCTTGAAACGCTCAATCAGTCAATTGAAGGCTTTTGTCCACCTCAGGGCTGAACGAAGAGTGGCTTCAAGCTCACCGGAAGCTGGGTGTTGAGAAAGGAGCTTAGTAAGATGAGGAAGAAGAACGTAAAGATAAGTAGCTATCAGCTTCTCTTCCTGAGCTGACTGGAGAGAATCTGAAGTGAGAAGGGCAATGAGGTGTTGCACGCAGTCTAGTTAGTGTGATGTAGGATACGGTACGGTAGTATGGAGGGACAGACGGTTTAACAATAAGGCGTGTGTCATAACAGCAAAAATGAGATTACTGTGTAAGAAAACCAAGATTTTACTGCAATTGAACTGCCAGTGTCTTTGCCAGTTTTTCTCATTCTCTTCTCTTCATACTCACTCGGCAATATAGCCTCTCCTTTTGAGGGCAACTTGACTACCAACACATCCAGTCTCTTACATAAAGAGATACTCAGAACCTCTTTGGGTAATCTTCCGGCGCTCTTTCCATACCGCTTTAGACACTCATCAAGTGAAAATCGCCACAGATTCATCACGGGGTTGATATGACCACACTTGAGTTGTCCTCTTACCTCACTCACAGCACTGGACAGAAACCGATGTAGTTGACGGTTAATGTCCTTTCGAGGGTCAAAAACAGAATAACCGTGTCTGGCATGCGAAATAAATCTGTCTACTGCAAAAGTAGCGTTCGTTGACGGACAGGGAAGAGGGAGATAAGTGCGCTGACTAATCGGATTCCGCTTAGTCAGCCATCGATGGACCGTTTTATGGAATAAAACTGGGTGGCTCAGTTTGATGGCTGCAATGGCCACAATGAGGATTTCATCATTCGAGGGTGTGTTCCAAATCTGAGCGTGTGACATCATTGAAGAGACTTACTGTAAAAGTGGAGTTCCATGTGGTTATATACTTTCGAGAGATGACATGGCTGCTGTTGTGTGGAGATGTTGAGCACATGTGACTAACAAGATGTCGGTGTAGTTTAAATGGAGAAGGTAGCAATTACTGGCTGATATGGCCTTTTCTTTGGTAGCTCTTTTGCACGTGCTACTGTTGAATATCAAGTTTGTCAAGTATCACAATGTTTTATAGTTGAGCTAATAGTTAGCTTTTGTTGGGTAATATATATTGTATGGAACAAAGCGCTCTACAATTGTACAAGTATTGGATACCATCGACACAGATACATACATCTCATAATAGACATTACAATAAATACTAGCTAACCATCTTAGCTCTGGCACCTCTGAGCAACAGTTTGAGCTTTTCGACACACACAGGAGGCAGGAAAGCAGCCTGAGACGAGTCAATACCGCTATAATGGGCAATGAGCAGTCGCAGATTCCACATGTCGTCAAACAGTGTAGGGTTGGAAGCCGTCAACTCAAGTGTATACTGCATGTCAGCCAACAGAGGAGCCAGGCTGCCCACATGAGCTGAAGAGCCTGTGTGGTTGGAGAACAAGGCCAAGTCTCGGTTCGCAGACTTTTGGAACACCTGCAGTTTCAGCAGCTTTCCACTAAGAGTGTCATTATTCACCTCAAAGTGGTCACTATCACTTCGGAGAGCCACACCGGCTGGAATATGACTTATCTCGTCAGACACGTTCTTCACGTACAGAGTCTGGGTCTTTTTGAACGACTCCAGGTAGGCAGGGCTCTCTTCAAAGTCGATATGAACAGGAAGAACATGGGGAGCAGTGATAGACAGTGCCTTGATAGTATCCAACTCAGGCAGCAAACAGGGAGCCTGACAGACAATAGGAGGGCCATCTTTGAGAGTAACAGTGACTGACTCTGAACAGCTCTGGCCGTTGTTGATGTTTCGAACAATCAAACATCGAGGTTCGGCTGCAAGCACCCAAAAGTGTCGCAAAGCCTGCAAATGGCTTCTGTTGTCTTGCATGGAGGAAGGGAAGAGCGGGTAGAAGGCAATGAGCAACGAAGCAATGGCCAAATTCGACCGAGAAAATGCAAACTGGCCTCCTCCAAGGAATAGAGTGCCCATAGCCAGATGTGTGGCCATGAAACTGCCATAGGGGACCTCTGAACCTGCTCTTCCATGCAGAATTCGAAGACGTCGGAAAGTGTCCAAGTCTCCTGTTCCAACCATGACGATGGCCAGCGAGAGAGCCAGACAGTCCTGGGTGTTGATGACTCCCAGCTGGGTCAGTTTCTGGTCATGGGTCTCGGTAGGAAGAGTAGCTAGACGCATGAATTCATCCAGATAATGCAACAGAGTCGACTTGGCATGCTCATTGGCAGTGGAAGCATGTTTCAGAGCCAGGGCAAAACAGTTGCCGGCAATGATGTTCATGTAACTGAGCATGTCTGAATTCAGAGTCTTGATCGACTTGAGAGTGTACTTTCGACGCAGAGAAGAAGAGATCTGGCCCTCAACCCAAGCGACACTGGATCCAATGTGGTCCCACATGATGATGTTTGCTGCAAGAGCTCGTAGCAACAACAGATCCGGTCTCACGTACTCCAGCATGGGTTCAGACTCAGGGGGAGCCAGTTTGGAGGCAATACCCTGATTGTTGGTCTTCATAAAGATGAGCATGAGAGCATAGATGGCTCCAGAAGTGGGAGAGTCCAGAAAGTTGGGGTTTTGGATATCTCTGATCGGAGTAGCCAGAGAGATGAGTTTGGAAGTGGTAGCCCCCTTACTGAATTCTTCGCCTTCTCCAAGGTTGATTAAACCAAGAGAGATACCAGCTCCAAGACGGTAGCCCTCATCGAGAATCACGTCTCCATCAGTAGCGTCTCGTCCAATCTCTCCAGCCAGCATCTCAGTCATTCGACGGTGCTGAGAGCCAAGGTACAGGAAACCAATGCCCACTAGACCTGCTGTTTGCATTGATCCACCCACATTGAGGTCATTGGAGCCGACAGGAAGAAGAGCTCCAATATGGACTGAAAGTACCTTTGTGAGTTTGGCATCCATGGTTCCCATGAGCGATACTGACATTCCCAGAAGCAGCCCAATACTGGTCAAAGTATGTTTAGGACCTAGGTAATTGAAAATGTGCCATTCTTCGACATTCTTCATATGTCCATTGAGCCCCAGACCCAGTAGAAATCCTGCATGTTGAGCATTGAGCTGTTGGGGTCGGTTGAAAGCCACCCAGTTGCCGCTGATATCTCTTGCTCCTCGAGAAACACTCAACCCTGAGGAAACTCCATTGTGGAAGTACCCCCAGGCAGTGCTGTCTTCACTGAGAAGCGACTTGTCAAGAGGAACAGTGACATTATCGGGTCTAAGAAGCACGTTGAAGTTGAGCTTGGGGATTGGGAATCGCTCAGTAGTGAGAGGAACACGAGCAGAGAAGAATAGGGAACTTCTACCCAGAGGGACAGTGAAGGTTCGCATTGCAATGGTCTTCGCCACCTCTTTCTGTAACGTCAAAGCCTCATGTTCGTTGCAATCGGGAGGAATAACAAGAGTAGTAGACTGCACCTTTGACGTTTGCAGCAGCTTGGACGCCTCGTAGAACCGTCTATCGCTGCTAAACACCTGTCTAGCCACTGCAACTCGGTCAGCTTCCACCTGTTCATCCCATGCACTGGTGGATTCGGGGTTATTCAGTGACGCAAGAATACCCTGAATCTCTCGAGCTCCACCAGATGTTCCAGACACTGTCTGAGGCTTGAGATTGACGTGTTCGACACCCTGAGCCATTCGAGCAAGGTCGTCTCTATCAATAATCTCCAGGAAGGCAGGATCGCTCGAAATCGGACTCTCAGACTTGCACATGTGAACGACATTGAGAATAGGGATGGCAACTCCTTCAGGGAAACGTGCAAGCATTTGTTTGGTGAGACCGGCTTCAATAAGAAGATGGACAAAGTCTTCAGCCGTCGGCAAGTCCATTGACAGGAGCTCAAATGCTTTGATTGAGACTTGAGTACGAGGAGTCAGTTCCTCGTCAACTGTAGACTCTCCGCCTACAAGAGCAGAAAGACAGACGTAGTCAGTATCCACCTTGTAACAGAGAGCTGCGAGAGAAGCTAACAGATTAGGGGGCTCTGCAAGAGGTGGAACAAATGTTTCTGTGTTAGAAAAAGTAGACCAAATAGTGTCATTATACTCACCACCTTGGTTGATGTCAACTCCATAGTAGAGACACCAAGATTCCGGCCATTTGAGAGACGTAACAAGTTGGCCCATTAGGTCTCCTAGCCATTTGACGTCTTCCGAGCATGAGATGTCGAGTTTCCGGTCTTCTCTAAAGATGTGGAGTGCTAGGGTGAGATAAGTGACTCGTTCAATGCTAGACTCAATAGGCAACTCCTGTACCAGTTGAAGAGCAGTTTCGATGACCTGTTTAGTAAACACAGTTGTTGTTTTAGGCGCATCTCCATTGCTCTCCTGAGCCACCCAGTCCCATACACTGCTCTTGAAAGTGATTTGAGCGGATTCGTCAGTTTCCTGAGGTACCGACAGTTGCGAAAACTCAGCGACAACACTAGCAACAACGGTGGTGAATGCAGTGAGTTCATCGCCATAGAACTGCGAGTATGCAAGAGCCCATCTGAGTCTCAGAATCTCGTAGCTGTTCCCATCAAAGAAGATACTCAACAGATTGAGACAGTTGTCCATGAGCTGAGTCTTGGGCTCGAGCACAAGCAGTTTCTCTGAAGATCCGCACTGGACACGATTAGTGCCTGACCAGGACAGCTGCATAGGGCTGGAGTACTCGATATCAAGTGGAACACTGACACCAACAAACGGGTTAAGAAGAACCACTCGGTCGCTGGAGTCTCGAACGAGGAGATTACATCCTTCTGTAGAAGAACAATCAGTGCTTGTTATGAGATCCTTAACCTGATACTCCACTGCATCGATAGGTTGGGGGCGTTCAACTGGTCCCGATGCCTTGACAAACATGTGTACTTGTAGAACACCGGTTTTCCTGTTGAAAATGGCAATAGCTTCTCGATCAAAAAAGCTGAGTTGCTGGGCAACCACCTGGTTCATCTGAACAGGCTCAGGGGTATCGATAGCCTTTACTTCAGTGAGCATGATGTCTTTTCTGAGAGACGAAAAGTCGTAGTTTGTATACTCTCCATCATTACCTGCGTCTCCTCCAGAGCTCATTCTATCCAATGCAATAGCCTTTTCACCTCTCGAGTTACTCAGAGTGCTCTCCAGATTGGTGCTCATATCATTATCACTGAGCTGATCTTCACTTCTGGGGAAAATGGAACTGGATCTGCGTCTAGTGGAGCTATGGCGGCTGGTTTTCGAGTACTTCTTGCTATGAGTGAGTTGTCGGGAGTGGTAGATGACAAATCTGCCTTCTGTAGGGCTGTGGGTGAGGTATAGCGACGAATTCGGCGATCTTGCCACACTCACTAGACACTCACTGGGAGAAATAGAAGACAAATCAGTAGTGACTACCAGTCCAAAATCCATCAGAGGATCAATGAGGGTCAGGAACCGAGGTCCATTGAGAGATTTGCCAGATCGACGGGTATCTCTCTGTAAAATCAGACCCTTGGCAAACTGCAATGCATTTGTCACTACAAATGGTAACCAAAGCACAGTAGTGCCTCGGAATTCGTTGTAGATGTGAATGCTGTCTTTCAGGACAATCACAGTGGACACGTGATATTCGTCAGAGGGCCCCACGCTGTCAAACGACACGAACGACGCGTAAATCACCTCCTGGTCATCAAAGCTGAAACTGCGAAACAGTCTCCCTGACTTGAACCACTTGACTGACGTCTTCTCAACCACCAAATCGCCCTGGCTGGATGTGGCCACCGTGGCAGACTCTTCAGCCGAGCTTTGTGACAGCTGTAATGTCGCTAGCTCGAGTTGTGCCATGTTGGTTGTTTGAACTGGTGTTGTGATATCTTGATCTGTTGTACTTCATCCCGTAATTAAGGTTTTGTTTGTATGCACGACGTCGCTGTAGTGATGGATATTAGACTTGCACCTAAGGACCACAAACACACAAGATAAAGTATAAGTAAACAGAGAAGCCCCCTCCTCCCTTCTTCCTCTACACACTTCTCAAAAGCTACAAACACGCACCCAGCTACTGCTTCTGCTACACACGCACACACCGGATACCCTCTACGCTAAGCATCTTCTACTAGAAGCCCAGATCGCTATTACCAACTTCTGCGACCCCAAAGATACCAATGAAACACATTACCTCTGCCGGCGCCACCGCGCTGATTGTCATGGGTCTCCTTGCCACCGCGGCCGAGGCCAGAGACAACACCCGTCATACCGTCCAGCAGATTACTGCCTATTGTGTGAGTCCAGAGATACCCACGACATTCTTCTTTATGTGACACCCCATTTGTGCCCTATGCCCCATTGGAGGCGAGCTCATGTGACACCTTTTTGATTACCCTTTTCCTTGATTCCATTCTAACACAGAACACTGCAAAGTACAACGAGTGCCACGCAGCCGCAGCCAACAACTATCTGGCCTGCGCCGAGAACGACATCAACTGCCGCTGCACCCAGCTCCAGGTCCTGGCCGACGTGTGCGCCCCTCTTTGTCCTCAGGTGAGTTACACAAAACACTTTTGTGTTTGATGACACGTAGCACTTTTGAAGCCACAACATTCTCGTGTTGCAACGAAGATCTTAGTGTCTGTGTCTGTGGCACATGGCCTTCCCTCTTTTCCCTGACTAACCTAGACCGAAGTCTCCAATGCTGAACTCATCCGTTCATACTGTGCCCAGAGCACTCTGAACGCCTACGCGTCTGCCTCGGTCGCCGCCGCAGCCTCTGCCAACGATGTCCACTCCAATTCTCTGATGGAGCTGAAGAAGAAGCTCAAGGAAAAGCTCTTTGGCAAGTTCAAGGGCGAAGACCCCGACTGCCCCGACGACAAGCACGAGGACCATGGTGATGACTGCCCCGAAGACAAGCATAACACCGACCACAGCGACGACGGCGTCGTAGACGACGACTGTGACGACAAGTGTGACGGGGACGACCATCACGATGACTGCGACAACAAGTACGACGAGGAAGACGATGACGACTGCGACGACAAGCATGACCACCACGAGGACGACTGCGACGACGAGAAGTATGATGGAGAAGACGACGACTGCGACGATGAGTGCGATGAGTACGACCACCACGATGACTGTGCTCAGTACTACTCATACGCCAACCAGTCCGATCCCCCCTCCACGTCTCCTTCTTCCTCTCCGCAGCCAGAGTCTGACGAGTCCCTCAGCCCTCCCGTCCAGTCCAAGAACTTCCGAGCCATGAAGAATGCCTACGAGATGGAGTCCTCTGGCGATCACGCTTCCATCCCCGGCCGTTTCCACAAGCGAAGTGCCATTGAGAAGCTCAAGGCTACTGGAGGCGACAGCAAGCAGCTCCGCATCAAGCCCCTAGAACTTGACATCCTTGACGGCGAGGAGCCCAACGCACGCTTCTTCCGAGACTTCCTCCCTGCCAGAATGGACCCCGACTGCGATGAGGACGACGACGAAGACTGCGTGATTGACGGCTTTTCTCCCTCGTTCTACGAAGACGCCGACTTTGACGCTCTCCACGACCAGCGGGCCTCGGCCAACATTATTGGCTGGCCCAGCATCCCCTGGCCCTGGAAGGACGAGGAGGAACAGAACGACGACTGCGAGGACGACAAGAAGACCCCCGAGCCTGCTCCTGTCGAGGACGACTGCGGCGACGAGGAGAAGGACACTTGGACTGCCCCGGAGGAGGACGACTGTGGCGACGAGGACAAGGACCAGTGGAACGCTCCTTCGCACGGCGATGAGAAGAGCACTTGGACCGCCCCCGTCGAGGATGACTGTGGTGACGAGGAGAAGGACACCTGGACTGCTCCCGAGGAAGACGACTGTGGCGACGAGGACAAGGACCAGTGGAACTCGCCTTCGTACAACGACGAGGACGACTGCGGCGAGGACTCTGACAAGTCGCCTTCCTGGGACAACAAGAAGCACAAGGTGTCTGCCCCCGAGGACGATGCCGACGAGACTCACGATGACGACGACGATGACTCTGATTCCGACTCTGACTCTGACTCTGACGGTGATGGCGATGGCGATGGCGACTCTGATGGCAATGGTGACATCGACTCGGACGCCGACGCCGACTCTGACTCTGATGACTCTGACTCGGAGGCCAAGGTTGACGGCGACGAGGGCAAGAACGCCACCGAGGGTACCCGGCAGGGTCTCCGAAACGCCATCAAGAACGTGGGCGCCAACATCAAGAACGCCACTGGCAGCGGCGTCGAGTCTTCGGCGTCGTCTGTTGTGCGGCAGGGTCTGATTGAGGTTGTGGTCGGTATGGCCGCTGCCGCTGGAGTTGGTTTTGCTCTGATTTAGAGACACCTTGCACCGATGCCACCCCTATTTTCCCCCGAAAAATCTAGCGTGAGACTTCAATGAAGCTGTGTAAATAGATATAATGCTCTAACTAATATTTTACAAAAATGGGTGCACTCGTAAATGTTTCTATGTTTTTATTATTTGCTATGTACAGATGATGTGAGCTCCTGGTTCCAACTACTCCTCCTCTTTCTCCCCTCCCGCTTCTCCGATAATGGGGGTATCGATCTTTCCCTGAAGCTTGGCCTCCTTTCGAGCTCGCTTGATTTGTTTTCGACGGTCGAACTTGAGAAGGTCTCGTCGCTGGTTGATACTCTTGGTGTCCTTCTTGTTGATCTCTGCAGGCGCGTTGGAGTTAGATTCTCTGGCCAGCTTTTCGTTCTCGACCACCAGCTGGTAGTTCTTTCTCACAGGCACCTTGACCTTTGCGTCGAGTGCCCACTGGTCTCTCTGGAGCGCCTTTCTTGCATCCAGGTACTCCTGCTGTCCCTGGCTCTTGACAACCGTCCATTTCCACAGTCCTCCTTCAGGTCCACAGATGTTCATCACGACGTGGTTCTTTCTCTTGAGCGGGGGTTTGAGGATTCGGGGCCACTTCTGTTCTTTGGGGATGTTGATTTCAGGCGAAGTTGATCGCTGGATCATCAGGTAGCTGAATGAGGGTCCCTCAATGTCCGTCGAGCCTGGACGGCCTCCTCCAGCGTACTTGTTTTTATTCTTGGTGACCTTGGGGTCCCACGAGGCAGCCAGGGTCTTTCCTCTCTTGAGCTGCATCACGTACTCCGGACGAGCGAGTTTTTGGGTAAAGGAGCACCATGAGCCCTTGGCCGTGGGGTTGTTTCGCAGCTGGCCCTGCTGGAAGGGACACTTGCCGTGGTGGGTGCAAGGGGCAATAATATGGAGATAAGTTCTGTCTTCGACGGGAAGTTCCTCTTCCTCGAGCTCGTAGTCAGCTCCGAGCTCCTGTCTCAGTTTCTGCATTTCCTCAGCGTTCTTGGCAGAGTGCAGTCTTCGGGTCTTTCCGTAGGGAACAGGAATCTTGGCGTCTCCGTTATCGCCCATGGGTCGAATGAGCACTTCTCTAGCCCGTGCGATTCGCTCGTAGCCGTCGGGGTTGCCTCTTTCCACCAGAACAAGCACTCCTCCAGGACTGAGCATCTCCACCAGTCGGGCGGAGAAGGCTTCCAGCGTCGAGTCTTCCTGTCTTGCAAGCAGATCGAGCTGCTGGTTGGCAATGATCAGATCGTACTTGTAGCTGTTGCCCTTAGGCAGACCCGTCTGAATTCGCGAGTTTCTAAGTTTATCCTTGAAGTTGTTCTGGCCCTGGTCCTCGTGCTTCTGGGTGTCAAAGAACTGCTTGGTGAGCACAGTGTTGACTTTGGGACCGAGAACAGCAGCTGTTTTTCGGTCAGGGCTCCAGTCTTCCTCACCGGCAAAGATTTCGTTCACAGCCATCATTCCAGCAGAGGCTCCAAGACCTACATCCAGTACGGAGTTGGGCAGCCATCCCTCGGGCATCTTCTGACGCAGCTCCTTCAAAACGGCGTACGCGGCAGCGTAGTTTTGATGGAAAGTAGCGGCGGCAACCGTCAGTGCAGCCTCCAGCTTGTTCTCTCGTCCAGTCACCATTTTCATCACGAAGTCGTCACTTCCTCGGTAATACTGCGCGACATTACGCTTCAGGGCACCAGGAGGGATCTCCTTGCTCTTGAGAGCCTCCTCCATGCACTTTGACAGGTGATCAGGCACACTAAACATCTGCGCTGATCGGCCCGCGAGAGTGTCAGGATGATGACGCTCGGCACGGCCCTCCTCTTCAAATTCGCGAGGAACAACACCCAGATTCTGGGTGGCGTCTAGATCATCCGACATGTTTTCGTTCATGTGGTCTCTGAGACTGTTTGTGGAGTTGTATCTGGCGTTTTTGACCTGGAGGGGGACTCTAACAGGCATAGCCTGAAGTCTGGGCCCTCCTCTCAACACTTTTGTGAGTCGTAGCATGTGTTTTGGAGATAATACGGTTTTTTCAACGATCTGGAAAATATAAATTTCATCCATGCAAGAGATAACCCTATCACCGTTAAACCTTGTCAACTTGACGTAATCCAATCATCTGCATTAGTATTGCACCAAACCATTCTACACTTCTCTACACACCATGGCCTCCACTGCTACCAAGGGAAAGCTGCTGTTTCTGCATGGATTCACCCAGAGTGGATCCCTCTTTGCGAAAAAGACGTCGGCGCTGCGAAAGGCCCTCCAGAAGCAGGGATACCAGTGCTTTTACATCGATGCTCCTGTTGAGCTGGCGGCCCCCGATCTGCCCTTTGACACGTCCAATCTCGACTCAAGCGCTGATACCGACTGGAAGAGTTGGTGGGTGACCAACCAGAACAAGCCCGATTACTATAAACTCGACAAGGCGTTTGATTCGGTCAGAGAGGCTATTGAGAAGGACGGTCCTTTCGATGGAGTCATGGGTTTCTCTCAGGGAGCTGCCATGGCTGGCGTCTTGTGTTCTCAGATCCACAATCTGCACGAGAAACAGCCCCCCGTCAAGTACGGAGTGCTGTTTTGTGGATTCCGAATCGCTCCTGAAGAGTACCAGAAGTTCTTCGAGCCTCCGATCGCTACCAATACCCTGCACGTTTTGGGATCTCTAGATACTGTTGTATCCGAAGAACGATCTCTGGGTCTCTGGAATGCATGCGACGAGAAGACCAGAACCATGATCAAGCATCCTGGTGGACATTTCGTGCCCAACTCCAAGAACTTCGTCACTGACATTATTGGATGGCTGGAGAATGCCGGAAAAGACAAGGAAGAGAAGAAGGATGACGAAGATGACTGGGACCAGTTTGACGCCATCGGAGGAAGATAGAGGTAGGCATAGATATAATAGATTAGACTTCAGAAACATGGAGTGGAATGGTGATTGGATATTATACCACAGTGAAGAGCTCTTGACTCTGTATGTGGGCTTCATTATCGCAATGGATTACAGAACACATATCACACGAGCTCCAAAGCCTTCATTAAAAACGATAGTATAGACACCACCTGGACTAGACTGCTATGGTCATAATGTCTATGAACCTGAAGATACACCTCCCATCTACACCTACAATTAACACCTGATTTTTGTCACTGTTTATTACACTCGGGCTACTCCCTCAGTTGTCTATTATACCTGTAGATCACATGATCTCTCTTACAGGCAAAGTAGTCCTGCATCTCTTCCCGAATGGTATCGTAGGTCTCCAGTCGTTTGAGGAAGTCTTCTATTGACAGCGCGTCCTCCTTTCTCACCGTGGCCATCTCTCTTTCCGCATTCATGTTGTTTCTGCTCTTGAGAATCGGTTTGCAAATGGTGTTTGTCCACTCTTCCTCGTCCTGCTCGAACTCAGCGTAGTTTGACCGTTTGAGACGCAACAGATCCGGCCATTTGGTGGTCTTGACCAGCGGGTATTTCCTTTGATACACCACCAGCTCAACTTCGGGACAGAATCTCAGTTGCGGCTCATGGGTCTCAGCAGCAGAACTTTGAGGTGTAGACAGCTGGGTAAGATCAGAAAACACACTGGGCTGGTTCTGGTCCGACGACTGGTCCGTGCTCTCAGTATAGGTATCCATCACCTGGGGGGACAAGACTTGTTGCAGAGGTTGATGTAGGGGTATCTGTGTTGGAGAAGCAGGAGCAGCAGTTTTTGAGGCTGAAACACTCCGCGAACCAGGTGTCTTTGTGTTGAGAACCTGGAAGACGTACATGAGACTCTCGAGTGACTCTTCCTCCTCTTCAGGCTCCACTTCTTTCTTCTGGTTGACTGTCTCTTCAGATACGACTCTCATGAGTTTGAGGTCGTTGAAGATCTGGCTTGACGAGCGGTGGAACTTGCGGTAACATGCCAGCTGGCTCACATACTCGGGCCGGTCTTTGGGGTTGTTGGAGATGCGCACTGAAGGAGCACGGGTAGGCACATTGAGCGGCTGGAACTCGTAGCTCGACTCGAGAGAAGAAAGGGTATCTGATTTGTATCGCGAGTCCAGGGTATCTTTAGCAAAGCCGCGTAATCTCCTCATTTTAAGCGAGGGTCATGTAGCAAGTTGGGTATAGCTGTAATTGTGGCGAGAGTTATAGCAAAGATGAGTTTAGGTAAGTACACTGGTGTTTAAGAAACAGGCTGTTAGACTATAGAACAGAAAACAGGAGAATAAGCACAAAATAATAGCTACAGTGCACGAATAAAGAGCCCAGAGAGTCATTATCGTGTGTTAAGGGATCGAATCAAATACAACAATGTTTTTTTTTTTGATGACTCATTTATAACAATTGACCACTACCCTTGACCCTCTCTACACATCTCCACAATATACTTCAGAGTACAGAAGTGCATACATGTGTTCGGCACTGTGACTCAATACGCCAGGGGCACTATAATGGGGGCTGAACGAAGATGTCATTTGAATTTGATACAAGACAAATAGTGAGTCACATACTTGTCCAATATAATAGGCTCTCTTCCTAGTGCACTCTAGCTCTTACTGTTCGAATAATGTCTCCATAGTACTTCCACAAGGAGTATCTTGGAGCCCCATCCACCAACATCAGCCCCATCATCACACTTTGAGGCATGAATCTCAGATATGTCAAATTATTATTACGAAAGGGCTATAAAAGAGACACTCGGCCAGCCTCTCGTGCTCCAACACCCTCAACCATGTCCACAACACCACCAACCACCTACCTCCAATGCCCCATGTGTAGATGCTACATTGACAAGGATCTGTTCGACGACCATTACAGAGACTGTATGAATGAGTCGTGCCGGTAGTCACTGCTATAATACAATTAATTGAATGTTAAAGCAACCGGTATTATCTGACATTTCTGCCCCTCTCATAAATAATGCATTTCTACATCAGCCCAAAACCAACACTATGCTCCATGGCCTTGTCCATGTACCTCACCAACACCTCCTTGGATTCGTACTTGGGCAGGAAGAGAATGCAGAAACACGTAGACGCCGAGGGCAAGCAGTTCACGTTGGTACCGTTCAGCTGAACAGTAATCTTCACCACTCTCTGGCCCTCCTTGCTGCCAATAGAAACTCGCTCAGAACCGGTGGTGAAATGCAAAAACAGCTTGAGCTGGTGAGCAGACAAGTCTCTGAGATACTCCTTGAGCCACTTCACCTGAGGAGATGACTCGGAATACCCACCTTCGTACGCAAACTGCTCAAGTAGAGGTTCCACGTCGATATGCGAGTCGTCAGCGAGAATGGAACCCTCAACGAGCCGTTTGAGATCCTTGGTGGGGATTTTGGCAGCCACATCAATAGGGTAGACCATCTGGAAACCGAAAGCAAGCATGTTCATGATGTTGGCCAACCGCACCGAGTTGTACGGCTTGTTGATGTACTCGTTGATGTAGTTGTCGACAGTAGCAGCGGTGACACGCGATCCATCCTTCAAAACCAGTCCCAAACCGTCCAGTTCTTCCTTCGACAGTTTCTTCAAGCTCACCAGAGAGTTGTAAGCAACTGGATCCTGCTGCTCGTATTCCTGCTTAGTCACGTAGCAAGGTTCTCCCCAAAACTGTTGCAAGTTTCGGTAGAAGGAGAGAGGCATGTCAAACGATAGTGGGCAGCCGTTGAAGAGCGCAAGACCAACCACAGCTCCAATGCACACCCACTTTTCACGCGGCACCTCGGCAGTGTCTCGTGGCCAAACAACACCGTTATCATCATGTTGGAAGTAAGGGGAGTCTAGACCCACAAGAAGACGTCCAATGTGGTCAAAAAGCTCCAGTTGAACACCTCCAAGATCAAGAGCCACTTCACCGTCTGAAAACTCAACCTTGAGAGGAAGTTGCAGGTTAAGAGAAGAGGTGAACTGCTGATGAATGTACTCGAGAAGCTGCTCGAGGATGTCTTCGTCTCGGGTTCGAGAAATGTGAATGCAGAAACAGGTCGGTTTAGGGACATCAATCATAGGTATGCCGAGTGCTACTGAGCGTCTAACAAAATTCTCAGGGCCGTTATAGAGACTGTACATTCGTCTGAAACTGTACAATCTCGATTGATCATGCGAAACTCCTTTTCTGTTCTCAACAATTTGATAGAGATCATCGGGGTCTGAAGGAATGATGAGGGAATCGTAATCAGAAGCAACTGACGCAAAAGTTGAAGTCAGGGGAGTGTTCGTGAGTCCCACATACTCCTCTACAAGGTCCATATTGGGAACATGGGCCACTGAAACGTTGGGATTATGACGAGTAATGAGAGTGGGTTCCGAATATGTATCCTCGTCAGCATCTCCTAACAGCATATCAAAAACTTCAAATCCACATCCTCCCAGTAAGCTGCCAACTAGAGCCATTTTAGCAGGTTCCACGTCACTGGATTCCACAAAACTGACAATATCGCTCATTTCAGCGGTGGCAATATCTCCCCAAAGTTGCTCTTCTTCGTGGAAAACAGCATCTCCCATGGACTGAATGCCATACAGAAACTGGATTCGAGAATGGAATGCAAAGAGGTAATGATTCAAAGGAGATACTGGCTTTCTAGAGGTCACAGCAGAAGTATGACTATCTCTACATCCAGGGTTCTTCAAAAGATGAATGAGAAAGTTGACTGGAGTAGTCATGCTTTGTAATGTGGTATCGTGACTGTCAGGGGAGGTATTAGAAGAGTCCTCCCCTTTGCTGATGATTTCACCCCACGAACCATCTTCAAAGCTAGGAAGAAGCTTGTATACCTTTGTTTTGAGCATGGAATGGGACAGGGTAGTCTTTGGAAAGTCACGTGTCGCATCATCTGAAGGAATTGGAGTGATGTGGGCTTGTTTGGGGATCGTTTCCTTCGTGTAGGACTCGTGTGAGTAGTCTTCGTTATCACGCGACACATCCTCTTCACGTGACACATCCTCCTCACGTGACCCCTCCTCCCCTTTACGTGACTCAACGTCCGCGACCATCGCCTCCCACTCCTCACAGAGTCCCTTGTGGCCTCTCAGCATGACCAAATTGCTGGCATGTTGACGAGCTGCTGCCTTGGTGAAGCGTCCGTTTCGCGATTGGTAACCACGCGGATTACTGAGACAGTAGGGTTTTGAGCATGTCGCCGAGCCGCACCCGCTCGTGATCTGATACTCATAACCTTTATGGATCGCCTTGAAGCCCATAGTGTAGCGAGTATGGTGATGTGTATCAACGCTGTTCTTACCTTGATTAGATTTCGATAAGCTGACACGAAAGTTAAAGTGGGAGGAGAAAATAACTGGAGGGTGAAATGGAGCAGGTTATGGGTTGGATAAGACGGCTTCGGTAAGATATTGAGCTATAGAAAGGTCTGTAGATTTTGTTTTTCTTTTATCACCAGTTTTGGCCATCTTATGAGTGTTCTAAAAAGACCCACGTATCTTAAGCGGCAGAGTCAAGTATATCACTAGTATAGTTAGGAATTTGTTTAAAACTTCACCTCGTTCTAACTCGCTCTAAAATCAACAATTTACATATTCATCAAGGAAATGGCCTTTTACTGAAGGATTAAATCCAACAAATCACCTCTTCCCTCATTATCTCCTATAACAATGCCTTTAGTCAACACAGCAATTCTCCAAGGTGGCTGAACTTAAGCTCAATTTGATAGACATCGCCTAGTACTGAGACAAATGCCTGAAAGACATCTGTAAACGGTGAAGAAGTCTCAAATGGGTCATTTAATATACCATTCGACTCGCCCTGATCTTCCAAGTCCCGTGGTAGCGCTTAAACGTTACCAGCTACATTGCTTGACCGATTTCTCGGCCAAACCTTTTTAAATCCCCCCAAATACCCCTCGTTTCCGCTTACTAATCGTACGAATACCCACCGTCCTCTTTGAACCGCTTCACACATCCACCTCCCTCCATTCCCCTATCCCACGTGCACTGTGCGTAAACAAGACGCTTATTTTGCAACTTTATTTGGTTTATTTATAGCCCGATGGGTTTTGACATATATAGGGGTGTGTGAAAAATGGCTACAAGTAGTAAAGAGGATTAAATCAAAGAAAATAAAACAAGTGACTGGTTTCGGGGGTCATCATATCTCAACACTTCTGTGGCACGGCTGATACAATGGTGCATGTTCTTGTACAGTCAATAGCGCTATAGGGTAGGTGCCGTTAGTGAGACAACTGTATGGAGTTAGTCTACAGCCAGCGCTAGTGGGTGACATGCATAGATGATTATGTAATAAGTAATAATACTATCGTGATGTTTAATCACGTGACCAGACATACCCGTGCGTCTTACTTCTCGCAGTCTTGTTCGCCGTTTCGCCTCCCCATTTGATCACCCTTTTTCTTTCCCCTTTTTACCCTTTGCTCGACGCGTATGCAACGCATCACCAGGGTGGCTTTTTGAATGTGCATGAGATCGGCAGAGTTTGTTGTGAGAAGGGGGGTGACAGCAAAAAAGGCGGACTTGGGGGGGGTCACGTGACTTGCGAATATAGAAAATACTGCCGTAATATCAAGGGGCTTGTCCATTATTTCTCTTTAGTCCGTTTTTTGGCGTTTCACATTTGCTCCCAAACAACTTTATTGGGCAAAAAAAGATCATAAAATTAGCGGA
Source organism: Yarrowia sp. JCM 30696 (assembly GCA_001600535.1). Lineage (NCBI taxonomy): Eukaryota > Fungi > Ascomycota > Dipodascomycetes > Dipodascales > Yarrowia > Yarrowia sp. JCM 30696. Next base: position 263,421 of record BCKG01000011.1, read on the forward strand.
GGTTCTAATAAGGTTCCAGGTTCTATTTTTATGCCCTCTCTGGACATGTATGTTTAAAACTCCTACACCCGCAAGTACATCTCCAAGTTCAACCAACTACGGTACACCTACGGCACAACTACATTTTTGACCTGTTCTGAGACACACGCAAGTGACACAGACAGAAGCGACACGAGCGACAGTCACTAACGAATTACTGCGACCTTCACAACGCCCGTCGTTTCAGCATACTAACCACAAGAGCAAGTTGGAGATCTTTTCAGCTAGACTTCTAAAGACGGAATATTCACAGTAAACACTTGTCCAACTCGTGTTCCACTTGTTCATCCAACTTCTACCCCCAGACTTGCATCAGCTAACAGCTTTTCTTAGCTAAGAGAAGAGCCCTCACAACTACACAGTAGTTTCTTACACAACTCGTCACACTCGCTGTTACACTCACACAATGGGATTCGGAGACTTTGACTTTCTCTGCAACAAATCGCCTCTGCCACTATGCATGCTTGTGGGCCCCTATGAAAAGCCCTCGTCGGACCAGACCCCGCTGCTCAACGGCATCGGCCTCATGTCCGAGTGCTACCCGCGGTCCATCGAGCTCGCCAACACCATCATTTTCCAAGTCGGCAACACCTTCATCCACATCGGAGCGCTGCCTGTCATTCTCATCATGATGTACACAGTCAAGGGCAAGTACACCGCCATTGGCCGAAAGGAGCTGTTCCACTTTCTGAGCTGCTTCCTGTTTCTCACATGCATGTCTCTGGTTGTTGACGCCGGTGTCGCTCCTCCTGGCTCGTCGGCCTTCCCCTACCTTGTTGCTATTCAGAATGGAGCCATTTCCGGAACCTTGTGGTCTCTGGTGAACTTTGGCTTCCTGGGCTTCCAGTTCTACGAAGACGGAACTCGACGGGCTATGCTGTTCCTCCGAGGAACCACCCTGTGCGCCTTCCTGCTCACGTTCGTCATTTCGCTCTTCACTTTTATTCCCTCGTGGGGCTCGGACGCCATTGGACCCCACAACACTGTGGGTCTGTTTGTGGTGCTCTACCTCTTCAACCTCATCTTTGTGGTTGTCTACATCCTCTCCCAGTTTGCATTGGCCATTTTCATTTTGCAGGATATCTGGATGATTGGAGCTGTGGCTCTGGGCACCTTCTTCTTTGTGGCCTCCCAGATTCTGCTCTACCCCATTTCGTCCATCATCTGCAAACAGGTCAAGCACTACATTGACGGCACCTTCTTTGCCACCGTCACCAATCTGTTTGCCGTCATGATGGTCTACAAGTTCTGGGACATGTCCACCAAGGAGGATCTCGAGTTCTCCGTCGGCCAGAAGGACAACATGTGGGAGACCAAGGAGCTGCTTGGTGAGGATAACGGCATGAGCCGATACGAGGTTAACGGATCCGAGTACGCTGGATCGACGTTTGCCCTGAATCAGCATCAGTTTTAGAGGAGGAGACGTAGTGGTCATTTGATCACTGAGTGTGCACAACCACACTCACTAGCCTAACGGCTTTGTTACCCGTGAGAATAAAAAAGGTATATAATAATGGAGGATGGATGACTTTATGAGGAGTGATGTAATGAGGTGGTGGTGCTGGTTGGAACTGCTAGGCTGTACTTCAAGAGAACGCCCGTAGATATATGGACAGTGTAAATTAGTCTGCTACATAGACCGAGTGTCCTTTGCTGTAGGAACCTCTCATCTACAATTGAATGTAAGTACAGTACATGCTCTAACCTATAGCCATTCGAGTTCATGGAGTACACATTACAGCATGGTCTATCAGTTCATTATTATAAATACTAACATCGCAGATCTCTATCTATTATCCCGATGGTTTTGAGCGACAGATTCTGCAGCGACTTCATTCTGTCGGCGGTTTCTCGCAGAATGCGGTTGGTAGGAATGTGAATGAAGTGCCCTAGAATCGACTCCTTGTTAAAAGGGTAAATGCACTTTGTTAGAGGTGAAAGAGGTGTGCTAAGACTGTCATGGGTATTGTGACTCAATTGTCTAGCTGTTGTGTAGCTAATGACCTGTTTTATCGTGTAGAGGATTCATTAGTCGAGCATCTCGTCTCGCACGGTCATACTCACATCCAAATTATTACAGGTAATCAAACCCGTGTTATGATGAACCAAGGACACAGTCAGATCCTGCGAACAGCAGGGACAGCTTCCCAGATTGTCAATGTCGGTAGAAACAGGAGATATCAATGGCATGATGTCTTCGTCACTCTCCAAATACTCAGGTAACACTGGAATATCAAAGTCGTCAGGTGGTTCGCTATTGTCTCTGCTCCCAGTGTCAGTCACGTGACTTTCCACACCGTCCGTCACGTGACTCACGGCACTTGTCGTCGCATCATAATCCCTCCCCCCAATCGCCGTTTCCTCCATCTCCTTTTTGACCTCCTCGATCATGACCCTTGAAAAAAAGATCAGATATCGCCAACTCTAATAAATTTCTTGTCTTCTTCGGAACTCTATCTTGTGCACAGGAGAAGTGTCCTCATGCACGCCTTGGAGATGTATAAATATGAAAATAAAACGCCGCTAAGAAGTGCTTTCAATAAGTCGGCTGTGGCTGCTTTAATAAGATTGAAACGCGTCATTTCATTTTTTTCTCATATTTTTTGATTTTGTTGTGCAAATGCTGACTACAGTACTTGTAGTCAGTTTATGGGAGAGACAACGAGCTAGATGAACCAATACAGGCCCCTGTGCCGTTTATTCGGTCAAGATAACAGTACAAAGTTGTTCGGAGGACCTTTAGTAATCTTCCAAAGTGGAATCTACTGTTAGAGCCGGTTTCTGCTCCTTGTGATGAAAACTACTCAGTTGGTAGAGAACGAAGCTGGTCTTTCAGTTGACACCTTGGAACATAAAACAGGGGCTTGAACGAGTCATAAAAGCTCTAGTAGAGCCATTTAGGGCCACTAAATTGTACTAATAGAAGCCACGAAGGGTATCGCTTGGTTTTTGTTCCAGTTGTCAGCCAAATGTTTCGAAAAAAGGGGGAGCTACGGTATGTATTATACTGTCACTAGTTGCCTATGGTCGAGGATAAAAATTGACGCACACCAATAATATGTCGACTTTTTATTCGTTTCTCCATTGATTCATCACCATTTTTGAATCGTCTTTACTGTAACCACCCTCTCACCCTTCTTCTTCTTCCCTCCCTTTCTTAACAAAACCTTAGCTACCTTAATTGCTCCATACTTGATAACATGAAAGCTCTCTACATTGCGAGTTAATGTAGACTTGTAGATGATAAATTTACCACTGTAGTCTTAAAGCTCTCTTAAACAGCCCCTACTAGTTTTCTTGTAACTAAACCGTTTTTCGTCAACTCTTACTAATCATTCAAATGGCCCCCAATAAAGTTGCTTCATCTCATGATCTTTGCTGTTGAAGATGTTTCAGGTTCCCCACTAGAACCACTCAAACTCGATAAATATTCACCCGATTCGAGATGAAATACTTTTAATCAATTTCCCTACGCTCCCCGATCACCCTCATCTATCCCGTTTTTCTCTACCGCCTCTACAACATCGCAAACACAACTTCTCACAACCCAAACCCTGACGTCATCCGTGCAGCTGCAGAAAGTATGATCTGAAGATAAATATATTTCCAACATCCACCAACAACCACACAACTCATTTATCCTCTAACCATGACATTATCCCCACTACAACTACGAAAACTGCAATCGGACCCGTCGTCGATCCGAAATATCTGCATTTTGGCCCATGTCGACCACGGCAAGACCTCTCTCAGTGACTGTCTTCTGGCGTCAAATGGAATCATTTCTCAAAAAATGGCTGGCAAGCTGCGATACCTTGATTCCAGACCGGACGAGCAGGAGCGAGGCATCACGATGGAGTCGTCGGCGATTTCTCTGCATTTCAGAACCTTCAGAAGAGACCCCAGTTCCACTGAAGAGCCTCCCAAAATGGTGCCCAAGGACTTTCTCGTCAACCTGGTTGATTCTCCGGGCCATATCGACTTTTCCAGTGAAGTGTCGACGGCCTCGCGTCTTTGTGATGGAGCGGTGGTGCTGGTTGACGCCGTTGAGGGTGTGTGTAGTCAGACTGTGACTGTCTTGCGACAAGCATGGATGGAACAGCTGACTCCCATTCTGGTGATCAACAAGGTTGATAGACTGGTGGAAGAGCTCCAATTGACCCCTGCCGAGGCTTTTACTCACCTCAAGAAACTCATTGAAGGAGTTAACGTCGTTCTAGGTGGTTTCTACGCTTCGAACCGAATGGCTGCTGATTTGGAATGGCGAGAAAGTGGAAAAACCGGAACTTTCGAAGACGAAGACGATAGTGAGCTCTACTTTTCGCCCGAGAAGAATAACGTCATTTTCGCTTCAGCTATTGACGGCTGGGGATTCACTGTGGCCCAGTTTGCTGCCATTTACGCTGCAAAGCTCGGAATGAAGCGAGAAAATCTGCAAAAGTGTCTGTGGGGCGACTTTTACTTTGATCCCAAGACAAAGTCGGTCATCACCAGCAAGGGTCTCAAGGGTCGGAACCTCAAACCTCTTTTCGTGCAGCTGGTCTTGGACAACATCTGGGCTGTTTACCACTGCACTGTTATCGAAAGAGACCAGGAAAAGAGTGAGAAGATCATCAAGGCTCTGGAACTGAAGATTTCGCCCCGAGACGTGAACTCCAAGGACGCGCGAAACCTGCTAACCAACATTTTCCAGCAGTGGGTGCCTCTTTCTGTCTCTGTTCTACATTCCGTGGTCGACAAACTGCCTGACCCGATTGTGGCTCAAGGAAAACGAATGCCTGCTATTCTGAAATCCGTGGGCTACCCTGGAGATGATGGAAACAAGGAGAATGAAGAGACTGTCTCTGAAGGTATGCTTACCTGCTCTACCAAGGCTCCTCTGGTTGCTTATATCAGTAAGGTCGTTTCTATTCCTGAATCTGACCTTCCCAAGAATCAAAAGGTGATGAAATCCATCGACCAGCTGCGAGAACAGTCGCGTCTTGCTCGTGAGAAGATTGAAAACGGCGAATCGGACACTCCTGCTGCCCCTGAAGCACCCAAAGATGAAGTTGACGATCTCACGGCTGCTTACTCATCTTACGACTACGAAGAGGACTTTGAAATTGGCGAGTCCAGCTACGTGCCTCCTCCTCCCGAGGTGCTGATTGGTTTCGTTCGAGTCTACTCGGGTGTCATTCGAACTGGTCAAAAGGCCATGGTTCTGGGACCCAAATACAACCCTGCAGAGCCCACAAAACACATTATTGAAGTGGAAATTACAGATCTGTACCTTCTGATGGGCCGAGAACTCGTGACTATCGACCACGCTCCCGCTGGAGGTATTGTTGGTATTGGAGGACTGAATGAAGAGTTTCTCAAATCTGGAACTCTTGTTTCAGACCAGTACCGAGGCCCCAACTTGGCTGCTGTGGAAGGATCCATGACCACTCCTATTGTGCGAGTTGCCCTGGAACCCGAAGATCCCACCCAGATGTCTCATCTTGAAGAGGGTCTCAAACTTCTGAACCAGTCTGACCCTTGTGTGCAGGTCCATCTTCAGGATACAGGTGAGCACGTGATTTCGTGTGCTGGAGAGCTGCATCTCGAGCGATGTCTTAAGGATCTGACCGAGCGGTTTGCAGGCATCGAGATCCAGGCTTCGGAGCCCATTGTTCCTTACAGAGAATCCATTGTGGCTCACCAGGTGGCTCCCGGAGGAGAACCTGCTCCTATGCGAGACGAAAAGCTTGGACGAGGCGTTGTGGCTCTGGAACTCGAGGAGGAGGGTCACGTGGATCTCAAGATGCACGTGACGCCCCTTCCTCAGGCGGTAGTCACCTTCCTCATCTTCAACCGAGCCACTGTCGCTTCTCTGGCAGGTGTAAAGAGTGCTGAAGACGAGACTGAGGACTCTTCCGTTAACCAGAACATTCTCAGCAAGGAAGACTTTAAGGCCGAGCTTAGCAAGATTCTCGAAAAGGAAGAGTGCGCTTTTACCGCTGACCAGATTGTCGCTTTTGGACCTAAGCGAGTGGGATCGAACATTCTCATTGACAACTCCGAGTCTGGTCTTCTGAGACGGTTCTTTGGCGCTAGCTCGGAGATCTCTTTCCACCAGGACTCCATTCTCACCGGTTTCCAGCTTGCCACTCAGTCTGGACCTCTGTGTAATGAACCGATGCAGGGAGTTGCAGTCTATCTCGATCTGATTGACGACCCTAACGACGACCTTGCTGGAAAACTCATTTCTCCCTTCCAGAAGGCTATCTACACTGCTTTCCTGGACTGGTCGCCTCGTCTCATGCTGGCTACATACTCCTGTGAGATTCAGGCTTCCACCGATGTTCTTGGAAAGGTGTACTCTGTGGTTACCAGACGTAAGGGTAAGATTGTGAGCGAAGAGATGAAGGAGGGCACCCCGTTCTTCACCATTACCGCCACCATTCCCGTCGTTGAGGCGTTTGGATTTGCTGAGGAGATTAGAAAACGAACCTCTGGAGCTGCCCAGCCCCAGCTCATTTTCGCAGGCTACGAAATCTTCGACATGGATCCCTTCTGGGTGCCTACAACTGAGGAGGAGTTGGAGGAACTGGGAGAGACTGCCGACCGAGAAAACGTCGCTCGACGGTACGTTGACAATGTTCGAGCAAGGAAGGGTCTCTACGTTGAGAAGAAGCTCGTCGATGGTGCCAACCGACAGCGAAATCTGAAAAAGTAGACGGTGTATATACAGCTAATGATATGATAGATGAAACCTCAGGTAATGGAGTAGCACTAGTATTTCTTCTACAATTTATTGGATCGACTAATAATAAAGCTGATAAGGTTTTATCGTCATCATTGATCTCTGCATAATCACTGAGGAGAAATAATACAGCTGTTCGAGGTACTTTATGGCACTCCCTTTTGTCTTTGTGTCAGTTATTTCTTATCTCCGCTACTTTATACCTTATGTCCGCTTTTTAGTCCTTAAATCCGCTACTTTATGGCAATTCTGGCTTAACTCCGTTACTTTATGGCAACATATTTAAGGTTACTCAACAGAACTCTCAAAAGCTACCTAGACCTGCATAAATAAGAGACAAACGGTGAACTAGTTTGTTGAATTTAACAAAATGCTTTCAGCATCAGAAGAGCGTCGTTATTAGACGAATATATCTTCTCTACAGATGGCAGTGCTAAATCCCTCATTTTCTCAACTGTTTTAAGCTATACCTTATTTAGAGCACGTGATCTGTGATTAGGTAATCAATAAGGTACATAACCAAGTTTTGTAAAATACGACAAAAAATGTACTTGTAATAAAAAAGTACTTGTAAGAGAGAATACTACATGCTCCTCGCTACGTTCCTTCAACTGTTTGTCAACTGTTGAATCAACTGTCTATATTTAGTTATCATTATTGGTTTACTCTTCAAATTTCATATCCTTGCCGTAAGTCACCTCCTAGCTTCACTCTTTCCATCTCTCATTTCAGTTCTTTCAACACCAGGAAGAGAATCGTATTCTGGAAGCATTTCAGAACCACTTGGCTGATCATTATTTCTTCGATCATTTCTGTGATACTCTGGATTTCTTCGCTCCTCGTAACCCTCCTCAATATCACCCAACCGACTTCTTGTACCGCCAAAACTACTACTTGTAGAATTTGAACCAGAACTCTGACTTGTTTGATAAAAGCTCTCATTTACTGACGAATTCGAGTTTGAAGTATTCTCATGATCCCTGTAGTTTCCACCTGTTTCTTGTATCCGTACCTCTTCCTCCTGATACTCTTGATACTCAGACACTGTATCTTCGTTGTTGCGATTTTTGATGATGCGACGCACCAACTTCCTGATAGGTCGTCGTCGACGTCGTCGTCGAGGAATCATCATTCAAACAAATTTGGACGATTTCCTTATCAGTTATGCCAAGCTCACAAGAAGATCTCCCTGCCTATATACTGTTGCTATACTGAACTCTACTGCACAGCCTTCAGCCGCATGGAACAAACTATACCAGAGTCGTGATGGTGGAAGAACCAAAAAGAACGCAGAATATACCGTTGATTTTCAGACCTAGTTGTGGCTTGATCTGACTCTTTCCGTTTTTACTCCAATTTTGAAGTCGTTTTGACTGTACAGTCCCGCACTGGCATTCTTGTGTTCTTTCGTATGATTGAATTCTAGCAGAGGATCAACTTCAGTGATACAAGTAGTGAAGTATTTCAAAAGTGAAACTTATAGAACATTAACAGAGGTTTGAGCCACATAAATGTCATTAGCGGACTTATAACTGCGAAAGGGGATGTTTTCTGATGAGAATCCATTCGTGTGAAACTCGCAGTAGCAAACATTACTTTACTACTCGTACTACAACACGGTACAGTATAGAATAGGCTGTGACACTGGATTACTACTACAGGCTCATGTAAGGGAAACTCATAATCTATTATATCATTGTAGAACTAAAGGGTGCTGTTGGACTTGTGCAAAACTGTTCAACGGTCTTACATGAGAAGCTGGGTGACCTCTCGTCGCTCGTTCTTGTGGTGCTTCTCGGTCTTGTTCTTGTGGTGCTTGTGGTGCTTGTCCTTGTGGTGCTTATCCTTGTGGTGCTTGGTCTCGTTCTTGTCCTTCTTGTGTCGGGCAACAATCTCCAGACCCTCGGGGGCAGGGGCAGCAAGAGCAACGGGGGCAATAGCCAGGGCGGTGAGCATGTAGGTGAACTTCATTTTTTGGATGTGTAGGAGGAGTGGATGATGGGGGACTGTAGACTGCGATTGACAGCTGCTTAAATACTTTTCTGACGACTTCAGGGTGGGTTGTAGTGAGAGTTTGGAGAAGAGCCTGGGTCGCTCAGTTTTGAAGCTACAGAAAAATAGACAGCACTGTTAGAATGCTACAGGGCAGGAGAAGTTGATCGTCAACTCGAGGTTCTGATTCGACCACTTTCAAGGACACCTTAATCTCTCTGAGTACATGAAACCCAAAGACAAAGAGCAATATCCCTCTCCACCACAATTAAACTCTCGATAATGTAGCCAAGACTCCGTATTAACCGGGAGACGCAGAGTTATTTTGCTGGTGAGACCTATGCGAACATATGGCGATATTAGTATGAAACTGTAGTGTCTCTGCTTCTGATTCCAATAATCCACCTCAAATTCTAATCGCAGCACTATTGACGAATCTGCAGGACTTTTCCACTCCACCGCTGGGATTTATTAAACAGGGCCAAAGTCTATATTGTGGGTCCAAAATTGGGACCTAAAAGAGGATAGAAACGGTGCTAGGCGATGGATTTAGTCGGGGGAAAAAATATTCCAGTCTACCCCAGGTTTAGTCACGTGCTTCTGTGTGTCTGTTTCTACCAGAAACCTCTCTACTGGTAAATATCTCAAAACAACTCAATCGCTATGTCTCGTCAACGGGGCGCAATAAAATGAAGTGCAAGGACATCTACTAGATCCATCTCAAAACGGCGATCCTGCTTTAAGATTGTCTTTGTGGCCGCATTAAGTCCCGTACTGCCCCTTTTATTGCCTCCATGACGTGATACCCTCGCTTAGCAGATGCAAGGAGCACGCAGACGAGGGCGTGTAGGGCGGAGTGAGCGACATGTGCGAGGGATAATGATATGATAGGTGTAGTGAGATTAAAAAGCAGAGAGTAATACTACTGTGATCCCTGGAGCTCCACAATTTTGGTGATATACTCCTCGTGTTTTTTACATGATTATCAACTCCCGTAGACTAGTTCAAAGGAATGGGAACAACTCAGCATGGCGTGTAGGGTTCATCACTCGGAACTTTACTGAAACAAGTAGTCCAGAACAGGATATGATGTGAGCGAGCAAGGGTGTTCGAAAAGCTTGTTGCAGCTGTCGTTTGTCTATCATTCTCTTATTGCCTGGTCAATGTGTCGAATCAGCACCTGTCTGCTCTTATCTGCTCATTAGCCTACTCTTGGCAACGTCTGGAAACGCACGCTTTGCACCGCCAAGAAACGCTAAAAGTGTATCGTTTCTTGGCACCTGCGTTGTTTGAGACATTATGCGGCTCCTGTGGGTTAGCATGTGTATTTCCCTGGTTTCTTTGATTGGTGGAGGCCCGGGAATCGCAAAACACAAGTGCCAAACAAGAAACTAAACGATTAAGAGTTCGAATATATAACGCAGACGTTGAAATGTTGCACGTGAGCTCAGCAGAATTACACTGTGAGGTATCCACTGTACTGCGGAGCGAGTTTCAGCTTAGCCATTACCCTCCTGCCCATCAGAATGTCAATCACTTCGTCTTCTGACTTGACTCTTAACGATCTGCGAACTCTGAGACCCAGCTCAGAGGTGGAGAAGAGGAGAAGAGGTTACACAGGGTTGCAGAGTTATCTGTAAGACTTATCAATCTGGAAGTGGAGGAGAGCTAATGTACATTGCTTGAGAAAAGCACAGCAAGAGGAAGTGGAGCGTATATTGTAGTAGTCCGTTCTATGATGTGGGGTATATACTGTAGCAGTCCGTTCTATGCAAAGAAAGAATCACTGCTATAGATAGATCGATTATATGGACCAGGCTGTGTATTCGTCTTCTACATACTACCTAACACCTCTATTAATAGCAGAGTTCAATGGGATGAGATGAATATCTGAGGCTGAGTTTAGTACATACATTTCCCGAAGGGCTACTTGTCTTTGATTGGATGTCGCTTAGATAGCCGTACGAGTACCAAACACAGGAGTGGACGTTTCATAGCCTCGTGAAAAAGTACCCTACCGGCATCTAGTTCAGTAATGCCGCACGTTCATCCATCTTTCATATCTCAAAAAAACAGCTAACGTCTGCTTGATGCCCTTACCGGTAGTTGAATCTAGTCCATCAAAAGGGAATACCTTCGAGGTGGTGCCGTTTGTTCCATGGCGCTACACTACGGTTACGGCGAGTTTAAACAGTTGGAGAGTTCCAGGGAGGCTCTGAAGGATTATTGATCGTTGAAACGCAAAGAAACCGTTCTGAGCCGGTTTGAAACGTACCTGTAGTGAGAAGATATGGGCTGTTAAAAGGTGAGGAGGGTGTCTGAGAGCTCATTGGAAGTATTGCTTGCTTCTGTTGACTATTTTGAGTGAGTTCCTCACGTTTTTTGTGTACTTCTGGAGGCACTTCGGTACTTTTAGCTCTATCGCAACATTTTCGTGTCCTACCGTCCATCACAGCTCATTACAAGGGTTTACAGGGAACCCCACACGAGCTACAGAGGTAAATGGGTCAGATGAGGTGACCTATTTGAAGATTTAAAATGGCACAATCCAGCAATTTGGTCGTTTTCTTACCGTTTGTGTCGAATTCTGCAGTAAATAGCATGCACATGTACACTCCTACCAGTACCCCGAAGACACACCCTCTCAACTGACTCAGATCAGTCTCGTTCAGTTAAATCCCACCATTCCATCAAAGAACTCAACTCTGTCCTCTTCGGCTATTACAGTACTTTCTCGTGCCATAGTTGTGACGTTGACTTCTTGCGCTTGAGCTAAGGAGAAGACGTATTTGGTGAGGGAATTGTTAGAGCTGTTTAGATGTTGAAAGTGATTGTGGTAAAGAATGGATGATATGTCTTCGTCAGAGTACTTGTGTGGACTAATCGGGTTATTCGGGAGATGAATGGGGTCAAACGCAAACTCGAGGCATTGATATCGTTGCGTGGTTGAATCAGACTCAAAAGGAAATGAGAGTAGTACCTTTGAATTCTAGAAAAACAGAGGACTCCTTTGATACCAATTATCACTGGTCTTGACCTCTTTTTTTATTGAATATGGTACTTGCTACTCTCCAGTTTCATGGCAGGAACAGTCATAGTGGTAATATTCTTCAAAAGAGTGCAAAATCTGGAAAATCATTCTCAAGATTTAAATACATAATCACAGACTTCACTGAGACCATTTTTATAATGGAGTAATTATTTTTCTCGATGTTTCTCGATTTTTCTCACTTTTTATTTTTACGTGACCACATTAATTTTCATCAGCAATTCTCGATTCCGTTCCTAACTATTTCCCAACAAATCATAGTCTCGTTACTCCACAACTTACTTGACAGTGCATGATTGAATCAAGGTTCAACATGCGAAAGATCGACTCTCAAACCAGCCCTCACACATCACCATGGAGCTGTTTGTGCAGCAGGTTTTGGGCGCCGTGAGTCTGAATCAGCACGTGGACGAGACCCACGAGTACCATCGGTGTTTCTCCGCGTGGGTGGCGCGTCGCACAAAGAAGTGGGCTGCTCACAATGTGCTTCCAGCAGCAGTGTACCACGATAAATTGCAGCAACAAGGAAAAGATGCGTATTTGCTGGAAACACGCGAGGGGTTTACGATATCGGACAATATACTTCCGTGGCTGATTTTTGCGTGCCACGTGTTGCTAGGATACACGAAGGACGTGGAGTTCGTCTCTCAGCTGTTGTCACATGCTGGGTTTCAGAAGCTTCCCAAACAGCTCATCTCCGAGACCCTGGCTTGGTCAAGCTATCCCGCTCGACTGGGCACGTCTTCCGAAAACAAAGAGTTTTGTCACGACGTTTTTACACTGTTGGAAAAGTCAGAACCGGGGTTCTCTCCGTTCTGCAAATCGGGATACATCAAACAGACATGGCAGCTGCTCTACGACAGCCATCTGAGAAATCCGCTCATGAACCCGATGCTGAACGAGGGCGGCATTGTGTATTTTGCGCTTGTTCGAATCGACAAAAACGTCTACTCTCTGCTGTTTGTGGATGGAATGACTGAAGCCGTGGAGTTTTCTCATCTCATTACCACATATCGAGACTTCAGCAACCCTGAAGAGTTTGATAGCATGGCTCGTGACATTACCGCATGTCTGTGTGCGTTTCTCAACACCCATGGACATCCTAGGTACATGGTTGTTGTCAATCCACTGACAAACTGGCTCCATTACGTTCTCAAAAGGGCGGTGGAGCAAATCTACGTCGCTACACACACCCAGTTTGTTGCTCCTGTGGAAAAAGATGACGACAATGTCTCTATTCTGCGAAAAGTCGAACCAGTCATAAGTGCCATTGCATCCGTTCTAGCAGAGCGAAACATTGAAGAGATTCCTCCGTTTAGGTACCTCAAGTCGCAGGACTCATCTTGGAAAATCACCTTTGCCACCAACGTCATGTGGGCTCAAAACCAGAGTTTCCATTGCCATCCACAGACTGTCACGTCGGTTTCTGAACCGGAACTCGTTGTGGCCAGTGTGCCGTGTTTAGAGCTGACTCCATGTGATACCACCACCTATCGTCTGCTCAAAACCAAGCCTCCTAAACGGTTCGCGACTGTTTATTTCCCTTTGGACCCAAAGTGTGTCCTCAATGACCACGAGGTGTTCGAAGAGGTGATGCGAATCAGTAAAAGATTCAGCCTTAGTTCTGGACACGACGGTTCCAGTATATTCATCGATGATGTGACTAAAAAAGTGCTGGTTTACATGTACGAGTTGATGGAGGCTGAAAAACGAGGGAAGGGGTTCCTCACTAGAAACATCTTCTACGAGAGCCAAGTGAAATTCAAGAACCTGAACGAGGATGATTTGTTCTGGATGTGTCAGGGCGTTGAAATCACCAAACGTGGAGATTTTCGACCAGCAGACGAGACTGAAAAGATCAACAGTAAGTTACTGGATCCCACTGACAGAGGAGCACCCCAAATTCGTCTTGGACACGAAAACGAACTAGTCAAGGACGAGCTCACCGACCCCGAGTTTGAGAGTGACGAGGAGTTTACTGTTGAGAATCTGACTCTTCAAGAAGAGTCTTTGAAGCAGGAAAACGAAGATAACGAAGGGGAAGTGATCGAAAGCCTTCCTCGGAGAGCTCGACGTAGAGCAGCTGAGGCCGCTTCTGCAAAGGTCAAGTCGGCTTACGAGCGGTACAAGAAGACGCGTTCGGGTTTTGTCATTGATACCCTTCTACCCGAGGAGAATGTTATCGTGAAGACGACTCCGACAAGAAGCCCTAAGAGGAGTGTGACCGTTAGCCCTATGGAGGGTACGGAAGAGAGTCGGGTGAAAATGGCGATAGCCAGCAGTAGGATGACGGAAGACAGTCGGGTGAAAAGGGCAATAGCCAGCAGTAGGATGAGTCAGCCAAGAATCTGGAAGAAGAGAGCCAGGGAGGTTTTGGACGGTGAAGAGAAATGGAATGGGATGGTGTCCAAGAGAGAAGAGAAGACGTGTAAGATAGGCAGGAGCGAATCTATGGAATCTGCTGATGAGACTGGGGTGGCAGAAGACTCTGGAGACTCTGTGGACGATATTGGTGAGGATCAAGCTGTGGAGTCAACGTCAACAGAAGAGCAAGATGGTGAGAACAGTTACGATAGTATGATGGAGCTCGACGGTGATACATTACAAGAAACTAATTCACTGTACGGTGGCTTTTCACCAGTCGAGTCGATCACTCCAACCAAAAGGCGAAAGGTGGACTTTGCTGCTCATTTCGGTCAGCTGAGAGATCTGAGTGCGATGGCTGAGAACATGAACGGCGACAATGCCACTCCTGGACCGTACACTGAGGTGGAACATGATGAGCCTACGAGTCAAATGTTAGCTGAGCCTGCAAGTCAGTCTCTTGTTGAGCATTCCAATCAACCACCTCCTGAGTATTCAAGCCCTCCGTTTGAAGAAGCTGATGTACTTCTCGTTGTTGACGAGGATGAAGAAGATGAAGAAGCTGCTGCTACCATCAACATCAATGGAGATCCAGCAGGCTTGGATCCGGCGGTGAAAGCTGAATCTGAGAGTCCCGAACTGTTTGAAGATTCTCCCGACGTATCTACTGAGGCCATTATGGCACAGCAGTTTGCTCATGTCCATGTCTCTGATGCTTATCCTGTGCTACGAATGATTGACGGGGATGTCCGTCGCCATCCTGACACAGAATACTCGTCTAAACCAGTTAAATACAGAGGAAGTCAGTACCCTGATGGAGAACTGGGCTACTCCAGTGACAATGACTTAGACTACTTGTCGAGTGATGATTACTCTGCTAGTGATTTTGGACCTGAATACCTCGAGAGAATGAAGCAGAGACAGGAACAGACAACGTACAGGGAAGAAGATTTCAAGGTAGTGCTCGAAAGTGAAGCAGATTGGCCTCTGATGGAACCCGGAGATTTGGACTGGATATATGATATTCTCAAGAGAAGATCCGGCGACGATTGAAGGGGTGGTTTAATTTATATATTTATTGCATAGAACGACATAAGCAGAGTGATCCCGGTACAGTACGGACGTAGATTTGTGTTGAAGTCAATACTGCTTCTACATTTTTAGGCGGAAGATTACTATCTAAATATTTGTGAGCAGACAGTACACTTGTATCGTATTCATCTCGTGCTACCCACTCGATGAATACTATTTTTCTTTTTTCATAGTTAACTAAAAAATACAAAACCATCCTTCATCTCTACTTCTTAATCTTGTCCTTGGCAGCAGCCTTGGCCTTTCGAGACTTGTCGATCTTCTTGACGGCCTTGTCGAGAATCTTGTCATCCTTCTCGGCGT
Source organism: Yarrowia sp. JCM 30696 (assembly GCA_001600535.1). Lineage (NCBI taxonomy): Eukaryota > Fungi > Ascomycota > Dipodascomycetes > Dipodascales > Yarrowia > Yarrowia sp. JCM 30696. The sequence goes on from BCKG01000011.1 coordinate 278,987, forward strand.
CCTCAAACTCCTGCTCGGGAGTCTCTTCAGGCAGGCCTTCAGTAAAGTCCTCCTCGTACTGCTTCTTGACATCCTTCACGATAAAGTCCTGCTTAGGTGCCTTTTCGGTCTTCTTGGACGACTCCTTCTTAGACGACTCCTTCTTTCCCTTGCCCTTCTTCTCAAGCTTGTCAACGGCAGTGTCCAGCTCCTTATCGAGCTTCTCAGCGTCCTCGTACTCCTGCTCGGGAGTCTCCTGGGGAAGGCCCTCAGTGAAGTCCTCATTGTATTGTTCCTTGACGTCCTTGACGATGAAATCCTCCTTGGGAGCCTTGCTCTTCTTGGTGCTCTTCTTGGTCTCCTTCTTGCCCTTGGCCTCTGCCTTATTGAGCTTATCGACAGCCTGATCAAGTTCCTTATCGAGCTTCTTGGCAGCAGCGAACTCCTCGGCAGGAGTCTCCTCGGGAAGACCCTCGGTGAAATCCTCCTCATACTGCTTCTTGACGTCCTTCACAATGAAATCCTGCTTGGGAGCAGCAGCCTCAGAGGCAGACGACTTGGCAGACGACTTGTCGTGCTCCTCAATCTTCTTGACGGCCTTGTCGAGAATCTTGTCGTTCTTCTGGGCCTCGTCAAAGGACTCGAGATCGGTCTGGGGCACGGTGTTCTCGGAGAAGTCCTCATTGTACTGCTTCTTGACGTCCTGGACGATGAAGTCGGGCTTGGTAGACACCTCCTCGCCGTTTTCGGGCTCCCAGTCCACATCAGGCTCCTCGCCGGTCATTTCGGAGATGAGTCCGTGAGCCCGCTTGACAAAGTGTCGGGGCACTCGCTTCTTGGACGCCTTGTTCTCCTCCTTCTTCTCCTCGGCTCCATCCTCCTCAATCTTGTCTTCGTCCTTGTCCTCCTCGTCGTCATCGGCATTCAGCCACTGAACGTACTCGTTGTTGTCGGCGATGATCTGTTTGGCGGAGTCCAAAACCCGGTCTCGAGCACCTCCCTTGACTGTGCTCACATACTTGAGAACGTAGTCTTCGTAGTCGGCGGGAACCAGCTCGTTGAACAGGTTCTTCAGAATCCACTGCTGCGAAACAGTGTTGAACTTCCACGAGGGCTTGTCGTCCACAAAGGTCTTGATGTAGACAAGATGGTCGGACTCGGGAGGAGGAGCTCGCTTGTCTTTGGGGAGCTTTTGACGCTTGGGGGGCTTCTTGTCCTTGTCTTGAGTAGCGGCAGTTCGCTTGTTAGACGAGGTGGTGGCGGTAGAATCCTCGGTGACGGACTCGACGGCCAGTCCGGCTTTTTTCCAGGCAGGAACGTGTTCAGACATGGTGTAGCGGTGTTTTAATTGCGGTTTTGGCGACTAAATCGACGTTAAGTCTCGATATATATAAATCGAGAAAATAAACTTGGAAATTTAATTAGAGTTGGGGAATTTCCGAGCCGCACGGAAGAAGAAAAATACTCCGTAGACATATGGGGGCGTATTAGAAGACGACAAAAGCGAGATGTGGGTGATTCGGTCGTGTTCCCGTCACATGAGCGGTCTCGTGACCCGGTAAATGTACTTCTCCCCTTCTTAATCATACATCCCTTAGAAACCAGACACATCCCAACCACATACAGTTTCGTCTATCTGAGACAAGCTATGTTGCTCTCGTGAGCGAAATCGTTGTAGAAGGTGAGATTTTCGAGATTTTTCGATTTTTGAAGCAGCCACGTGACGGGTAGAAGCACAGTGCTCGTTTTGTGACTTCAAAACCGCGTTTCACCTACTCAATTCCTCAATATACACCCTACAAGTCCACATTCTACGCTCTTCTCCCAAGGCAGGCCAACTCTAACTAGGTACTTGTCACAAGCGAGGTGAGCTTAACCAAATACTCAAGGCGGGGTTACAGCCGGATAATGGAATTGTGATTGCAGTTTGAGAGATGAGGATGTGGAAGTTATATAATAATAATATTCACAAGTCTTTCTGTATTGTGGTTATTTTTCCGTGTTTTTTTCACGGCTTTTTCCGCCTCAAAACGCCCTTCTCGCTAAACGCCTGAGTAAATTAGCTCTGAATCAAGAGATTCCGGAACCGGGCGAAAATCTACTCTTTTGAGAAGCTGGAAACCCGGAGTCGACTTTCCAGCTGCAATTGAAGCCGCAATTCGTTTCTCAGCCTCGCAACTGCTCCCCATCGTCTTGTACAGCGCGTTGTGAAATGCCGCAATCCAGAAACTTCTTTATCGTAACTTTGTCTCGCATAGCGGTCGAATGGCGTATTCTGGAGCCCAAATGTCGAGAAGGGGTGCTATACGGTGGGAAGAATGTCTTTTTGAAGTCGCCATGGAATTTTGGCAAAAACCGGTGCTCACATACTCCAAAGTGCTGGCTATAGACGTTATGCAGACTACACCCAAAAACCACAGCTATTTTTATTCGATACTCCAATCATCTTCGTTCACGTGACTTGTCCGATCGACTACCTCCGTCTACCTCCGTCCAGCTCCGCCCCCTTTCTCCTTGCTTGCTATAGTTTGCTACCAAAGGAAACTGTCATCGTAGTGTAGCAACCTTGGTGGACTGGAGGGTAGCAACGAAGGGAGTGAAAAAAGAGAGAGAGAGAGAGAGAGAGAGAGAGGAAAAGAGAGAGGGCTCATGTGACCAGATCACGTGCATGGAAAGGAGTTGTCAGCCTTTTGAACCAGGGAAGGGCAATTTGCTGTGTCAGAGTATGAAGAGTTAATACTGCACCAACATTAGTACCAATAGTACTAGTAAGTGTACAGTACTCCAAAACTCCATAGGCCGTCTCTAGGCCAAAGAGTTCCAATTGCCCTTCTACAATGGAGAGCTACGATGTGCTCTTGGTGTAGATGGAAGACAGTAACTTGACTAATTACAAGTACAAGTAATAGGAGTTGGACGCTCCTAAAGAAGCGTGAACCCTGACTAACCCTGGGACGCTATACCCTTCCAGAGGCATCATACATGCTCCTGATAAGCATTGGCACTCGTATATCTCGCATAGGGTGAACGTACTTGTAGTCAGCTGACAACTGTAGACACTCATTCTTGGTCCATCTCATTATTGGGAGGTAGTTGTGAGACACAATCAGTCATCGATCCCATCACCCACTGCGTTCATGAGTCACGGTGAGTCAGGGAGCATCTGAAGAAGATATATAAGCTTGCTGGTCGCAGTTTCTGATTATAATGCTTCCACCAGAACTGCTTCAGGAAACCTGCCATTACCTGGACCTCGAGTCCTTGGTGTCTCTCTCTCAGGCCATCAGACAGTGCTACAAAGCTCCGATATTTGAAACTGTCTTCAAGACCAAACTCCAAGCTACCTGTCCATGGTTCAGTCCCCATAGCTCCCATAGGCACACATGGAGAGAGTGCGCTGTCGAGTATGTTCGGAGGAGAAAGGGAGGCAAGTTTGTTCCCACTTTGAACATTTCCCATAAGCCTGAAGAGCCAGATGAGGTTGAGACACAACTAGTAAGAGACTATCTTGGTCTAAAACCCGTTACAGCGATACCAGAGCTCGCTGATTTGTATGTGAAACAGAAATACACCAGTGAGCATGGTATATCAATGGACTGGTCTCATTTTGATCTCTCAACTGACGATCGTCCTGACAGAACTGCTCTCTACCACAATCTCATCTCTGGTCCAGACATGTTGATAATGAACGTCTGTTTTGAAGAAGGGTGTTGCCAGCCAGACTGCTCGATCCTTGTCAAGTTCAAAAACTCGGAAGGAGAGAAACCCGACATGCAAGTTCACGAACTGTATGCTACAGATAAGGCCCAAGGGTATGTTGTCGACGAGAACCCCTTTCTATTAAGAGTCGATCACGGGCCATGTCACTATTATCATAAGGACTCAAGCTGTCTGCATTTTGTCGACAAGAACGGCATCCATGAAGTTGATCTAGACGATAATTATGTTCCTGTGATGGCCGTCTATGATGGATTGTTTCATGTTCTCCATGGCAAGGAGTACTACTGTTTACAATGTTCACTGGATGGACCTGCTGTTGTGGACTCGGTATCTACTTCCCTACGAGTCATGGAAACGGCCAGAAAAGACTCTTGGGATCCTTACGTATCTGTGGTGAAAGACAGAGACCAGTTGTTCATCTGGAACGTGTCTACAAATACTCTTAAACCAATCCATGGGACTTTCGATGAACTGGTGCTGTTGTTTGGAGATGTGAATATAGATCAAGGCTAGTAGAATAAATATCTTGATATAAATAGAAGTAGGTGATACTTTGCATAGACCCGAAGGGAGTGATCCTCTTCGCATATATCTTGTATTAATGTCTTTATCCATGGGTTCATTTCTGTAGGATTGAATGAAGGCATATAAATCGTATCAGTGTGAACAGAAATGGCATCTAGACTTGGCAGAATTGATGATAACGTCCTGTAAATGACGCCCCATAGTTACACACACTTACTACTGGTACAAAAAGTGGCCTATCTTGTCAGGGGCGTGCAGATAGGACTGCCAAGATACGGAAAACTGATACAAATTTGTGCACATGAATACAATATACCCACTGTTCAGCATATCAATCTGGAGCTGGTGATCTCCTAGTTCAGGTTAACTACTTTTCGATGAGAAATCTTTGATGCACAAGATCAAGTCCACAATCACTGGTAGAACTACAAGTATGTACGTGCATGATTTGGGCATCAAACATGCACATTGCGGGTTGTAAACAGGCTCGCTCAGCTTCATTCTGACCATTTTGTTCATCTACAAAAGTCTTCAGGATCTTTCAGAATCACTTCGCATTTACAACTTCCTGGACCTTTAAAATCTCCTTTATTATTCACCTCTATAGTATGACACAACATGGGAGGCTTCCAGCAGGGGTCGCACAAAAGCTACGGAAATTCTGAAAAGTGCAGTCGGTTCTAAATCTCGTCTTCTCCTAATTAACACCTCCACCTCCTCCACTGAGACTTCCTTTGGCCCATCGGTATGCACTCGGCTACAAGTCAGACACCCCCACTGTATGAGAAACCTTATTTTCATACATCGAGCTAACCCCACATTGTTGAATCATACATCTCTGGACCTACAAGTACAGTGTACAAGAGGTTATAAGAAGTCTTGATAATCAGCATCTCACAGAGAAGACCGCCATATCTCTGCTCTTTGAACACGTGACAGATCACGTTACACATTGCGACACATTACGACACTTACAACCACACACAACCGCACACCATGCTCTACGCTCACACTCTCATGTTAGTGGCTCCTGTGGATGGAGCTGTCCAGCAGGTGAGCCAGTTGTACGCCTCCGTTATGCGCAAGGCGCTGGAAATGACGTACCAGAACGGCACCCTCGACATCCTCACGCTGGTGGCACCCACAAATGCGTTTGAGGCCGAAAAGCTGTTGCAGCAGTTTTACGGGCTGGCTGTTGAGGAGGCGGCCAAGCTGGGTCGACAGTCGATCGACGTGAGAGTGCTGCTGGATGGAGAAAACGTCAAGCTGGATAGACAGCAGAGCTGGGAGGTGTTGGTGGCAGGGAAGTTTGGTGAGTACGAGAATCGAGGAGGATCGAGTGCGTAGCACGAGAGAACTCCTGCAAATGTTGCCATGACATTGCGAAGGTGATAGTGCATTGGAAAATAGGTCATGGCATAAAATGGCAGTGGTAGCGGTAGACCCTGGGGTCTAGTTATTATCCCAGAAACAGAAGCCATGATTAAACAATCCACGGCATGCCTACGATTTTCTCGTATCACAGTGTTGAAGAAGAAGAGGAGTGTGATCTCTGCTATTAGGTCAGCTTTAAGCTGTCCCTGTATGCCCCAAAGTTCCAGATCAGGTGTCTGTCTGATGCATGATATCGAGAACTTGAAGAGATCTTCTTTCTTCTTCTTCTTCTCCACTTCATGGCAACTTGCCAATGTCTTGATGATGGGCTGGCCTTGAATTAATGCTGGTAATCTAGGATTGATTCAAGGGCAGTATACCTGACCGAAGGCTTTGTACCAGGTGACAAATGGAGCTCTTTGTAGCTGTTTTTTACATCTGGCTCTAATAATGTCACTACCAATCTGCTATGTCAGTTTATCTCTATTGAGCTTTCTCGAGAGCTTCTGACTTGGTCACACTACCTGCCAGACTGAATATCCTCACTAACACAGAATCTGATCTCTGTTCTTCGTTTAGAGACTCGTTCATTCACTCGGCGACCGTTTCTACTCTCCCTGTGATCATTCTCCCTCAAGCTACTGACCCGGGCATGTTTGATCTCTCGCGGAAGTCGCAGGAACCCTCCTATGACTCCACAGGCTACGAGGGAAGTGGCTACGAGATGGACTACGAGAAGCCTGGCTACAAGTTTGACCATGAGCATCCCGAGGGCGAGAAATCCGAATCTGGAAGCCACACAACCAACTCCGTGACTCTCAACAAGTCCGAAGAGCATCTGGCCAATGCTACCGAAGAGCAGTTCTCCGTGGTTGCTCTAGGCGGCACTTTTGACCATCTACATGCCGGCCACAAGATTCTGCTTACTCTGGCAGCCTGGTTGACCCGAGATAAGCTCATTGTGGGTATCACCGGCCCTCAGCTGCTGACTAAAAAGAAGTATGCTGAAGCCATGGAGTCTTTTGATGTGCGCGAGAGCCACGTGACCCAGTTTCTCAACTACATTTCTCCTCCTCTCCGTCTTCAACCCGTGATGATCAACGATGTTTACGGTCCCACTGCTTCTGATCCCGACATTGATGCTCTTGTTTTGTCTGCTGAAACTCGCGGAGGAGGAGCTGCCATCAACAAGGTGCGAGAAGAAAAGGGCTGGAGTTCTCTGGAGGTGTTTGAAATCAACATTGTTGGTGGTAAAGGCAGTGAGGAGGATAACTGGGCAGACAAGCTGAGTTCCACGCAGTTGAGAAAGGAGGCGCTGGAGAAGAAGGAGAAGTTGTGAGAGGGTGGGAGTAAGCTGTAAAACTGGAACAAAGAGAATGAGCGAAGCGCATTCTCTATGACACGAGTCCTTATAGGCGAGTCTCTGTGACCACAGTCCCTATATGCGAGTGTCTGAGTCTAGCCGTGATCCAGTTCAGTAGTTTCATCTCTACAGCTTGCTCGAGACCCTTGACAAGTCGCATTTGGCGACGTATAGTAGTACTCAGAGTATATAGTATGACGTGCATTTGATTGTATACACTGGTAGAAGTGGTCGTGAGGAAGAGAGGAGATAGCTGTTGCAGATACTTGTACCGGTAGTTCCAGATGCCAGTACTTGTATCCGGGACTTCTATTTGAAACAATCTGTCTTGTCAATGTTGGCTCATTTTGCTGACTCAGCGTCACTGTGAATAATGTGCTTTGATTAAGGCGGTATCTATAGATCTCTCGTTATGCTTGTTGTATGGACTGAGTATGGTGTGAGAGGAAAATGTCAAAAAAGGAGAATTTGAGAAGCAGAAAGACGTGCGAGTGAGTACTTGTATCGAAGGCTTACATTTTCATATTCAGCTCCTTTCGTCCAGGCGTATCTCATGATTACTTGTACAAGTACAAGTACCACATCAGAGCGACCTCCAGAGATGCCAATTTAATTGAACTCTCTAACTAATACTCAACCGTAACGTGAACAAACTCACCACTTCAATTTCTGGTATAAAAGCGGAAAAAGTGGAGGGGTGCTTGTGCAAGTACTATTTGAAGAGTTTTACATACTTGTACTGTACATCTTTTACCTGCTATACTCATTAATAACCTCCAACACCTCAACCATGACATCTCCCATACTCCCTCCTGATTACTCGTAACAAACTCTGCATAAGGGAGTACATCTGAACACACCCTCAAAATAGGTGATAAAGGGACAGGGAAAGTCCTAAAATTCCACAAACCGATAAAGCCGCCATTTCAAGCAGATCCACGTTAAAATATTTCCTCCTTGCCATACAAAAACCCCCCGTTTTCCACCTCTCCCCGGCGTGCATCAACTTTAAATTTTTCTCGCTTAATCTCATCCTCGAGCTTCTAAATCTTTCAAATCACAACTACACCATGAGTGATCTGTTTGTGCCCGATGAAGACGTGGAGGTCAAGACCGAAGACGTGATGGACGTGGACGTGCCCGCCGCCACCGAACACGACGATTTGGACGACCCCATCGTCAAGGAGTTCCCAGTCTTTTTCTCGACTCGTCTGGCAGGCAACATCCACCTGTACCAGTATCCGGCTCGTTCTGTGGACTCTCCGTACACCTCTTCGCACGCCACGGGGATCACCGAGTCGCGAATCAAGAAGGAGAGCGGCGTGGTCGAGGTGGACGTGCCTGTGCCTACAGATCGGTGCTACGATCAGACCAAGGGCTCGCAGTGGAAGAACATCAGCAACCAGACGCTCAAGGGCAACCTGGTGGTGTCCAACCCGCAGGAAAACATGGTTGGTGTGTTCAAGAACAATGAGCTTCACCTGAACCCCATTGAATCGACCGCACTTTTGCGTCCCTCATTTGATCATGTCAACCAGGAGAATATCAAAGACCCTGCTGCGGCTGCTGCGGCTAAACGGGCTGCCCAAAACGCAAACGAGCCCAAGGCGATCCAAATGACGGTCAAGTCGTCGTCCGAACAGACCCCGCGGTTCTCAGGTGCGCTTTTGGCGGTCAAAAAGGCCGAAGACGAGGACTTTGTCACGCTGCAATGGAGAGACCGAGACCAGGAAGACACCTGGGACGTGGGAGAGCTGTTGACGGCGGAAAAGAAGGAGAAGTTGGAATGCACGACTTCGCGAGATGAGTACTTGGAGGCTATCAGTGTGCCGTACGTGGATCCAGTGACTATGGCTGCCAGGTGTTTGTAGAAGCATGGGAGTGTTATGTTAGGGGTATGCGAAGCATGCTGAGGAGAAGGATAATAGGAGAGATGGAAGAGGCAGGCCACTGAGAAGGAATATGAGATGTCAAGAACACAAAACTCGTATCTACTTCAAGTGCGTTGGGGGATGTCTTCAAGAATGGAACATCTTGACGATGTATAATTAGAATATATGGTATTTATAACGAGTCGAGGGACCGGTAGTGGCCATTACTGGAAGAGTAACTTGCGAGTCCCTATAGTGTACAAGTACATTTTTTTTTATAATCACATAATGTACATATTATAATCAAACAGCTTTCAATGGAGCGACTTAGTTAATTACAAGAACCCGGCTAACAAAAGACCCGATTTTCATTCACATCTAACTATACTCCTATAAACCTGGGGTAAATATCAATCAATGCATTATGCTATTTGTACAACTGGGTTAGGTGGTGGTTGGCCGTCAAGGCAGGGAAGATGAGTGCGTAATGAGTAATAACAGGGCATCTTTGACATTTTCTCAGGCACGCCTTCGATTCTGTTAATATCGATCATATTCCTCAAACTCCTCAATCCACCGTCCCAGCATCAACTCCTCCACCTGGTCCCTCTTTCTTTCCTTCTGCTGTCCCACGCTGATTCTCTTGCTCGTTCTCTTGTTAGTCATCTGTTCCACCAGCGTGGGGTTCTTGAGAATCTGGTTGAACAGCTGCTTGACGAAGAAAAACTCAGCCTTGGAGTCCACCTGCTCCAGAGTGTTCCATCCCTTCGCAAAACGTCTCATTGCGTGCTGTTGCGTGTTGGTGGCAGACTCTCCTCCAATCTCCATATACGTCTCTTCGATACACTGACGCACCAGAGCATGCACGTTGGGAGGACCGGCCTTGATTGTATCTCCATCTGCAGCCGCCGTGGACACTGAAGAGACAGACTTGACACTGCTGTTTCCCAGCGACTCGGAGGACATGAACACCTTTCTGAGCGGGTTCTTGAGCGTCACCTCGGGCGCATTGTTCTCGTTAATGGTCAGCTGGCGCAGAACAGCAGGGTTGATGGTGCTGGAGCTGCTGTCCATGGACTTGTCCAGGTACGTTTCCATCTTGACGGTGCCAAAGTCCCACGAGTCGTCCTCCTCGACCTGGTCCATGCTGACGACCGTTTCCACGGCCATCTTCTTGGGCTTGGTCTTGCGGTGGCGCTCCATCCATCTCTCTCGTCTGTCCACCAGCAGTTTGAGCTGGCTCGTTTTGCCAGCCTTGCGAATGAACCGATGCTTGAGCAGCTGGCGTCCCGTGGGCCGTTCTGCGGGGTTCTTGCGCAGACAGCAGGCCACAAAGTCGCGGAAATCGGCAGACCAGTTGCCTCCAGAAGGCACGGTCGGAGGCTCGGCCTTGGGAATCAGGAATAACACCTTCATGGGGTGGTACTCGCTGAGAGGAGGCTCGCCCTTGGCAAACTCGATGGCCGTGATTCCCAGCGACCAGATGTCTGCCTTGGTGTCGTAGTCTTCCTGGCGAATCACCTCGGGTGCCATCCAGAACGGCGTGCCTACAAACGTGTTTCTTCTGCTCATATTGTTGGAGAGCTGCGTGGCCACGCCAAAGTCCGCCAGCTTGACGGATCCCTCCGACGACACAAGCACATTTGCGGCCTTGACGTCTCTGTGGATCTTGCCATTGTCATGGAGATAGATGAGTCCCTCCAGCAGCTCTCTGCACATGACTGCGATTTCCGGCTCGTGGAAGATTCCTGGTTTGAGCAGATCCAGTCCTGAGCCTCCAGCAAGATACTCCATGATGATCCACAGCTTGTAGCCCCGCACAAAACAGCCGTAGTACGTGGTGATGTGTTCATCTTGACATCCCGACAAGATGGCGATTTCCTTCTGGATCTCCTCGATATCGTCCTCCGACGACTCCAGATCGATTTTCTTGACCGCCACAATCTGGCCGCTCACCTTATCGATCGCCTTGTACACCACTCCAAAGGAGCCGGAGCCCAGCTCCTCCAGCAGCTCAAACTGGTCGGCCGAGTAGTGGCGCGAGCGTATGGACGAGTTTGAGCCTGCTGTGGAAGGTCGTGACGTGCTTCTGGGGGGACACGTGGTCGACGAAGACGTCGAGGAGCCACTGATGGATCTCGGAGTGAGATTCGCAAGCCGCGAGAGTTCAGAGCTTGCCGATGCCATGGGAAAGGGGGGGAGGTAGGAGGTGTGTCTTGAAGAGTTATGTAGAAGATGCGTATTTTAATCTTCAGAAGATGGTGGGTGTGTGTAGCTTGTTGAAAGAAGCGTCTTGTTACCGATACAATGCAAAATCGGTCAACTGTTGCTGTTGTGTTATTGTAGTTGTGTTGTTGTTGTACGGTGTTTAGAAGCTCTGTTTGAAATGTCCCGAATCTGATCTTAGTAATCAGAAACTGTTGAAGTCGCTGTGTGTGTTTGTGTCTCTGTTCGTTTGTGTCGCTATTCGCGTTTGTCGCTTGCAGTAGCACGTTCCGTCGTTTGAGTCGTTCGTTATCCGTTAGTCACGCACTCGTTCTCGACGATCAGTATAAGTATGTTGTGCTCCGCCAGGTCGCGTAGTTTGGATGTGCAGCTGGGGCGCAGGTGGTTGTTTAACAATGGTTGCTCGGTAACAACAGACGCACAAACGTTACACAAAAGCAACCTAGACGGCGGAAGCAGGCACTAAATTTACGTACGAGTGTTTTTCGGTTCGTTGCTATACCTACTGTGTACTTGTACACTCGAATGTAGATACAGTATGTAGCTAACCCACTTTATGTTTTCATTTATTTCTATTTTTACCTTGCTATGAAATTCTGACGAGTCTAAATGGAGTTTGAAATAGTCGAGTTTGCGGGTTGAATAATATCGCCAGAGAAGCCGGAACTGGACATAATTAATCGAAGAAGTGGTCCGAGGGAACGTCCGGGAGTTGCAGAGGAGTTTAGTGAGAGGTTTTGAAATGGTTGACAGAAAAATCTTGAGATAGTCTTGAGATGGTTTAAAGATAGTGTAAGGCAGATAGTTTACAGATGAGAAGTTTACAAAAGTTGAAGATGTGTTTTAAAACTGAGATAACAGAGTCTTGGAAACGGTTAGTCAAATCATCTTGATTGTTTTCTGAAGAGCGCTCACGTCACACCCCGCTCAAATGTCACATGTCAGAAGTGACCACCACCTCCCCTTTTCTGTTCTTTTCTCCACATCCCTTCGCTCCACTATTTTTGGGTTTCCGAAACGCCCAAAATAAAAAGCCAAGACTCACATGACACCAAACAAACGCGGTCTTGTGTACGTTCATGCACAGAAACAAAACGCTCCTCTATACAGCGCGTACAGTACATGTTTGGAAGGATGAGGGGGAGGATGGGAAAATGTGAGTACCTCGAATAAATAGTGACGTTATCTATATCATTGTGCTCGTCTGACTGTGAGGATTCGAGTGGTGTGTTTGGTTTCTCTAAATCTCCACTGGTTCACTGTCTGGAACGACCACCCCCTGCCTGATCTACAATCACGACTATCAATGAAACTCGTTCAAATCATGTTCAAGTGATTTGCGCTTTTGCAACTCCGCAGCCGCCTATCCGTGTCAGGGGTTCAGGGGTAGGGCGTTGAACGAGTTGAGAGGACTTGAGATGACACTCGTCGTTAGTTCTCGTATTATGAGTCTTGAGTAATGAGTGTTGGAGCAGGAGTGTAATAGTCAAGGGTCAAGAGTCATAATATGATAGAGACACTTTATTATCCATGCTCATTTCAGCCACGTGACAGTTTTTTCTCCACTTTGGCTGATCAACAAAGCCCACTATCAGACATTATCAAGGCATCATGACGTGCTCATGAGCAAAACAGACTCGAGTTGAGACCCAATTTTGTTGCTCACACTCAATTCGATGCTGAGGCGCAACTTGACTGTAGAGTTTTTCAATCGCCACTGGCCCTGGAAGGAAAAGTGGGCATCAGAAGCCGCTCTTTTGGGACTGGGTCTTGTGTAAAGTAGTCTGAATAGAGCAACTGGGCGGCTGAAAGACGCTCTTCAAAAATAGACTTGAGGAAACTGTTGCCATTGATTTTGTCCCCAATGTGAGCACACAGATCCAGCTGTTCAAGCTCGTTTCTTCCTCGTAGAAACACTCTTCCTGTGTCCAACTCCTTGGCAACACAGCCCACGGCCCATATGTCAATGTCTGTGGTGTACTTTTCACCTCGTAGCACCTCGGGGGCTCGATACCATAACGAAACCACCTCTCTGGTATACTCTGCTTCATTATCCACAAGTCTAGCGAGTCCGAAATCGGCAATCTTGGTAACTCTTCCCTGAGTATACAACAGATTTGCCGGTTTGATGTCTCTGTGAATAACTCCATGAGAATGAATGTATTCTAGACCCGTGAGAATGTCCTTTACGATGCGTTTCACAGCGGAAACCCCAAAGGCTTGTGTATGAGTGCTGATGATACTCTTGAGATCATGTTCACAAAACTCCAAAACCAGCTGAAGAGGAGACGAAATGACCTCCAGCAGCCTGATGACGTATTCACTTCCTTCCAACAGCTGCAAACACTTGATTTCGCGTATCACAGTGATGGGAACACCCTCAGAAGCCGTGCTGGGGCTGGATTTGAGCCGTTTGATCGCTACAACCTGGCCCGTACTCGTCTGCAACGCCCGGCTCACGTGACCATACGACCCCTGCTCCACGGGATTCAAAATGGTATATGGCTGGAGCTGGTTGCTGGCGAGATCGCTGTCCTGTTTGGACCTCGGCTTCTCCACCTTACGACGAATGACTCCAGACAGCGACTTGGGTTTCTTGATCACGTGTTTCTTCATAAGCGGGGTAAGGGGCAGGTCCGGGGTATCAAAGGAAACAGTGGTATGGTATATTTTGGAGATTGGTATGAGTCTGAAAACATTGCATCGCACAGGTATGATTGTATAGTTAAGTTTCAGGTGGAGAAGAGTGAAGGATATGTACACAGGATTGTGGGGCTAGTTACGACATTGGAAGACGTGTAGTAAGATCCATTAACCCATTGCTTGCAGGCTTACCACATCATTTTCCTTTTCCTGAGTACATACTTGTTATATCCAAGTTTTCAGCATCTTTTCACGTTCAACTATTCGTCACAAACTCTTCCCCATTTCCTCACTATATGAACGCCATTTTCCAACTAAACCTCTTGTATGCATCTCAACCTCCCAACGCTTACTTAGCTCTCGTACTTGACGCCACCACTGGACGAGTCCTCATTGCATGCTCTCAAAAACTCTCAAACTTGTCTGAAATTGATATATTCCATTTCTCCGACCTTTAACCCCCCACCTCTTCTTTTTCCACTTCAAATCCCCTCTATAATCCAAATGACGTCACCTCCCCGCCGTCTCCCATTATTAACATTCATTTAACGTCGACATGCATGATTAAATTCTCGACATAGCTGCTCGCTGAAAAAGTCCACAATACCATGATTCGACCGCTGTTGAGGTTGTGTGGCAGGAGGACGGCAGCCACTCCGCTCGTACCGTTTCTCGGACCACAAAAACCGCCGTTACCCGGCCTCAGGTTCTACTCTCCCACAAAAAAACCGCCTCCAGATTTACCAGCAACTTCCACGCCTGGCAACTATCTGGTTCCGATTACTGGAGGCGTGGCTCCCCCAGCAGATGCGTCACGTGACACAGACCTGCTCATCAAGTCGCTTACGCACAAGTCTCTCTTGCCCGAGAACAACCTGGTGAGATGCACGGTGTTTGACAGTGATGGTAATGTGACTGTGGCTTCTGGCGAGTTTAAGCGAACAGAATTGCTGAGTAAACATGGACTGTTACCACGTGATCTGCGAAAGCTCGATACCGGCGTCAATTCCATTGTTCCTACGATTCTCGTGCGAGACAACTCGATTCTCATCAACCTGCTGCACATTCGAGCTCTTATCAAGGCCGATAAGGTGCTCTTGTTCGATGTGTTTGGCACCACAGACTCCAAAACACAGTCGCTATTCATGTACGATCTCGGCCACAAGCTGAAAAAGTCCAACAAAACCATGGGCTCTCTTCCCTATGAGATGCGAGCTCTTGAGGCGATTTTCATTTCTGTGATTGCAGCCTTGGACGCAGAAATGAAGGTCCACACGACCGTAATTAACGGTATTCTGTCCGAGCTGGAGCAGGATATCGACCGAGAAAAGCTGCGGCATCTGCTGATTCAGTCCAAGAAACTGAGCGCTTTTCTCCAGAAAGCCACGCTGATCAGAGACGTGATTGACGAGCTTTTGGACACTGACGAGGATCTGGCGGGACTGTATCTCACCGAAAAGAAGGCCGGTCATCCTAGAGCCATCGACGACCATTCAGAGGTTGAAATGCTGCTGGAAACGTACTACAAGCACTGCGACGAAATCGTGCAGACAGTCGGAAACCTGGTATCCAATATCAGAAACACGGAGGAAATCGTCAACATTATTCTGGATGCGAACCGAAACGCCCTGATGCATTTGGATCTGAAATTCCAGATTGGAGCGCTCGGTTTGGCCGGAGGAACGTTCATCGCCTCGCTTTATGGCATGAACTTGAAGAATTTCATCGAGGAAAGCTACTGGGGCTTTCTGGGAGTCACCGGAGTGGCGTCTTTGTTGACGGTGTGGATCATTGCTCATTTTCTCAAGTCTCTGAAACAAGTGCAGAGAGTGACCATGACCAGTGACAAGAAGAAGGCCATGAAGAAGAAGGATACCGTGGCGGAGAAGAGGAGGAATCACTTGAGAAATTGGTTGACCAAGTAGCCGAGCAACAAACACGAGCGAAGCAAGTGTTGTTGGGAGGGCGCTTTTTAATACTGTGCCTGTTAAAACACAGTGACCACAAGGCTCCTACACCTCCAGGGCCTGCAAGCGATAGATAGACCGGAGAGAGGTTCCAAGATAGACATAGACGGCTATCGCACGCCGAGACACGGCAAAGTACATATGTATATATTTATTGACTGAATAGACGATGGAGTTGAAAAGGAAGCGAAGAGTTACTATAAGGGAGAAGCCCTTGATGCATTGGATATACAAGCAGCAGAATCCATGACATGTGATGAGTACCTAACGAAAACTACTGGAGGTCACTAATTGCTCCATTGAGTTAAGAAAGGGGCCAGAGAATCTATTTCTGGCCTATTTCAGCCACAAAAACTCCATAAAAAGAGTCCTTGTAGTTCAATCTCTCTTTTTTGAGTCTTGTGTCGCAGTAACGAGTAAGTCTGTTATAACTACGGTAGCCTTAGTTAACGAGAACTACAGTGCTTGCCATTGAGTGACAGGAAAGTGAAGAAAGATAAACAGATTGCCTCTAAATCTGTCTGTATTCCATCCAAAAGCCACAGTGAAAAAAAATGTGTTTTCTGACTCGTGGTTCAAGTCTGTTCCAGCCTCCTTCCATTAATTAATACGACTCACTCCACACCTCCAAACTACACCTCCCAACACCTCACATCCCCCAACCCTAACCCCACGACTCCACATGAGAGTTCAGCTCCTGATACTCATCTCCACCATAACTACACACCATGACCGACTCTTTGCTGTTCATTCGCGAGCAATTGGAGAAAATCCAGTCGTTCGATGCCGACCTGCGGTTCATGGCGCTCAGTGACATGAGCTCCGTGGTCTCAGGCCCCGATTTCGTCTCAGTGGCCGCCACCGACCCCAGACTGGTAGTTCGGATGCTGGAGGCGGTGATTGACAAGCTCAATGACCCGATTTCCGAGGTCCAGAACCAGAGCGTGCGGTGCCTGGAGGTGCTGATCCGACAGGTGAGCGAAACGCACGTCAATTACGTCATCAAGACGCTGATTGACTCGGACAGCGCCTCGGCTGCCAGCGCCAAAAAGACCGACGCCGGCATCGAGAGCAACATCACGTGCACGGCTATCAAGGCCATTGTCGGCAAGCTGGAGGCGTCCAGCCGCAACGCCCGGCTTTTGGCCCGGCTTCTGATCCCCTGGATGACAAAGCCGTCGTCGGCATCTTCAGTCGACATTGTGGACATTGGCATTGACTTTGTGCGGCGGTTTGGCTCGTCGCTGACCGCTCCGGAAATTGCCACGCTCAAAACGCACTTTGTCGGCCTGCTCACGTCGCCAGAGCCCATGATCCAGAAACGTGCGGTGCTGGGGCTGTCTGCTCTGGCTCGGTACCTGTCGACCCCGGAGTTCGATTCCCTGGTGCAGCATTGCGTCGGCATGCTGGCCAAACAGCCCAAGATTGTCGTCACGCTGATCGGCAGTCTGGTGAGCGGAGAACCCGTGAAATTTGCACCCTACGCAGCCTCCACCTTCCCTCTGGTGTTCAACTGTCTGCAGCTGGACCTCGAGGAGGACCCCGACGAGGACAATGCGCCGCTGCTGGAGCTCCGGGAAGTGACGCTGTACTCGCTGGAAGGGTTCCTCAAGCTGCCCCAGAAGATTGTTGCCACGTTTGTGGAGCAGCTCGTCGAGGCGTCCAGAAAGTTCATTGTCTACGACCCCAACTTCATTGACGACGACGACGACGATGAAAACATGGACGAAGACGGTGACGACGACGACGACGAAGAAGAGGAAGATGACGAGGATGATGACGAATTCGACTCGTACTCTGATGATGAAGACCAATCGTGGAAACTCAGACGGTACGCCGCCAAGCTGGCCGACTCCATTGTCAAAAACTGCGCCCAGACGGTTCTGCCACTGGTCTACGCTTCTCTCTATCCTTGCATTCTCAAACGGCTCGCCCAGGAGCGAGAAACCACCGTGGTGGTGGCGCTGCTCGACACTCTGGGCAGCATTGTCGTGTACAGCGGCGTGAGTGGCGCACGATCTCGAGTTCGACGGGGCTCGGACGCCTCCATGCGGGTGGTGGAAAACGACCCCATCGAGAAACTCGACGCTACTCGGTCCAAACTCATCCATGTGACCAGCAAGTGGCTGACTCAGCAGACCACTGCTCCCCTGGCCGCATTTGTCTACAAGTCGCTGGCCCAGACTCTGGACGCACACGTTCTGGAGGTGATCCCCGTGCTCCACAATGCCGTGATTGACGGCAAGCACGCGCAGACTACCCTCCTGGCCGACGCTTTGGAGATTGCCCAGATCGCCGTGGCCAAGTCCGACTGGACGGACTTTTCCGAGCAGTACCTGGCGCAGATCCAGGACCTGATCCAGGCCGGTCTCAAGGACACGTTTTTCAAGGTGCCTGTGGCCGCGATCGATCTGGTCATGTGTCTGCTGGGCGTGAATCCCGAGTTCAAGCCTCGGCCCGAGATCGAGACGCTGATCCTCGACTTTGCGTCGTCCACGGCCATCGACTCGGAGATCCGAGTGCGGGCCATCTCGTGTCTGGGCAAGCTCAACGACGGTGCCGACAGCCACACCATTCTGCTCAAGTCGCTGGAAAACGAAACCTTCCGGCTGGCGGCAATTGGCGCGGTGCGGGACCTGGTTGCCCGAGGCCGGGTGGCTCAGGGCGAGTTTGCCAGCCACGTGGTTGCGCAGCTCGTGACGCTGCTTCGGCAGTCGCAGCGGCTGCTCCGGCTGTCTGCTCTCGAGACGCTTAAGGAGATGAGTGGCGCCCAGGTGGTGGATGCAGCAAGCGCGGAGCACGTGGTGTCGTCGTTCCTCAACAACGGCTCGCGGGACGCTGACGACCTGCAGCTGGTGGCGCTGGAGACAGATGTGATTGCCAACCTGTTTGCGCTGGTGGCCTCCAACGACAAGCTGGTGCAGCCCGTGATCGAGCTGCCGCTGAGCCACATCCACGTCACGTCGGAGCTGCTGGCCGACTCGTTTGTCAACTTTTACGCGCAGATCACGGCGCTGCGACCTGATCTGCGGACCGTCATTTACGAGCAGCTACTGCGGGCGTGCGAACAGGGCCACAAGGGCATCTCCACCCAGATCATTGGCTTTGTGTGTGCCGGCGACGACTCGCTCACTAACACGTACATCACGCGGGCGTCCGAGGGAGGAGACGGTTCATCTGAGTCCCGAGCGTCGGATCTGCTCATTCTCGGCTACATTGGCGCCGTCAAGCCGCTGCCCATTTCGCCCGAGCTGTTTGCGCCCCATCTGACCGGCTCCGACGAGGTGATTCGGTACGCTGCGGCCGTGGCGCTGGGTAACTGTGCGCGGGCCAACCCTTCGTTTGTCGCCTACACGCTGTCGCTGCTCAACCAGGTGACGTATCTGGCGCTGGTGGCGCTGCGGGAGTACATCAAGTCGGCAACGTCGGACCCCGAGCCACTGTTTTCGCGGCTGTTTGACATCTCCGAGATGGACGACAATATCCAGAGCGTGGTGAGCGAGTGTGTGGGCCGAATCTGCGTGCGGCACGAGGCGTACGTGGGCGAGCTGAAAAAACGGCTGCTGAGCGACCCCAACACTGTGACGCAGGCCATTGTGCTGTCGTCGCTGCGGTACATTTTCGGCCAGGTGACGTCGTCCGACGACGTGCCCGAAGACCTGCTGTCGGTGCCCCGTGACCTGGTGACGCTGGTCGACAACGGTCAGCAGGACAACACCGTGGAGCTGAGCCTCACGTGTCTCAATGCCATTCTGCACAATGCGCCCACGCTGGCGCTGCCGATTCTGCCGGCGCTGGTGTCCACGCTCATCACCCACACCCACGTGAACACGGAGCTGATCCGGCAGGTGCAGATGGGCCCGTTCAAGCTCAAGGTGGACGACGGCCTGAGTCTGCGAAAGACCACCTACGACAGCGTGCTGTCGCTGCTTTCCAACATTGACGCTGCGTCGCTGACGGCGCACCTGCCCAGTCAGCAGCTGCTGGCTCTGTTTGAGCGGCTGCTGGCGGGCCTGTCGGACGAGCACAACATCCAGATTCTGTCGCTGGTGTGCCTCCCCAAGGCCGTGGCCGTGGACGTGTCGCTGCTGGGCGCACACATTGACGTGGGCGAGGGCTCCAAGCCCGCGGTCCATGTGCTCACCAGCACGCTCACGGCGCTGCTCAACAAGGAGGTCAAGGAGAGCGCCATCAAGCAGGAGTTTGAGAAGAAGAACGAGATCCAGCGAAACGTGCTGCGGTGCGTGGCCGCCATCTCCGTGCTGCTGGACGACGCCCCCTTGCAGCCTCTGACCGACGTCGAGCTCAACTCCTGGACCGAGTTCAGCCATTTTGTCGAGCGCTTCAAGTAGTACGTATTAACATGTATTAAGTATAACCCCGTCTAGCTGGTGTCCTTGTTTATATAGCCCGATGTTGGAACTGTCCTCTCATGTTAAAGTAGTCGGCTAATCCCGTCCAAATGCCGTAGTATGCGCCCCTCTTGACTATCCATTGGATTGTAAAAATCAGGGACGCCACCAAAAATATTAAAGAAAAAACAATTCCGAAAATAGCCCATACTATCTCGATCTGGCCTCTTTTCAAACTTGAAATCACTTGGATGAGCTTCCAAGTTAGAAACATCATTGAAGAAGGGAATCCAAACGCGAGAAAGAACCCCAGCCATGCAACGACGTCTGGGGGTGCTTTTCCGGGTTTGTAAGGGTCATTTGCTGGAGTTGTCGCATTTGCAGTCCTCTTCATTTCGGCCAGCTCAGCTTCAATTGCTGCCAATCGCCCCTCAAAGGTGGAAGTCATAGTGATGAAGAAGAGCCGTTCGATAACAAGAGCCGTTCGATAACAAGAGCCGTTCGTTCGTTTGGTCTCATAATCGACGAGGTTTAACAGACCCTGAGTTCGAAGCTGAACCAGGGTACTTGTACAATTAATGATTAATAAATGGCGATTGATGGCCATGGCTATTTATAATCACTATTCTTTATATTCTACTGTTTCTGTGCATTAAGTGAAATCCTAGAAAGAAAACGCTCTACTACAAGTATGGGTGCCGGCTTGGCATGCTCGGATTATGCAAATAATACATGGAGAGTTCCGAATATGGAAATACAAGTATCAGGGAAAATGAGATGCCCAATAGGTGCGATGAAAAAGTTTCCAGTTAGAGAGTCTCCTCAAATACACCCAAATTGTCGTCTCATCAACTCCAGATTTTTATCCTACTTCTCCACCCATTGTTTTTTATTTTTGTTTTTTTTGTCATAACCTTAAAGTGAGTGGTAGAGAAATTCCATGATATCTCTTGCACTGCCAGACACACATACTATCTGATTACGTTGGATTATGGGGCCCATCTAGGCAATCATTTTGATACTAATTTTGGCGTTTTTTTCACCGATAGCTGTGTTGCAGATTTTGAAGTATACTCAGTACAGTAGTTTCTGTAATCGACAAAGACAAAAACATTCAGGATCTAATTACACAATCGGATATCGTGTTTTCAAGATTCAGGAGTTCCTTCAATTTTAGCATACTGCTGTCCGGCCCTACTTGTAATGAGCCTTTTCATAGCCTACAGGTACCACATTCTCAGTATATGTACATTAAATAAATACAAGTTAGTTTAGAAAACCTTCTCCACGCCCTCGTCGACAATGGCCGTCTTGTGGGCCCGCTCGAGATCGGCCTTCTCCTTATCGTGCATCAGCGTGGCGTTGAGCTCCGCAGTGTACTCGGCGTCGATCACGTTGAGCTCGTCTTCCACCTTGTTGAGGTGTCGGTAGCCGAACCAGACGATCCAGCCAGCCACAAAGGTGGCACCAGCCAGACCGGTGTAGGTCCAGATGAGCTTGGGGTCCTTAGCGGTGGGCGACAGGGCAATTCCAATAGCAGCACCAATGGCGTTGGTGAAGAGGAAGATGGACATGATGAAGGACTTCATGGACGTAGGGGCCTTGGTGTAGGCGTACTCGAGACCGGTAATGGAGGCAAAGATCTCGGACAGCGCAATGAAGGCGTAGGCGGGGGTCTGGACAGCCACGTGGACGTTGTTAGGAGCGTAGTGCTCGCCGTCGGGGAGCAGAGCAGCGGGACAGGCGCCAGGAGCTTCGTAACAGGGGCCAGCAGAGTAGATGATCTTCTGGACAATGGCGGCGTAGGCCATGGCGCAGGAGGCGAAGAAGAAGCCGAGGGTGATTCGGGTGATGGGTCGCATCTTGATGCCCACACGTCGCAGACCGGGGTAGATCAGCTTCTCCATGATGGGGATGAAGATGATGATGGCAATGGGGTCAATGTTCTGCATGATATCGTTGGGGATTCCGTGGGTCTGCATCTGGCCAGCCTGAGACACAAAGTTGTTGAGCATCTGGCCGTAGACGACCCAGTAGATTGGGTAGATGACGAAGACCTTGCAGGCAATGAAGGCTCGTCGCACCTCGTCGACAAAGAGATCGGTCCAGGGCACCTCGCTCTCGCCGTTCTCCTGTCGGTAGGAGGGCTTGGCGGCATCAAACGACTTCTTCTTGGCAGCGGCAAACACCACTCGGAACGCCTGGGGGATCACAGAGCCCATGGCGGGTCGCTTGACGTAGTACTTGTTTCCGAGAATCAGAGCAGCAATGGCAACGAAGAAGAAGGCAAAGGGGAGCAGGTAGGCGGCCCAGAAGTCGACGTATCGCTCCAGGTTGGTGGTGGCAATGGCAGACAGCGAGCCGACGTTGATGCACATGTAGAAGACCATGAAGATGGACTGAATGGTCTGGTTGGGGTCGACGACGACCCGCTCGCCGGACTTGAGCGTTCGGATGTAGTACTTTGTGTTGGTGTACTGCTCAGAGATGAGCGGCGACACGTTGGACTTGATTCCTCCGGTTCCCAGACCGATGACGATCATGGCGGTCACAAGACCTCCCAGACCAGCTCCGGCGTCCAGAGAGCTGGGCAGCGAGGTGACAAACAGAATCAGGTTACCGATCACGTAGATGATCGAAAAGACAAACAGAGTCTTGTACTTACCCCACCAGGTATCGGCGATGATGGCTCCCAGAATGGGGGTCACGTAGCACCAGAACTGGAAGAAGTACGACAGCGCGGAGGCGGTGGACTGGCCCAGATCCAGGGCACCGGCGTGCTCGCCAAAACCTCGCTTTCGCTGCATGTAGTTCTGGAAGGGGCCGGTGATACCGTAGTAGGTGAATCGCTCGCCCAGCTCAACCACAGCCACCATCCAGGCGGCCTTGGGAAGCGAGTCCGAGACTCGTCGCAGAGTCAGCATCTCCTCCTCGGTGGGCTCGGGGCCCAGGGCGTTGACGGTGGTCGACACCTCGTGCTTGGTATCGACGTCGGAGTCGTACGAGGGGACTCGCTCAGTCTCCACCACCTCGGTCTGGAGGTTGGTCACCGACACAGACTCGGCGTTGGTGTACACGGGCTCGACGGCCTCGCCCTGAATGTTCTTTTCCATCGTTATTAAAGAGTGTAGCGGAAATCTCTCCGCAGAGACCCGGACACCGGGCTCAACATATACTAGTCGGGCAATAAAGTTGGCTACAAGCCTTGACTTCCATCTCTTGTCAAAGCCAATTTCGGAGAGAGTACCCCACAGAGACAAAGACGGAACTGATAGAGGGGTTGAGACAAAGATTGCCACACTGAGCGACTTGAATTGGGCAGCTTCAGGACAACTTGTAAGCAACTTCCTCGAACCACAAACTACTAGAACCTGTATACCACTACCACCACTACACCCCAGCTCCAAAGTATGACTCTTCGATGGTGCATCAGCTCCTGCTCGTCAGGTCTCGGCAAAGAAATCCTCTTGGAGACTGTCAACTTCCGTGTCTTATCGGCTTGCAAACGGCATCATGCCCTGAAAGTCTTGGCATGCATGTCAGGCGAACCTCGTTTTTCCGTGGCCAAGAAGCGCGATCGGGCGTGAAAAAGAGGTGCGATTACGGTAAAAACAATATTAACTGAATCCTCGCTCGTCACTGATTCGATTCATCTACTCTGATTCGAAATCAAGGCCCAAACACTCCTCTTAGCCAGGTCCCAAAAACAACAAAGTTAAGAACAAACATAAGGCCGGCTAGCCGTGTAGCAAAGCTGAAATGCAATTTTAGGCCGATCCGGGGCCGATTAGAGCGCGGAAACTCCTGCGTCGCAAAACTAGGACCTGGAGTGTATTTCCCCCCTTCTCGGATCACGTGCAACCACGCCGCAAAGCTCGGGATCCATTTTTTTTTCTCACGGCCTCACACGACCTCAGAGCTAATTTTAGTTTGAATTCTTCTATTAAATGATACGTTAAAGATGAGGGGTGTAACGCAATACTGAGGGGTCCGACCGCTTAGCTGACAAATGGAAAATGTTTGTCACCCCCTCAGTACCCTCTATTACAAGTTTCAGCTACTTTGGTCTACTCCTCACGCTCCTACGGGGATCCACTCCCGTTTTCATAGTTCGCTTTTTTTGCAGTGCGGAAAAAGTCGCCCGAGCTTATATTGAGTTGGCACGGCACCAACTTTATTGAAAAAATGAGAAGTGGCGATCAACAGCCGGGATTGCAAGGATAAGGTGATTTGGATGAAAAGAAAAGTGATGCGCTGATAGCCCTGGCCGTGAGGAACCCGGCTTTCAAGTCCCCGAGTCTGGATCTCCTGTTTTGGTCGAGTTTCAGCGTCCCACAGCTGTTTGTAGATAACCTACCCTTAGAATCAGACCCTATAGATCCACCCTCAAAGGACCCACAAAACACGGATATGCGGATGCGGAGATGGTGGGACTCTGGCGCTCGGTTATTAGCAGGACGGCCGAAAAGAACCAGCCAAATACGACTGACAGGTGAGACGTTGGAGCGGAGAACATGGTTCACCCAAGGCAAGGCTAGCCACGAGGCTGCTAGACTTCTGGGCCGTGGGGATAACCTACGATACAAACTACTAAGCCTCGTAGGGCTGAACAAAGTGTATATTCCCCGGCTAGTGTGTGATAACTGGATTTTTGGCTGTTTGATCGTGCCATGTTATGGTGCTGTGTTATGGTGTTATGGTCGCATCACGTAAGCCAAGATGCTCCCTGGTGTCAGAAAACGCTGCTCCTGGCTGTCAAGCCACTTGGCGCCGTGGCAAAGCTTATAACGAGAGAAAAGCGAGCGAAAAAAGGAGCCCTTGACAGGCCAAGTTGCCAAGGTTCGTTTAGTCGAGGGGGTGTAAAGTGCCGAGACTTATTTCAAAGCAACATGGCTATAGGTGGTAGTTATAGAAGAGGGGAGGAGAGACTTTTGGGTGCTATTGCTGTCTGTTTCAGTTGTTTTAACACCCTTGGTACCTCTGAAATCAGTCTGTCTTGAACACTATTGAGATTTCTTTGAAATATGTACGAGTACAAGTTTTTCTCAGTATGCCCTGTTTTACAAGGTTGGGCTAATACAGCCAGAATGGAACGGCGTCATGCACCAACGTCAGGCACTTGTGGCAAAAGAGATCTAACTGGGCTCTAGAAGTAAGGACACTAAGAGACACAGTTGTTCCTCGCTCTAGATCAATGCAACGTAGCTTACTGGCGCGAGTGTCTACGGCAGAACCAGGTCACAGAGCTAGATCTCCGGGTCTCTCGTTAACCACAACGTGTTTTCCTGTTTTCCTTTAATATACGCCAGGATCTCCATTCTTTGACGTCTCTGCATCGAGGCATATAGAGTTTCGGAAGCGGTGTTTATGAATGTGGATATACGACGCCTTTTGCGGTGTGTGGGGTATGTACGTAGCTGGGCCTCTGGATATCGACCGGTCATTGTCTGCATACCCCACTTGTGCTTTTCTTTGTGTCTGAAGCCTCTCAAGGCGTAGTAATGATGTTACCACGAGGATCGCCAAGCTAGCCCATCGGACTCCGACTTTGAGACCTACCAGAAACAAGTCTTGGAATTGTATTGCCTTGACTGCTTCTTGCGTTTCGGACAGGCCGCGGAGAGGCGCATCCATACGGTTTCTAGTGTATTTTACCTAAGGATGACAAACCAAGAGAATGAAGGGGAGGTAGGAGGTACTGTACTTGTACAATACAATAGAAGGCCAATGGGTGTGGTGACAAGTACTTGTACAAAAACAAGTGGGCTGAATACACAAGTACATGTACAAGTACTTGTGTTCCCTCGTCTTCCCTCGGGTTGCTCTCACTCTTGGCTCACCACGCAGCACCATTCCAACTCAATGAGACACTTGGTTCCCATATCCGCGCAGTTTTGGTGTTGCAAATGTTTGCTGTGATGTTCAAGTTGAAATGACTGAACGCCAAGGTGAAAAAAACAATTCAAAAGAGCGATTCAATAGAACAAATTGACGTCATCCCAGGCAGCAGAAAGTCGGCGTTGAAACTCGCTCGCCTTACAAGTACGAGTACTTGTACAAGTACTTGTAGCATGTGCTTCTCCTTCTATCAAGCGTCATATCTCAGTTTACTCTTTTGCCTCAATTGTACATACTCATAATAGATACAAGTATAGAACTGTCTCAAATATGAGACCATCAGCTTCGGTGTCCGTTCTCTTCTCGCTTATCCATCCTAAATGATGATCTGATAACCCTGATAACCAAAAGTGAGACATGGCACGGCACACCTCCACCTGCCCAACTTTTGAAGCCTTGGCAGGAAAGAGGCTGAGACTCATGTGGGGTATCAGGCATCTACATTCGTACGTACTAACAATCAATCAATGCAATAATATATATAGATGCTTCCCAGGCATCGGTCAATCCCTAAAACAGTACCTGAACAAGGCTCCTGTTGCAAAAGTCAGGGCGGCGATCCAGAAATAACAAGTCACCATGTAGGGGTCCTTGAACCAGGGACTGATGACAATGCCCATAGCGTAGCCTCCGGCGTTGGTCACCAGGAAGACGCTCATAACCAGCGACTTCATGGTCTTGGGGGCGTTCAAAAACGCGTACTCCAGACCGGTGACCGACGCCAGAATCTCGGAAAATGCAATCAAAATGTACGCAGGGACCTGCCAGAAGACCGACACCAGGTTCTCCACAGCAACACTGTCAACCTGGGTGTCTGCCTGACCTCTGTAGATGAAAACCTGCACTCCACAGGCCCATACCATGGCTAGAGCAGCACAGAAGAAGCCGGTGAAGATACGAGACAGAGGGCCAAAGGAGTATCCTCGAACTCGGAGCCAGGGATAAAACTTCTTCTCGACAATGGGAATGAAAAGAAGCAGGGTGATCGGGTCAATGTTGCTCATAATGTCGTTGGGAATCGAGTAGGTGTTCATCTGGCCAGCCTGGGCAATGAAATTGGATGTCATCTGGCCGTAAACCAGCCAGTAGACGGGGTAGAAGAGAAAAACCCGACATGCCTTAAGAGTGGTGATGATATCCTGCACAAACGCGGCCGTGTACTTGTTTCCCGAGGACTTGGACACGTACATGGCTCGAGGGGAAATGGAGGTGTCTGCAGGAGTGATGAATTCAGGTGAGGTCTCGAGATCTTGAGAGAGCAGAGATTCTTCGGAGTCTCGAGGAGATGTAGATGCAGTTTCAGGAGAGGGCTCAACCTCGGTCGTGCACTTGTTGCCTCTCTCTTTGAAGAGCAGCCACGAAACAGCCACTGCGTCAGGAACAACAGAGCCCTTGACTGGAGCACTATAGTACATGTTTCTTCCCATGACCAGGGCGGCCATGCCAAAGAAGAAAAAGACGCCTGGAATGAGATAGGCAGCCCAGAAATCGACCTTCATCTCGACATAGGAGGTGATCATGGGCGCCAAACAGCCAATGTTGATGCAATAGTAGAAGATCATGAAGATGGACTGGATGGTGACAACGGGCGAAATGATAGCCTGGGTCTCGTTCTTCGTGTAGACGAGTCTGTATTTCTCATTTCGGTACTGTTCGCCAATCAGAGGGCTCACGTTGGCCTTGATACCTCCAGTTCCCAGTCCAATGATGACCATGGCCAACAGCAGACCCGGAAGCGCCCATCCGTTGTCAATATTGACGGGCAGCGAGGAAACTACCAAGACAAACACGCCAATCACGTTGACAATCGCAAACCGCAGAATCGTCTTGTATTTGCCCCAATATGAGTCCGCAATAATAGCCCCAAAAATGGGCGTCAAGTAGCACCAGAATTGGAACGCGTAGAGCAGAGCCACGGCCTTTTGCTGGCCCAGACCCAGAGCTCCGGGTAGTCGGCCTTCTCGGGGGTTCTGGATATAGTTTTGGAACGGTCCTGAGAGTCCATAGTACGTGAACCGTTCACAGAGCTCGACCACGGCCACGAGGTAGGCCGAGTACGGGATTTTGTCGGAGATATGGGGCACATCTTCGGGTAAATCCGGCAGTTGGATGATTTCTCCTTCCTCGGAGTCAGGAACGGGAGAAGTCATGATAGGTTTCTTTAGTAATGAGGTGGTTTCAGAAGCACCTGTGGTGGAATCGTGTCTGGCTGCGATGGTGGAGTCGTTTCTAGTACTGTCAGTGTTCTCTGTGGCTCCGTAGGCCAAATCGCAAACGCTTACAAAACTGTCTGAGTTCGCAGTTTCCAAACGCAGGTTGCTGTTGTATCGTGTATCAGAAAGAACCGCAGGTTTGATAGTGCTTTGTTGTGAGTTCGACTCTGTGTCTTGTCGTTCGCCCGTGTCGTGTCCTGTGGTGTCGTGTCGTTCGCCTATGGTCATAACACTCGAGTCGTGTTCAAGATCGCCGGCCAGCTGAAGCAGACTCACGCCACTGGAGTCACTCTGGGCCAGGCTTGGAGTCTCCATTTTGATAATGTCGCTTTTTAGGTTGATGTGGCCCGTCGCAGGCTGGTTTGGGATAATAAGGGAGGGGTACCTGTAGTGTTAATGTAACTTTGAGTCGGCCAGCTGACTTGCCAAGTGATCAATGCTGTTGTCAAAGGTGCGTTGTTCTGGATCGAACTGCGATGTTCGCGGTGCTCCTCTCGTATGGTATGAAAGAAGTTAAGATCGATCCTGATAATGCAAAAGAGACACACGACCAGAGCCGTCAAATGCACCCCAACCTACTCCACCTGGTGAGGGTGGGCCGAGGGCGGAAAAGTAGGCGGTATATGGCACCTGGTAGTCACGTGACTTGGGGAAATATCCACCCCTACAGTCACGTGATCCAACCACTCAGCAAACACGTGTCTACGTCAACATTTTCCGTCCATTTGAACGTCATGAGGCCCCACTCCAATGACTCACATGAGGAGTGGAGCATCATGGGATTTAGGTTGGGGTGATAAGGTTGCCGTGGCAACGGATGGTAGAGGGTGGCCATGAGACCCAAGGAAAGAAGATGTTGGGTTTTTAAGACCACCAAATGATTCCCCCAGGAGAGAAGAGTATTTCTGTATACTTTATATTGTAATTTGATCAGTTCTGACGGCCTTAGAAGCATTCCCCTTCCCCTCTCGACAGTGGCTAATGTGGCGCAACAGGAAGATTATATTGACGACAGTACAAGTAGGCTGGTTTTGGAAGCTATAATTAGTGAGGGGCAGAGTTGTGTTACGCGACTCTAGTGTATGGACTACTTGTAGATGGGTTCATAGAATGAGCTCTTGACACTCTGCTTTAATCATTTTACAAGGAGGTCGCCATTGTGCAAGTATTCCGTACATTGAGATTGGAGTTCTTAGTGAGGTGTATCTAGAGGTATACAAACAACTGTCCCAATTCGAGTGGCTATTTCTGTTATCTTGTGACTGTAGAGTCGTATTGGTGCTATAGGTCGCATGATGAAGGAGTCAACGTGTTGTCGCGTTCAAGGGGCAACGATGTCATCTGTGTTGGTTTAGTTGAAGATTAGTTGGGGGAAAAGTCAGCTGGGGGTGCTAAAATGGGGATGGGGAGGTGCCATAGCAAAGGGGAAGAGTCATAATGATAATGAATAGTAGACATGCCAAGTAATAAGTTCTTTCAGAGTCAGAAAGTGGTTCTAACGACTGTTATTCTTGACAAGTCGCATATCGCTTTAGTTAAGAACATCCTGCGAAAGTATGGCCAGAGCTGGAGAGATGCTGGCACCCGTTAAGGAGGTAAATAATACTTCTCAGAGTCTCTATTGACATCCATTGTGTCCATGAGAACTTTCAGGCAGATCAGACGGTATATGATGCTCCTGATCAGTAATTTAGAACGAAGACAGACACCCTATATAGCCATATAATGACATAATATCATAGCACTTGAAGCCGTAGAACCACCGTCAAACAGATGTATTTACGTATTGTTATCCGGTAACTACATTGTGATCACTCATCATCACAACATCCGACTTCACAGAACGTTGCATCTTCTAATTAGTTAACATCACACAAGCACTTTTAAAAGCAGAGCTCATTCCATCTCCGATAGTGCACCGTAGATCTTCAACCCAACCACTCTTGACACCCCTGTACTTTCTACTCATAGAGCAGTTCATAAGCACTACAAAATATTTTTCTTTATATTTAACCCAGTTTATTTCGATTTCTTTTAATTATCCAAAATACTCCTACAGTGTCTACCAGCCCTGTTTCCTGCCTACGAGTACTTGTAGCCCCTGAAGAGTGAAACGGTAACGAGAGAAATCTTCTAAAGAAGTACGGATAGAAGAAAGGGGATAGAGCGAATCCGACACAAAGAAATGCCGTTCCCAGTCACCACTGTTCGTCTCCCTGGCAACACCTTCAGTACACATCTGACGTGATACCCTTGCCCATGGACATTGAGGGGCATGAAGCAGGTAATGTGGACATAATAATAGAAAACAGAAGGCACGGTAAAACGGCGAATAGTTGTTGGATTGGGAAACTGAAAATTGCAATATAGTCGCCTTGGTCACGTGAGCATACAGATACAATCCTTAGCCCATTTACCCGTGTCCCGTGTGCTCACCATCCGACCCCCACTTTGCATGACAGATAATATCCGGTCTTGACACTGCGCATCGGGTAATATTTCGTGTGTATCTTTTGCCCGATTCGACCACCACGGTGACAGGTTCAAGCGACGCGCGGAAAGTGACAGTATTTGAAATGGACGACGGAATGGAGACTTGGAATCGTTGGTACGAATTTCGACGACATTTCGACGACATTTTGACGCTTAGAAAGGAGGAAAAAAGGATAGGTGATTTGACCAAGGTGATAGAACAACAAGTGATTCTTTGACGACTAGAACACTGCCATTACCTTTGCCTAAAATCTTGAAGTTTGCCTGATCTGATAGTGTGATACTGCTCTGATCAGAAGTTTGCCAGGCGATCTAATAGTGTGCTACAAGTACAGTACCCTCTGTGTTGATCTATTTCACCCTACTTTGACTATTGGTTGACTTGTCAGAACAGCTGAAAGGTGTTTTGGAGTGCCATTCATTGTATCCAAACTGATCAACCGTACCAAGTGTGCTTTTAGCAGTTGATCTGAAGCACTAATCAAAAACTCAAGTCGAGTTCTGAAGTGAAGTGCTGAAACAAGTTCCTAAGTCAAGTTCTCGATCATTGAAGTTTTATCATATCCTCCTCAGGTCCTCACTCCCTCAGTTGGACCTCTATCTGAAGACATCTAATCGATACAGTCTGTATCTCTCTCTGATTCAGTATACATCACTCACACTCTTCGTCCCCATCGCTCAGTTCGCACTACTTCCTTCAATGTACAAAGCAAAAACATTCTCCGAACTCGTGTTCCAAGCAACACCCTCGGACCAACCGTGGCAACAAAACAACTTTTCTCCGGCTTCTCGAACCGCATTCCCTGTGAGAATCCATAAGACCGAAGGAACAGTAGCAGGAGCCTCGTCTCTATGCCAACCAAGAGACCAACCATCCACCCTGAGCCTCCACACTCTGCACAGTCCCAAGAACAACTCGTCACGTGACACACACCTGGGATCCTGTCTCTTCACCTCCTCGGACAGCCTCATCACGTTTGATTTCGGCCAAAACATTTGCGGAATCGTCACTTTGAGATTCGGACCGAAAAGCTCGAAAACAGTGCTGGGACTGGCATTCTCGGAATCAAGCGACTTTGTGGGCAGAAACTCGGACAAATCGGTGGACTTCAAAGTAACAGATGGTCACGTGACAATCGAGGTGTACCCTGGCATCTCCGAGTACACAATGCCCATTGAAAAGCTTAGAGGAGCATTCAGATACCTGACGGTGTTTGTGGCGTCGAGATCACGAGATAGCGTTGCGCACGTGACGTCTGTGTCCTGTCACGTGACCCAAATGCCCTCGGCAGCTACCCTTAACAAGTACTCTGGCTTTTTCCACTGCAGTGACCCTCTTCTCAACAAGATTTGGTACGCTGGAGCATACACCATTCAGCTGGCTACGATTTCTTCGGTTCAGGGCCGAAAAAGCGATTACGTCATTAAGTCACGTGGTTGGGACAACTCTGGTCACGTGAGCCAGGGTCTGGAGGTGCTCACCGACGGTGCTAAGCGGGATCGAAGTGTTTGGTCGGGTGATCGACTCATCAGCACTTCGGTTTATCACTGTTGTTTTGGCGGGGTCAATTCTGTCGCTACAGCTACGGCCATTGACTGGATTTTTGCCGGTCAACAGGCTGATGGCCGTCTTCCGTATGCTTGCAAGCCTGCTGATTTATATGGTTCCGACACTTTCCATTTGTGGGGTCTCCTGGGTCTTTATGAGCTTTGGCAGCATAGTGGCGATTTCCAGAGAGTCAGGGAATTTTGGATTCCGTTCAAAAAGGGCGTTGATCTGGGAATGAGCTGGATCGACTCGGAATATGGACTTGCAAAAATTGTTTGCGGTCTGGATTGGGGCAGATCCGTGCTACAGGGCCATGCTCTTTCTCTGAACGTGCTTCTGTATGCCTGTCTGGTGTGTGCAGTTGAGATTGGAAATCTACTGGGCGAACCAGAACACCAGCTGGCTATTTGGATAAATGCAGCCGAAGGTCTCCATAAGCAAATCAACGACCTTCTATGGGACACTTCAAAGGGACTGTATAAGGATAACATCAGCTCCACTCTTTGTCCGCAAGACGGAAACTGTCTGGCTGTTTACTATGGAGTGTGTGACGGAGAACGGTCCAAGATTGTGTCTGAAAAGCTGTTTGCTCGATGGAACCAGTATGGACCTGTCAACCCCGAAAGCAACGGCATGATCAGCACCTTTATCAGTGGTATGGAGGTCATGGCGCATCACCAAGCAGGAAGAACTCTCCGAGCACTCTCCCTGATTCGTCAAACTTGGTCATACGTTCTTTCTGCACCTTGGAGCGCGCGATCCAGTCTGGTTGAGGGGTTCTACAAGGATGGAACCTGCTCTTACCCCTCAGATAAGCACGATAGCAGCTACATCAGCCACAGCCACCCCTGGTCTACTGGTCCCACATCGTTCCTCAGTTACAAAATCTGCGGACTGCGATTCACAGACGCGAATCACGTGAACTGGACTCTTCAGCCGTCATTGGCTGATCTCGATTTCTGTATCACCGGCTTCACTTCTGCCAAAACTGGGTATCTTGTTGGGGGATGGAAGAGAGACTCGAAGAACCTGCTTCAGATTGCCGTCAAGTCGACTCCGGGCACGATTGGCGAGATTTGCGTGCCTCTGATTCTCGGCAAACAGTTGAAGATGACTGTTGATGGGGTCAGTGTGAACTTGTTGAATCTTGAGATGGACGAAGGTTGGGCTTATGTGAAGGGTATTGAAGGCGGCTGTCACACTGTTTACGCTTGGTATTTGGATTAGGGGGAATGTAGGGCCTTTTTATGTAGTTAGTAATAAATGATCATGTATTTTCAGATTATCTTGATGTTGTCATAATTTTGTAATAAATAACCACACACCGGAATCGAACTCCTCACACGCCATACATTATCGGATAAAATTATTCAAACCTTAAAAGATTTTTGATGCATGAAGATTTCGATATCAAATTATCACCATTATAACTACACACACACACAGCATGGTCCCCAAGAGATTCAGAAAGGAAAACGCCGGCCAAAGAGAGATCAAGAGCGAGGTGTTCGGCGACAAAAAGGCCCGCAACCAGCTCGCGCACACGTCGAAAAACTACGACAACGCCAACGAGCAGCCTCGCAAGTTCAAGAACCGGGTGGCCAAGCCCAAAGACAATGGCAAGCCCAAGGCCAAAAAGCCCCGGGTGTACACAGAGAAGGAGCTCGGAATTCCCAAATTGAACACTGCCATCGACCCCGAGGGAGCCAAGAAGGCGCTACGAGGCAAGAAGGGCAAGAAGTTTGTGGACAATGACCAGATGAACCTGTTAGTGAGCATTGTCAACGAGAAGATTGACTCGCGAAACGCCAGTAAGCTGGAGAAGGCTCGGCAGCTGGAGATGATCCGGGAACAGAAGCGAAAGGAGATCGAGAAGCGGGAGGCTGAGAAGGAGGCTGAAATCGAGCAGAAGAAGAAGGAGATCAAAAAGACCAACCGGTCCAAGGGAAGCGAAAAGCTGCAGAAGAAGATCGAGGAGCTCAAGAAGAAGGACGAGGCCAAGAGCGGCAAGCCCAAGAAGAAGAGCGTCAGCTTCGCCTAGACGGGAAAAGGGAGGTACGGAATTATATACTATATGCATTTGTTTAATGATACCAAGAGGGCTAGAGTGTGATGAGAGGTTGATGGAAGAGGAAAAGCAGCGGGGTTTGTATACCGGGTCACCAGTGATTATGTAACACCATCTGGTGTTTTTTGTACATACTGAAGTAATCCAGGGTATATGGTTACAGAGGTTGATATACAAGTAACTGGTAAGTATACACTGTCATCAGTTTACGTCAGGAAGAGATTAGTAATAGAGAACATGATATGATGATTCTCTAGCTTAAGAGCCTTACGTTTGTATGGATTCTTGCTCACTCTTGACGCATTTCACATCTGTAGTTGTACTAGACAGTGAAGAAGTACGATAGCTAATAGTTTGAGAGCCTCACGGAGGAGAGACTGGTCCTCAGTAACTGCTATAGGAAGTTGATGCTCCTGATGGACCCTTAAACCCATAAGTTTCAATTACCAGGATGTACTGTTGTAAGTACTAATCTCAGTTGAATGTCAGCTCTCAATGGCTATACATCTGACACCGGTCTCACCTAAAACCAGTTAATTATTTGAAGACGTTGAAAGTTGAAAAGAACTGCTGACCTCGAACTTGCTTCCAATCTCCAAATCCCAATAACAGAGACTGTAGTGATTACTAAGAACATCCATATAGCTACACGCCCACCAAACGCTATACCTATAGCTATTCAGGGAGCTATAACTTCTTAGGCTTCTAGAATGAGACACATGCTAATTATCAGAACCTCCAAACACCTCACTATATCCCTTCGTAAGCCACAATAATACCGAGACACAGAGTAAAGTGTGTTTGGGAAGCTACTTGTAGACTCACTTTACGTGTTATGCCAAAAAAAGTGCCGTCACCTTCTCATTCTATGTTCTCTTTCTATGACGTCATTGATCGTCGTTCATTCGCTTACTCTTAGTCATCATAGTAATCATTCAGTCATACCTCCCATTTCTTCCTGCTTCTAGCACCTCCCTTTTCTGCACACTAAGCTATTACAAATCCGCGTGGCTTATCGCTTATAACGTTATCAAGCCACTGTGCATGTGGATGATGCAAGATAAGCAGGTGGAGAGACGCATATTTTGAAATTCTTGTACACCACTCCAAAATGTCCATTATTGAAGGAATCGACACGAGAAGGGATTCTGGCGCTTCTTCGGCGTCGGCAGTCTCGTCTTCGTCAAAAACATCGATTTCAAAGTCCCCAATCTTCACAGCAACCGAAACTACACCTCTGATAGGAGGAGTGGAAGAAGGATTGGACGTCTATGAGCCCGAACCCGATGGGAAAAACGAGACTGAGTCACCCCTGGGCCGCCATGTTGG
Organism: Yarrowia sp. JCM 30696; assembly: GCA_001600535.1. Lineage (NCBI taxonomy): Eukaryota > Fungi > Ascomycota > Dipodascomycetes > Dipodascales > Yarrowia > Yarrowia sp. JCM 30696. Next base: position 314,557 of record BCKG01000011.1, read on the forward strand.
TCCACTGACTGTCGTGGCTCTCAACTTCAGCCAAATGATCGGTACAGGCATTTTCGTGGCTCCAGGAACGATTCTCAACTCTGTAGGATCAATTGGAGCTTCCCTGGTGCTATGGATGTTTGGTATAGTCGTGTCTTTCTGTGGATTCTCGCTGTACACAGAATTCGCGTCGCTATACCCCAGCAGATCAGGAGGAGAGGTTGTGTATCTGGAAAAGGCATACCCCAGACCAAAGTTCATGGTTCCTGTGACTTTTGCGATTTGCACTGTTCTGTTGAGTTACTCGGCTTCAAACGCCATTGTGTTTGCCCAGTATTTTTTGGTTTCTTTCAATATCAAGCACACAGACGGCCTGGAACAGTTTGTTGCAGTAGCTACGTCAGTGGTGGTCTGTGTAATTGCTATTCTTGATACCAAGTGGTCCATGAGACTGCAGTCTTTCATAGCCTACATCAAGGTGGGAATTTTGCTATTTGTGGCCACTACCGGCCTGGCTGTCATTACTGGAGTCACAAAAATCGAAAAACCGCTTGATAACTTCAAATCTCCGTTCTCAGGCACCTCTACTTCGCCAAACGTCTGGGCTGCAGCTCTAGTCAAGGTGATTTTCTCATTTGCAGGCTGGAACAACGCCAATAACGTGCTAAACGAGATTCCCAACCCTGTGAAGACCGTGAAAGTCTACGGGTCTATAGCTTTGGGTCTGGTTTCCGTTCTTTACATGGTCTGTGCAGTCGGATACTTTGCAGCTATCCCGAAACAAGAAATTAGAGACTCGAAATTACTCACAGCTGCTCTGTTCTTCACAAAGGTTTATGGAGACGAGTCAGCCACCCGAATTCTACCTTCGCTCATCGCAATCTCCTCTTTTGGAAATCTCCTCTCAGTCACTATTGGCCACTCTAGAGTAGTCAGAGAAGTGGGACGCCAAGGAGTGCTTCCTTATCCTGCTTTCTGGACAAACACTTGGCCCTTTGGAACTCCAACTGGCCCTCTACTTGTCAAACTACTCCTCACAATCATTGTCATCATGGTTCCTCCTCCAGGAGATGCTTTCAACTTTGTCATTGACTTACAGTCGTACCCTAGCAACGTCTTCCTAGTCCTGCTGGTAGTGGGTCTATTTCTCATCAGAAAAAGAAGAAGAGAACAAGGACTTCCCAAGGCCCCCTTCCAGACGTGGAATGTCGTTCTTTATCTTTACTTGGGTGTATCCATCTTCCTTCTTATCGCCCCTTGGATCCCTCCTCCAGGTGGAAAATATGGAGGCGATGTTTCATTCTTTTACGCCACATATTGTATTGTAGGCATAGCCATTCTCGCAGTCTGTGGTCTCTACTACTTCTGGTGGGCTGTCATCTGGCCAAAGCTCGGAAACTTCAAACACGTAGAGGTTCTAGAAAGACTGCCTGACGGCTCCGTCTTCACCCGAATCATTAGACAGAAGAATAATTAGATATAGATAAATCTCAATTTAAAACAGGCTTGAAAGATGTTTATGATGTATTGGAGAATTATCAGGTGTCAATATTGAGTATCTGCGAATTGTTGTAAAATAATTAGTATTTTAGCTATGTTTTATCCCCAAAAAATCAGCTGTAAAATCTAGAATTACAGAACTTTGAAGATGTTTAAAATGAGAAATAGTTAGTCAAATAACCATCTAAGCATATTAATGGACTCCCAGAATTTTGGACAATCTAACGATATTGCCCATTATTCAATAGCTGCCCTCCAGGGCAAAATAGTACAGAATTTGGATACCCACAAACAGCGTTTTTTTAGAATTAAAAAATTGGTATCCTGGCCGAGCGGTCTAAGGCGCCAGGTTAAGGCTAACACCTTAACGAATTTCCTGGTCTCTTCGGAGGCGTGAGTTCGAATCTCACGGATATCAATATCTTATTGCCCTTTTTGCTCTTTAATTAATTTTTCTTCCCAACAGTCATTCTGAGTCTAATTTTTAGAGTGAAGTTGTGGTGTTTAGTTGGGAGAATGAAATATGGCTTACTAAGATCAGAGATCGTGCTTAATATGAGGGCCAGAAGGTGCTTTTTTTTGTATGAATCCTTTAATAATACAACTTTCAAGTAGAGAACAGTGGTAATTCGACATGTTGATACTGAAAATAATACAATTGTACTTGTTCGCAGAAGTGTAAGAAGTGTAGGAAGAACTATTCAAGACCATACGGAAGCTCATCCGTCGTAACGACTGAAATAGATTCTACAATATCAGTCATCTCCATCTATTGTTCAATTCACTACTTGTAGATCTTCAAGAGTGGTGCACCGATAGTGCATCTGTGAGACACCTCAATTGATTACATTGTACTGATTTATTTCATGGTATTCATTTAATGCACTGAAACTACCGGTACTAATATCCCGGAATACAGACTTCCATTTTCTCATATTCACATTAGCTATTTGTAGTTGTTGAGCTCCCAGAGAGGGCTATTGACAGCATTCGAGATGGTTGACAACAATTGAGCATTGAGCAGGTCCTGCTTAACAGAAAGCAGTGGGCTCAAACTCGATCATCAGGTCGGTGTACTTCTTTCCACCCTCGACCCAGCCCTTGATACCGCCCTCGAGCACAAAGACCTCGATGGAGTCGTCGTTGTGGGCCTTGAGAATGTCAAAGAACCAGCCGGCGGTCTTGACGGCTCGCTGTCGCGACGACCAGCAGTGGATGATGATCCTGGTCTTGCCGGCGCTCTTGCACAGCTGGTAGATGTCTTCGATCGAGTTGTAGACGCCAGTGTAGTGCAGACACAGAGCGCCCTTGATTTTGCCGCCCTTGAAGTCGTGTTTTCGCAGATCGATAATCATCTCCTTGTTGTCGCCGCTCTGCAGCCACTCGAGCACCTGCTCCTTCTGCACAATGGGCGCAATGCCCTGGGGCTCAGGGTACTTTCCAAGCCAGTCTTCAACTTCGGGGTGGAGGGACATGATTGATGTTTGTTAATGGAGAGTGAGCAGGATAGCAGGATGGTTGCTCATTATATACAAGGTGTGGAGTTGGGATGTAAAGGTTAAGTGCACCGCCACACATGACTAACGCCACACATGAGAGACGCATGGAGGAAGAGGTGAGAAATGGGGGTAAGACGGAGAGGGAGAGTTTGGGGGAGAGTTAGGGGAAAAAGAAAGGTGCTAGCGGGTTTATAATACCTGGAATATTACTACTGTAGCTTTAGATTTCCAATTTCGGTCACTATTCAGTCACTATAGACTTCCCATGTCTTGTCGTGTAACAACGGTCTAGACTCTTCTGACGTATTAATGCAGTCCTCAAGTGGGTCTTGCTGCGAATGATTCAGAGCAAGAAAAAGAAGGTGGCGTTAAGCCTCTCTGCGTATGTGGAAAGTCGTATTAATTGCAATGTATCTAGCGTATGTCCCTTAAGATCATCCACGCTTTTCATTAGATTCAGTCTAGTGTGGCTGATAACGTTGAGACTACCGGTACAAGTAGCCCAACGGTGGAGATAGGAAATAATAAGTGGGAAAATAGGGAATACTGTAAATGAGGCCCTATGATGTTATAAATATGGACAGTAATTGTGACATCATACCTAAGCTGCCGTGACAGTCATTTCTTATCGCTCCTATTCTACCCGTCAACTTTCAACTTATTGGTACAAGTATCAGTACACACACTAACAACCAGGTCTTACCAGACATTCCAAACACACTATTGTTGTTATCTTCGATCACTATTGCCACACCTTTCACTTGTACTTGTACTTGTAACATCAACTATCATAATGGCGAAAAGGATTTTGTCGCTGTCGGAAAAATAGTCACTTTCTCTCGTCTGAAAGCTCGTCTTAGACCCACCGGTACATACTTTCTCTCTTCTTCCATACACCCTTCACACACTCCCTACCCTCTCTCTGTTAAATAAATCAATTAATGCTAAACGCTTTGTGCGTGCTTATTCCTCTTCAGCACGCGTTAGTATGCTCACCCCTTCTACTTTTCCGTGACCGCCTCCATCATCGGCTCCTCGTAGCTCATTTCCTTGTCCGAGTCCGTCTCGTCGCCCGAACACCAGGTCGAATGCTTTCCTACCCCGAGAGGTTTCCAGATCATGGCTCCCACACAGGTCATGGTGAATGAAACAGCGAATCCCACAAAGAAACCGATGTTGTACACCCGTCTCCACGACAGTGGCAGCGGCTCGGGAATCTCTGGATGCTTGTAGTGTCGCTGGTCCGAAGACATGATGGCCGAGTTGGCCAGACCAGGAATCATGGGCCACATTCCCATAATGATGGAAATGAGATTCCACACGTTGAAGCCGTGGAAAAACCAGTAGATGGACTTGCCATCGGGTGTGTCTGGCTCCTCGTCTTGTGATTGTCTTGTGTGGAATAGATCGTAGACGATGAACTTGTTTCGTCGAACCACAAGCAGGTCTGCGATCATGACTCCGGTAATGGGAGCAATAAACACTCCAAAGGCCGCCAAAACCGTCAGGAACTTGGCCGAGTTGGCCACGAGCTGCCATGGCTGGATGGCAATGCCGATAACCACCATCATTGCTGCTCCACGTGTAATGGAGATGTATTTGGGAAAAAGTCCTGCCAGATCCATACCGGTAGATACCGAGTTCAAAACCAATGCTAGAGCCAACTGAGAGACGGCAAAGCCCAGAGAGATGAAGAACACACCTGCCCGCGCCTTGGCCGAGTGATCGAGATGCTTTTGCAGCAAGGGCAGCATCTGGATCGGGTTCCAGTAGATCTTGCCCTTGAAAATGACCATGGATGCAGAAGTGACGATGATGCCCATGGAGGCCGTCAGAATGATGGTGAGTGGTGCTGCGATCATCTGCGACCACCGTGGAGCACTCGGCTTGTGTGCGTATCGTGTCCAGTCACTTTGAGACAGACATCCGGTTCCCCAAGTCGACAGAACCGAAGATACGCCAAATATCATGGTCCAGCCGACTGCTCGGTTTTTGTGGACCTCTGGCTTCCAGTCTTTGGAAAACAGCGGTCCCGCGCCTCCCGCCAAGCCTACCGTCCATCCCAGTAATGAAAAACACGACATCATGAGCAGCACGAAGGAACACAGGAACGGAACCTGCATCTTTTCGGGCGGCAAAAAGAAGAGAATGAAGACGAAAAACAGCATCCAGATCCAGAAGCCGATAAAGTCGTTTTTCGCCAGATGCGACGACTCGCTGAACAGGTTGTCCAGGTCGCCCGTGATGAACCCAGGAATCATAGATCCTATCATGGCTTTAACAGCCTGTCCTCCCCAAAACGCCTGCAGTCCAAACCACGCAGACGTGATACAGCATCGCAAGACGATCGGAATATACGATCCTCTCATGCCAAAGGCCGCCCGGCAGCTGACTGTGTACCCAATATGGTGTCTATCGCCCACTAGGCCGTTTCCCACCGCCAGCAGGCCCGTGAGAAACGCTCCAATCACGGAGGCGCCTATCGCATGGGGCGCATTGCTTCCGTGGGCCAACATGGTGGAGCCCAGCGTCCAGGCCGTCACACAGGACCCTCCTACGGTCCAGTATCCAATGTAGCCCCAAGCGTTCCAGGTACGGCGTTCTGCGGGTATAGGCACCAGGTCGCGGTTGGTCCACACTGTGTTTTCATAGGCGGCGCCCTGGGGAACTTCCAGGGCGAATTTCTCGAGAAACATGATGGTTGCACGCCAGTTTGAGGTCTTGTCCTTTTCCCGGTGGCCACAGCTTTATGAATATATGGATATATACTCTTGCGACCAACAGAGTTTAGCGATAGCAGAAACGTGCAGTAGTTTGTGCCAGCAGGGGTGCAGCTGGGTTCTAGTGGAGCGAGGTGGGGGTATTTCGGAGCTAGGGGATTTGATTTTTCGCTTAAAAATGAAGAAAAACGGACGGTTATAGGCCTAAATACACCCCGTCTCTGTCCTCCGTCATGAATAATTAGGTTGTGGTGCAGAAAATTGACGGTAGCTAATTACACAGCACATGCGCATGTAAAAAGAGGGTGTGATAAGAATGCGGCGTAGTGGCTGTTGAGACTGCTGCTTCGGGCTAACGGACAAGGATGAGGTGCGATGGGGGCGTTCTTTTATTATAACGATTTTTGATTATTTCTGGCAATTTTTTTACTAATTTTATTTTTCACTCTACCTAAGCGACTTGCACCTGTACAGAAGGTTATATGGTGGAAGGAAGAGGGGCTGTTGCGGGAGATACAGAAGTGATAGGAATATGAAAGATATACTGATGTAATCGGAACAGGTTTGCCGGAAAATCGGAGCTACTCTCGCATCTATACCACTACCCCCCTCCCCCACTACAACACATTTACCCCCCCCTTCATTTAAGGTTTCAGCGCTGAAAAATGATTCGCCTGTAGATAATCACAGGGACAAGGCTAAACGAGATGAAAGTGTGTTTGTAGAAACCGTCAAACGCCGAGTTACGGGGTTCATCTGAGACAGCAAAAACGGTACAAACGAGGTCGTCAGGACGATATGGGTCTGTGCGGTATTACTGGTCTGTCGCCTGCATCATGTGGTAAAACTCGCTTGCCGTATTCCATGCATTCTAACGGAACGGCAGAAGGGCCGCTGTACCTGAGGGACGAAACAAACATTTGATTGGATGAGATGATAGAGAATGACAGAACCGGGTGACGCAAAAGTACAGATACACCAAAGGGTGACAAATTGCAGTGACAAACTGGAGTGAAACGGATGCCTCGGCAGATCTGTTCGCACTGACACCCTAGCGTCTACAAGTAGCTTCTATCAATCTCATCAGTACGCTAATCAGGAAAGCACGCTAACAGACGCCCCAATTTCGCTCTAACTTGAAACTGCTGTATACTTAATCTGACATGGTGGTACAGACAAAGAGTCAGAACTACTGTACTTGTAGACAGAGGCCGGAACCGTACTCTTGTGCTGCTTCTTTCTGAACAAAGAAAGCACTCACACTCACACACTCACAACCCGCGATCTACAACTTTTATCCCACACTAACGGCTTGCTTTGTATCTGCCCTGAAACGCTGAACCCTTCCTTCCTCTAAAATAAACTCCTTCCAAAGACGTTAAAATCAAGCGTAAAACAGAGTTGGGTGGGTCCTCGAGGTAAAAGCCGCCCCGGTGAAATCTGACGTGAGAAGTGCGGAGTAGATGGAGATGTGGAGAAGATGAGCGATTGATGGGGTGTATAACGAGCTGAATCTATAGAAAGTGAAGGCTTATTACCTTCTGGGCATCCAATTGTCAAAAAATTGAACCACGTCTAGCCACTACTCCGTATGTACGGTACATACAGCGCTACTCTACTACACCTTCCATATCCATCTGACAGAATATCTGACACCGCCAATAGATTTGCGCGAACCCGCTCGTGTCAGATTCCAACTCCTCGTGTCTTTACTACTTGTAGGCCTGATTGTGATGTTAGCTACTTGTACAGTACGAGTACAGTAGTTACCTTAGATGTATGATCTTGTTCAGATCTATATATAAAACGAGATATGATACCGTCACAGATTAACTAAAAGGCTGCTCGTGCCTACCGGTACACTTTGGGAAGGACTCAAATTCGCTGTAGTCGTGGCAGTGGCATACTGACTGGTGACGGACACATATTCTGACCAAATAGCAGCAATGGGAGCTTTCCTGGCCGAGGGAATACCGCCAGAGCTGATAGCCTCAATTGTCTCAGCTCCATAGTCGTACACAGCCTGTATCGATCTGAACAGAGAATTCAAGAGTTATATTTCTACGGATACCAATTCCTCATTACTTACACCTCCTCCATATCAACCTGCATAACCAATGTAAGATTGAGATGCCGCTCACATGTCGATCTCAAACCATCACCTACAATCACTGACCACCTACTTGTACGTGACCACACACTCTCTACTAATCACAATAAATTAATATACAGCCTTATCAAGCTCCTGTCTGACCTCCGCCCTGACCCTCTCGTACTTGTCTGGGTCGATTCGTTTCACCTTGACATCAAACTGGCCAATAACAGGCCGGTGGTCGGACAGACGGACAACTCTGGAGTCGTATCTCAGACAGTCCACGTGACCTCTGTACAGAATTCGGTCACACCAGGACGGAACTCGTTTCTTTTCGCTGGAATCGTACGTGTCCGTGCCCACATCGAACTTGTAGGTCGGAGCAAAGGTGATTTCGTGCTCTGCAAACGATCTCAGGGGGAACGAGATGTTCTTTTTCATCTGGATCGTCAGCTGGTCGCTCAAAAGCAGCTTCTCAAGCCGGTTATTGTTGACGTGTTGAGCGGCGAGTTTGGGATGCTGGTTGACCCGGAAGTTCATGTCGCCCAAAATGAACAGATTCTCATGATCCGTAATAAGAGACCCGTCACCGCCGTTAATGTACACCCGAGACCCATCTTCGTCACGCGAGTTGTCCTTTTTGAACAACTCCTTGCTGAAACAACTCTCCAGGTCCTTGACTCGATCAGACACCTTGGACTGACCAGCTGCAAGATGCACGTTGACAAAACAGAGCGACGAGTCTGCAATCGTGAATCTGATGCAAACTGCGCCCTTGTTGCCGTGATATCCACCCAAACCTGTCTTCACTTCTCCACACTGCACGTGACCTAGACGTAGATCATCACGTGCAAACACACAGGAAAACAGACCCACCAAGTAATGGCTCTTGATCCTTCTGTACTCCTTGCCCATCAAATGACACAGCTCGTCCTCCCACAGCTGGTACTGGTCACTGATATCGTCCTTCTTATGCAATCCAAGCAGAGCTTTGGCTGAAAGACCCTTATCAGACAGTTCGACGAGTTCCTGGAAGCCGAAAACAACGATATCCGGGTAGTCTGCCTCTTCCAGAACCTGGTCGATCCAGTACTTGTCGTTTTTCTTGGCTCTCTGCATCTGAGATGGTTTCAGAGCTCCACAGTTCCACGTGATGACAGCCACAGAGAGATTCTGGTAGTCGCAGTACTCTTCTTGACGCTGAGACATGAAATCATCTTCCCAGAATTCTCTCAGAGAAGCGTCCCAGAATCTCAAATTGGGGGAACTTCCAAACGAAGTGACGGCCTTGGAACCTCCAACAATCCCGGAAACTCCACTCTGATGACCCTCGAACGACTTGATAATCTTCCATTGGGGTTCTCGAACGTTGACAATGACAATAGATCCGTTCTTGAAGCCGATCCAGAGCAATCCATCATGACAATACAACGTTTGAGGACAAGAGGGCGAGACAAACTGCTGGGCCACCACCTGAGTTGAAGCAGTGCTGAAAACAGTAATGTTGCCGTTTTCGTGGCCGAAATACACGTTTCCCGCGTCGTAGAAGATGCACGAAAAGTCCAGACTCGGCCTGTTGCCTGGAACGGTACTGGACACGACGAGAGGGTTCAAAAAGTTCATGGACTCGTGGAAGACAAACGCGTTTCGGCTCTTGCCAACCCAGATTGTATCCTGAACTCCTACAGCCTGGCGAATGAAGCCAAAAGACAGTTTATGCTGTTTAGGAGTGCCACACAGAGGCGATTCGTCGTCTCCAGGCCATACACAGACTCTTCCGTCTTCCGAGAGAGTATATAGACCATTAGGAGACTCGTGGATGAGCACGATAGGAGTGCTATGAGAAGTAGCTCGTTTGACAGAAACCGTACCGTCATCCAGATCGACTTCCCACAGTTCTCCTTCCTTGAAACCCAGAATGGCGTGATTCGTAGACGTGACCTTGACAGTATGAATCTTGAGGTCATGGTGGGGTTCAGAAAACAACAGCTCCAGACTATCTGCGCTCAAAACAAACGTGTAGCCACTACTGCATGCTACCAAGTACTCCTCGTTGCTGTCCATGCACTTGACGTCGTGTTTGAGCGACGTTTGAGCCCGTCTGGGGTTCACAGGCGGCTTTCGGTTGATATTGGACGAGTCAGGGTAGTCCTGGTACCCGTCAATAGCCGCTGAAGGGTTCAGTTCGTTATCAAGCTCGCCAGTTTCAGACGTCATCACAGTTTGACGAGTAGGAGGGGGTTCCAGGTGGCTATTGAGCACCGATTTGGAGCTATACATGCCGTCAGCATTTTCAGCAGAAGCTGAGCCTTGTCTAGGACGTTCTAGAGACGCCAGAGAGGCACTGGAGCCCTGACGAGGGCGATCAGAATGTCTCAAATGATCAACTGACGCCGTAGACCCATGCCTGTCCTTGTAAACCTCTCGAGAATCAAGACTAGCCGAGCTGGATTGACGCGAAAAGCTGGGCGACTCAAACCTCGAAGTACTGGTTTCAGCTCGTCGAGGAGGAGGAGGATAGTCCATATCACGAGGCTCAAGAGCATCGTTGAAAGTTTCCCGTCGACGGGGTAGTGGAGGAGCCGAAGGGTTCTTCACTGAGCTGCTCTTCACCTCATCTTCTCGCTTTAACTCTTCTCTTCGGGAAGCTACTGCGTGGTGAACAGGAGGAGCTGCGAAAGAGGTAGGGTCCGGAAGCGGTTTTCGAGCAGGAGCAGAGTCTCGAGAAGACCCAGAGTCTCGAGAAGAGGGCGCTGAGTCACGTGCAACAGGAGGAGGTGGAGTTACAGGGTCACGTGCAACAGGAGCAGGGGGAGCAGCTGGACCACGTGCAACAACTGGAGGTGAATCACGTGACACAGAAACAGGGGGAGCAGCTGGATCACGTGCAGGAACTGGTGCAACCGGAGGGGCAGCTGGGTCTCGAGTCACAACTGGAGCTGGTGCTGCTGGCGTCACCGGAGCAACAGAAGAGTCTCGTGACACAACCGGAGAAGCACGTGACACAACCGGAGACAGCCCAACCGGTGAATCACGTGATAAATCAGGCTTACTACCCGGCTTGATCGGGGGCGGTGGAGTATACGTTGAGGACGATGACACCACCCTCTCAGGTGCCGGCGGAGTGTACTGACTCACGTGACTGGCCGTGCGCACCTGCTCTGGGGTCGTCACGTGCGTGTCACGTGATTTCCGCACCGCCAGCGGGCTCTGTGGCTCCACAATAGACGGAACCCGGGAAGATGGAGCGATGGCCCCTTCCCGTTTGGTCACATGCGGCGGGACAGCCCGACCCCGGGGAGAGTCGTCACGTGATTGATTCTCACGAGAAACTTCAGACTCACGTGACTTGGCTGCTAGAGCTGGTGCTGGTGCAACAGCACCCTCTCTTCCCCCGTGAGAGACCAATAGGGGACCACCGAGATCGGGTTTTGAATCACGAGACACAGAACCCTCACGTGACCCAATTCCCTCCTCCGCATCTCTCGCCCGGCTCACGTCACGTGACCTCGGCGGCGGCGGCGCAGGGCTTCTGGCCGGGCTCCGGGTCGGCGATCTAAGCGGCGTGGTCGGGTCACGTGACCTCAATTGCTCCTGGGGCAGCTCGAGCTGCGATTCTCTGCGTTCACGTGACTGCTCACGTGACGGCGGCGGCTGTGGTTTCAAGAAATCCCGTTTTGGTGTCGCTGGTGGACCCATCTTGATCTGTTGTCTTGGCGACGCCAGTGGGTCCGGTTTTTCGAGCGATGGCGACACGTGCGGATCACGTGAGGGGTCACGTGTCACTGCGCTCAGATGGACCGGTTTAGCTGCCACTTTCGGTCTCTGTGGGCTTGTTTCTGCTCGAGGAGATGCATTTTCGGGTTTGAGGACAGGTTTCGGCGGCTTTTCCGGCTTTTTCCCGGGTTTTGGCGGCACTTCGGGCTTTGATTTGTCGATTTTTGGCACCGCAGCGTCCGATTTGAGCGCCACGGGTTTTTTCCCAACAGCTGGCGGCAGTTTGGACATGTTGAAGCTGTTCTGTTGAGAGTATGTCTACTCGTAGTGTGTTGTTATTAATAGAGTGAGTTTTGCATATACAAGTTGAGTTAGATGTGAGGGGGAAGGGAATGTGGTGTAAAATATGATAGAGAGGAGAAGGGCGGAAAAGAGGGGAGCACGAACGTGAATTGGGGCTCGGTTTTGATATATATATGAGTTTTCGTTGTTTTCAGCTCATTATTAGGGAAAATATCTAGAAGCCTGTTCTTATACGTCATCATACTGCTCATACTAAATACACTTCTCCACATACTGCAAGCAAGGGTGAAACTGATACTTGTAGGAGTGTACAGTGGTTTGACAGGTTGTGAAGGAGGTAGTACAGGTTATGAGACTTGGAGGAGACAGATTATGACCTCGAATGGGCCATGATTGATTAGTAAGCTAGAGCGCTTTATTTAGTATATTTCCTGCCATTCTCACTATGGCATTGTTCTGAAGGTTGATGCAGGGTCAAACTTCTTTCCGAGAGTATCGTAGAGTCCGTGGATAGGAGAATAGTGGGGTTGTATGGCCTTAAAAAAGCGAGTGTAGTGAGAGGAGCTCAACGATCTAGTTTTTTTTGTCACATCTTTAATATTGATTCAGCTGTACTGTTTACTAGTTTTGCTTAGTAAAAGTCTTGATACGTTGAGTTTCATGATGTCGTTTATTTGAGAAAAGTGGTTGTTATTAGTATTAAAAGAATCGCCAAGTCGGGAGGATTTGGAATAACTAATTATTTCTGATCTGAATCTATGATGGACGTAGTTAAGGAGTGTCTACCTATTACCTTACACACTGCTTCACGAACTTGTAGCTACATACTGGAGTCTACTGGAATATAGAGAACAGTCTTATTTGGTACCATTCTATAAACCAAAAACAGTACTGTTTGGTATCATTAGAATCACCACTTTCAGTAGGCTCTGAATATGTAACCCTCTTCACTCCATCTCCACTTCTTACTATACATTACTATACATTCTACTGGCGGTTCATCCGTGCGGCCTTGAATCTCGACACCTTGATAGGAGCCGCATTTTCGTCGCACTCCTCCTTGGCCTTTTCACCGTCAGTCTTCATGAATCCGCCATTCTTGGCCACCATGTTGTTTCGCAGTCGGTAGTAATGCTCTGCGACTTCTCGACGATGAACAGCAGGATCCATATCGAGATCGCCGTGAATGATATCCTTCTGTGGGTCATCCAGGTCGTTTTCAACAATATCGTTCATCACCTGGGCGTTTTCGTCGTTCTCAGCGTCCACTTTATCACCTGCATCAGCCATGTCGTCGTCGAGGTCCATTTCGTCGTCGTCATCATGATCATCAACATCAGCCATATTCTCCAGACCCCGCTGAACAGCATCATTGTGGTTCTGAGCTCGCTGTCTGTACAGTTCTTCGGCGAGCTTCGACTCGTCCATATCCTGGTGAAGCTGTTCAAACGCTTCCTCGTCCTCGTTTTCAGCAAGATACGACATGACTTCTTTCATAATAGCGTCGTCGTGCTCCTTGTCGCTGTCAGTCAGAGTCTCCTCCTTCTTTCCGTCTTCAGCTAAACCAGAAACGGGACCCTTGGTGATGACCTTTGAGGGGGTAGAAATCTCATCGTCTTGGTCGCCAGAGATCGCACGTGATCGCACGTGGCCATGGGAGTGCCCGTGACCCTGAGAAGCAGGCCGAGGATGCAGTTTCATCGACTCTGTGTAGTCAGCAATGTCCTTGTCAACCGTCGAATTGCCGACAGAGGGCATACCGCCTCGCATGACTCGCCCGTCCTTGGGGTTAGTCTGGTCATGTGACTGGGTATCACGTGACTGTTTCGGCGCGATAGCCTCGTCTTTACCCATTCTGGCCATCATAAACCGCGACATCTTTTTAGGAGGGGTGGGTGCAGCAGAAGGCTCGTCAGGGGCAGCTCGTTCGGCAATATCTGAGACTGTGGGCACTGTGATTCGTTCATCATCGTCGTCTTCTTCAGGAACTGGCGCCTTGTGGCTCAGTTCCTGCTTGAATCTGCTCTGTTTCTGCTGTTTCTTCATTTCCTGCCGTTCCTGGTTCTTGATTGTTTCCTTGTTTGGAATTCGCTTGATGTGGAGATCATTGGAGAAGGAAACAGACTTGGGTTTCGAAGACGCAGACTTGAGACTGCTTTTAGGAGCAGAAGCAGGAGCAGGAGAGGCAGAAGCAGAAGATTCCGTGACAGGAGACTCGGTAATGTCAGACACGATGGAAGACGCAGGCTTGGATTCAGTAATGTCAGACACAATGGAAGAAGCAGGAGGCTTGGATTCAGCAGCAGCTGCCTTTCTACCCTCCATGATACTTCTCAGCTGGTCCTGACTCATTCCAGGGAACATGGAGCCTCTAGTTCGTCCATGATCGTCCTCATCCGCCTCCATATCGTCGAAATCGTCGTCTTCAAAGTCCCAGTCGTCGTCGTCGGCTTCCAGATCGTCTTCTTCTTCGTCCATAGCATCGTCAGCGAGTAGTTCGAGTTCCAGGAGAGATTCAGGAGCCACAGCAGGGTTAGAAGTGATAGACGAGTTGGACGATTGTAGACTGGAAAGAGAGTCACTCGAGTCATCCTCAGTTACATCGGTAACGGTAGGAGAGTTGTCAGCTTTCTTTTCTTCTTCAGAAGGCTTCTCTTCCTTCTCCTTGCCTTTTTCCTCCTCATCGTCATCGTGAATCTCCTCAATTTTGGGACTTTGCTGTCTCAGAACACCAGGAGTGACCTGAGGTTTGAAAATGCCACCTCCGACTTTTCTGCCGTAATTAGGAGGAGGAGGGGGCCCGTAGATTGGCTTAGCTGTGGAAGACTGGGTTGATGACTCAGCCTTGGTAGACTTCGTCTCAGAAGTCTTAGTCTGAGCACTCTGACTATCTGCCTTGCCCTTACCGTCAAGCTTCTTTTTGGCCAACTCATTCAACAGCTTCAAGTGCTTCTCAATCTCGTTGGTATCTTCGTTTCCATGCTCCTCCACTTTACTGTCAATGACATTACCTTCATCGTCCAGTTCCTCTCTGATCTCCATCATAGGTAGGTCCATGTCAGCCATATCGGAGTCATGATGAATATCGTCATCATCTTCATGGTCCTCATCCATTTTGTCATCTTCAACATCTCCCATGTTGTCATCCTCCATCTTGTGATCTTCCTTCTCACCATCTTCCACCCTATTCTGAGTCTTCACACCACTCATGTTGCTAATAACCCTCTCGAGATTAGCAGCTTTACCAGTGTCAAACTCCTCGACGGACGAACTGACCACGTTTCCCTTATCGTCCAACTCTTCTCTGATCTCAAATACGGGCAGGCCCTCCTTCTCGAACTTGGCTGTCTCGAGAGCCTCCTCCAGCGCTTTCTGGTTCTTTTCCAGAATAGCCAGCCGGTCGTCCACGACCTTCAGGGCCTCGAAAGCCGATTTCTCCACCAGCCAGCCGTCACCAATCAACGTGATGATTTTATTTGTGTTTTCCACCACTCCGTCGATTTCAAATCCGCCAGGCGTGGGGATCCGAATCGGTCGATATAGCTCATGGGGGAAGCTGACAAGCGTGTCCCGTAGCTTCTCGTAGTTGGCGATGTTTGTTTTCGTGTCGCTCACGCGTTTTTCCAGCGTCCTGATCCGGTCCATGGTCGTCTAAAAAATGTGTTGCGAAGAAATCAGCCTGCATCACCTGCATACAAAATATTTAGGCTTCAACCTAAGGCGGAAAATAGAGGAGGATCAAGAGCACACTGGTAAGGTGAATAATATCAGAGAAAGACTGTAGGCTGACACGTGTCTAAAATGCAGTAGCTGGTATTCAGCAGTTTTTGCTGACAAATGGAATTATTGATGATCTGCTGTTTTGGTGGCGTATCTGTGTTAATTGGTGTGGCTTTTGTTAAACTTTTGTTAAGATTTTAGTTGAGATGTGATGCTTTAGTTATAATTTAGTTGAGCCGCGTGGCTCCTAGTTGACATGAGAAAAAGTTACTTAGACCCTCTTCTAGACATAAACTGAGGCAGCGATTATCAAGAAAGAGGAAGGTCATACGGAGGCTACTTGTAGCTATCAGCAGGAATTCAGCTTAATTCACCACTTCCTACACGCACAAGCCTTCATGTCCATGTCTCACAAATAGCAATCGTTGTGACGTCATGACGAAGACTTCTGAGACGATCATCTGCGCCAGCAGGTTTCTTATCAGAGTTGGTGCGAGTAATAGAGTGGTTAGCAAGGCAGGATTTCGGCTGGGTGCTGGGATTAGTGGCGATTAATAACCTCTAGTATTTCTTTAGAGATGACGTAAGCAATGGTATCATTTCTGACTTGTTAGAGATATCAGTTGTTGTTAAAGAACGATCTGAGGATGGTAAATTTATGGGCACCTCTGAAACGGACTCATTTGAACTAATAGTGACCGAAATGAGTTGCCATCTGCCAGATCTACAAAACAATCATATAGGCAGACGAGTTCTTGGACGCCGGAACTCAGGAAATGAAAACGAAATCTTTAAGATAAGTCTACGGCCTGAATCTACCAAGTTGTAGGATTACATTGATGTAGTTACAGTATGTACAGTTCTTACAGGATAGATCTCCTTCTAGAGTGAAGTGAAGCATACTAATCATGTCTACTTCAGATCTACAAGAAAGTTGACAACTCTGGAAACAAGACAGGTGAAGATGCGAGAAGAATTCCCCGTTGGAATCACACATGAGATGTGGCTGTAGAGTGGAGAGATCGATAGCATTAGTATCCAGTTTGCAGTCAGTTTAGCCTCCACCTTTCCGTTCTCTCCAATACCTAAATGAAACAGACTAACTCAAGATCAAGACATGCTAGAGACGTGGGAACTTCACCGTTATAAAGTCGTTCCGCACGTAATCATAATCATTTACGTTTTACAACAAATATAATCTTTTGAGCCATTGATGATTCGATTCTCAATTTAGTCTTCTGAAACTCTTGGAAACGGATCAGCTTTAAGCCTAGTAATGCTACCATCAATAGAACTACATCATTAGAATCCAGGAACGCATACAAGTGCAGGGATGTACTTTTCATTGAAAAAATCCCATTATTACACGTATTTCGCCCTCTCAACCCACCCTCATCTCCCACCTCCTATGGTCTAAGTTGGAAGTGTACCTTTGAGCTGCACCTGAAATGAGCCTGACCTGCAACGGCTGAGTCACGTGGCCAAAGAGGTTCTAAGCCGATGATTCTCGCCTTTTCCGTCACACAATCCCACTCTAGTAATATCTTTCCCCCTTACTAAGCACCAGCCCGAACTCTATTGTATTATTGTGTTTCCCTTTTAGGCGTACGCGCGTGTTCTCAACCTCCTAACCATATCACCACACTAAAACCATCATGCCTTCTCAGATCAAAATCAAAACCGCTGCTCTCGGACGACTCATCAAGGAGGAGAAGCTGTACAAGCAGGAGACTGCCGAGCAGGCTGCTCGAGTGGAGAAAATGAAGGCCAACAACGAAGACGAGTACGACATCAAGAAGCAGATTGAGGTGCTCAAGGATACCGAGCAGATGGTTCCTGTGATGCGAAAGAAGATTGACGAGATGAAGGCATCTCTGGAGGGAATTTTGGTGAGTACTGATTGAAGAAATGTGTTAACACTAAGGAAGGAGGGGTGTGTTGTTGAGGGAGGGGCTAACCTGGTTGAGTTACATGCAGAGAGTAATGGTTATGTGAGAGGGTCGTGGTCATGTGAGAAATGGGAGTCACAATTACATAGGAATTGTGATTGGGCAATTTCAGGGTGGCAAATGGATTGGCGGACTTGGCGGAAGTGGTAGAGTGGTCCATGTTGTCTATTGAACCTGTGCCTACCTTGATGACATCTATTGACACCTGACCGGTGGTGCCACGGTAGGACAGCCAATTGCGTTATGGAAATGGTGCGCTGTGACTTAATTTGTTTCCATTGAGGCACGAGAGGGCTATCATGAGGTGCTGTTATAGGGGCTGCCAATGAACTCCATGTGGTATCCCTTGATATTTCTCTTGCCACATTTGAGGCAACGGGCACCAGAGGGAACTATACCTTCCAAGCTTACACTGTCTAAGCTCGAAGTGATGTCATGCTTTTTGTATGATTCTCAGGCCTGTTGTTACTGGTGTCAATTCTCATTTATGTCACACCACAAGATAAGTCAATTGCGTAACAGAAATATGCAATCTTCCTATTGTTGCCATTGCCTTTGTCAGGTCTGGTATCATGCTCTCAGTGTGAATCACAGGGCTTCTCTTAGTCCCTACCGTGTCCTTAATGTCTGTCACACCACTTCAAGACAATGAACGGTTGGGTAACGCTCTTCCAGGTGCCCAGTCTTCTGATCAAATTAAGACAAAGACAGACCTCCATCTCTATTGCTCCATTGCCCTCATGTCCCCGTTAAGTCCATATAATGCCTCTGTCTTTGCCTCGGAAGTCAATCAGGGCAGATTGTTACAGTTCAACAACGAAACCCATGGAAGGTCTGAAACCCTGAAAGATCAATGGTCTCATATGTCTCATGTGTCACGCTCCCTGGACGATTCATTTCATGAGTCATTGGAGTCACCTTGAGTCATGGCAGAAGCCTACTCGAAACCCTACCACCAGGGTTGTACGGGCTTCTTTCCCGTTTGGTTGCTACGTCTTTGTTCCTGGGCTGCCGTGCGAAACCCTGATCGGCCAGTAGCCGCCTGATTGCCGCCACGTAACCGCTATCGCTGTATACGGGCTGTATGGTTGGTCACGCTCCAAACACTACCAGTCGGAGTACGAAGCTACAGTTGTGTGCGGCTCTCCCGTTCGGGAGTCCTGTCGCCCGTATCGTACTCTAATACAAGCACCGTTTTATGATCACCCTCTTGGCATGTACGGATTGCAGTCAACCCGAACATGTTTTCATTTTAGGCGGTGTGTGCGTTTGAGGCGTTACAATGAGGTACGACCTGGCGTTTTGGCGTGCTATCTTGGTTCGCGATCTCTCTGGTGAACACTTGGATCGATCAATCACCTACGCCAATTTCCGAAGAAATTGCAAACTTTGGAGTCTGAAAGTGTCTCCATGGTTGCTTTTTGGAGCTGAGTGGAGCTGGAAATGACTCGAACGAAGACTGCAACTCAATAACTCGTGCTGTCTTACCAGGCCGTAGCGGTTATCACGCTACCGGAGCACTAGTGTCAAAAGGACTAGAGCCTGATTCCCTACATTTTTTCCCGTTAGTCTCGCATTGCTCCCACCGCGTTAGGTCGTGTGCTATCACTCCGACCTATCATAGCAGACGCAACTACCGTATGGGACGTTGTGACGCTTGCTGCGGGTCTCGATTGGAAGAAAAAGCGACGCCAAAGCCACTGCCCTTGTGTTCTTGTCGTACCTTAACTCAAGTCCGCGAAAACGATCGGCTCGCTTTTCCTGACTCTATGGCTGCTAAGCCTTTGGCTTCGTGCAAATGACTCAAGTGACTCAAGCAGCTTTCTCAAACGCTGACTCGCCACACTGACTCAACGTCTCCCAAAGTAGACGTAAACTTTTGCTAAGCGACAAAAGCAAAAGCGGCAAGAAGACGACCACCCAAACGCTAAAAAAATTTGAAAGTTTCATCTTTTTTACTAACCCAGGGCAACGAGGACGCCGACCCCACCGAGGTCGAGGAGGCCAAGAAGCAGATCGAGCTGGCTCGTTCTGAGTAAAAAAAGGCGAAACTAGCTGTAATACATTGTTTGTCTCCATTTCGTAGTTTGTAGTATTGCTTTCGATTCGCTGGACCTCCCGTAATCCTATTTGGGGTTTTTCTGCAGACGGCATCAAAGAAAGATATGGTTTAGATTAACGCACGTGACGACCTAGCAAGCTCTTTTATCATCTACTGGAGGCCCACTTTGACATCGAAAAGTTTTCCAAGTTCAGTCACGCCGCCGGACTACGCTTCACACACCCTCTAATGGCCGGACACATTTCGCACTCGGCGTCCAACGCCATCATCTACTGTGTTCTATGTTTTTTCCTCGTCATGGGCCTGGTGGTGGGCTTCTACCACATGCGCCAAAAGAAGGGAGGATTTCTGGCTGCCAATAACACACGAACGGCCATTCCGTTAGCGATCAACTTCGTCGCTTCAGGTGAGTACAAATTACGACTTTGAACAGGGGTTTGGGGTGGAACAGGGGGTTGAATACGTTTGTTGAGTCGTTGATGTCGACGAGATGCATATGCAGTGAAAAGTGGAGATGTGAGAAGGGGAAATGGAGGAAAGATGTGGAGGTGAGGTTGTATTGCTAAGTGTGTATTAGCCCTACTTTCCCGATCTACTGATTCTGTGAAACACATGTCTCATCTGTGGAATTTGTGGTGCTGTCTCATCACTGATGGTTTCATTAGTCTGTCTAGTGGAATTTTGCTATGAAATTTATTGTTGAAATTTCACTATAACCTTCTTCCCAGCGATAAGTCATGACTATTGTCTCTACTTTGATATTTTACTAGCCTCATTCTATTGATTTCACCAGTCTGACTTACTGAAATGACACTGTGAAGTAGGGGAAATTCTCTTGAAGCTCAATGGGTATGTACTGTCAGAAGTGAGAGTCAGTTTAATCCTCGTGAAAATCGCTAAAACTTCCATTTATGGGAAGTTTTTGAAATTCCACACTGAGCTGTCAAACATCACTCTTGAGCTCGATCCCCCTCTTATACATCCCACATTCAGCTCCAATCATCGCACTGCGGGTGCCTACTAGGCTGAGATAACACCGCTGAACTCGAACAAGATAATACTTGCGTGAGAAAGTGCACATTCTAATTAACCCAGCCATGGGCGCTGGAGTGCTCAACACATATCCAGATATCGCTGTGCGGGCAGGAGTGGAGGGTCTGATGGTCTACACCATTTCCTCTGCTCTGCCCATGATGCTTTTTGCATGGGTTGGACCCATTGTCCGACGAGAATGCCCCGACGGGTTTGTTCTGACAGAATGGACCCGATACCGGTACGGCTGGCTCACTTCCTTCTATCTCTCGTGTCTGACCATCGGCACCATGTATCTGTATATGGTTGCCGAGCTGTCTGCTGTTCAGGCAGCCATTGAAACTCTTGCTGGAGTTGACGCCTTGCCTGTACTTATCGTTGAGGCCGTTTTCACGTCCATTTACACCGCCGTTGGAGGTTTCCACACCTCCTTCTTCACCGATAACATCCAGGGAGGCATGGTTCTGATTCTGCTGATTATCGTGTGTGTCGGTCTCGGAGTCTACTTCCACGTTGATCCTTCCGAGCCCGCAAAGTCTGGTATGCTGGAACCCAACCTTCTGGCTAACAAGCTGATTTACATTCTTCCCGTTGCCATTGCCACCAACGATTGCTTTTTAAGTGGTTTTTGGATGCGAACTTTTGCTTCCAAGAACAACCGAGAGCTGTTCTGGGCCTGCGCTATTGCCACGGTCCTCACTCTCGTCATTCTGACTGTTCTTGGACTTACTGGTCTGCTGGCCGTGTGGGCCAAGATGGTGGTTGATGGAGAGCAGTTTGTGTACGGAGACGAGCGGTCTGCGAACGCCTTCTTCTACGTGCTGCTCGAAATGCCCGGCTGGGTCATTGGTTTCACCATTGCTTTCACCCTGTCCCTGTCTGTCGCTGCCTACGACTCCAACGTGTCTGCCATGGCTTCCACCATCTCCAACGATTTCTTCCGAAACAAGGTGCCCATGGTCTGGGTGCGACTGATTGTGCTGTGTATCAACGCTCCCGTCATTGTCGTTGCCATCAAGGCCCCCAACGTGCTGAACATTTTCCTGATTGCCGATCTGTTCTCCGCAGCAGTCATTCCCATCATGTTCTGCGGTCTCTCGCGAAAAATGTACTTTATCACCGGCTGGGAAGTCATTGGCGGAGGTTTCGGAGGTATGATCACCGTCTTCATCTTTGGTTCCATCTACTTCAAGAACGCCCATGAGGGTATCAAGCTGCTGATTCTGCTGCAGGGTCTGTACGGCGACGATTGGTCCGCCTTTGGAGCCTTTGTCGCTGCTCCTGTGGGCTCCCTTCTGTGGGGTTTCGGTATCCTGATCATCCGTCTCACAGTTCTCAAGATCTACTCCAAGATCACCAAGAAGCCGTTTACTGCGCTTGACAAGCCTGACCCCACCCAGACTGGAATGTCTGTGCTCAGAGACGCTCCCCATGTCGACGCAGACTCAACCTCGGAGTCAGTGGTGCTGGACCGAAAGGATCCCACCATCATGCCCGAGCTCATGGAGATTCACGACGAAGGAGGACACCTCACAGACGCATTCCATCTGGATCTCGAAAACGAGTTCCATCTCAATGACCACCACGTGCATCTGCACCGCCGAGGTCACAGTGACCGTCATGACCCTGGCGTCATCCCATGAAGACAAAATCTACAATAGTTTAGCTTCATGAGAGACGTTTAATGCCTTATTTAACAAAAATAGATTGAGATTGCAAAAGGAGAAGTGTAGTCAGGGACGTAAATACTATGGGCGAACCTGAGGTACCGGTTGTAATGGTGATACTCTTCCATTTATCTGTTCGCTTTTATATTGTACTTGTAGTGCAGAGCTATGGGTCAGAAAGAGAGTGAAGCGTGAATAGAAGTGCTACGGATACAGGACCTATATTCATAATCCCTCTGGAAACCAGGTCTTATAATTACTCCGTACCGGTACAGTAATCGTCGATGCTCAGTGAGTATTCCTTTCCAGTCTATCATATCTAATTCAAGTACATACCCAGGCACGGTAACCGGAACTACCATCGTCCAAGCCTTAATACATATGTGTGAACAGATGAGCTGTGAAGATGATGTCTTTGTCTCTCTACCCCTCCATCTCTATCATTATCATCAATATATTAATATACAGCCCTATTGAGGTCTATCGTTCAGGCACTATATAGACAGCAAAGCAATCTGCCAAGCCCCATTCTAGGTCTGTCGTTTAGACAGCACCGTCGTTCTTAACCTACTCCTTATGCTCCCGCTTGATTGCAGGACCTCCCATTCCCTCTTCGTAGTCTTGCAGAGCCTGCTCCCACTCTTCATCAGCAGTAAGTGGTCTAGACGCTTCTTCGGCCTCCTTGAGCTTCTCCTCATGTTCCTTTCGAGCCTCCTCGTCATACTCGTCCTTGTAATCAATCCACCGTTCCTGGATATCGGATACACCGCCCACGTATCCTCCCTGTCGTGTAGCTTCGGCCCAGAAAGAGTCTCCACCAACCTCAGTGCTTCCAAACAGATATCCAGTCGCCTTGTCTATAGTTGTGAGCAGCTGAATCATGCTCTTTTTGTCCTCCACGGCCAGCACCTCATAGGCCACCAGTCCAAAGTCCTCGACGACTTCGGCAATGGCTTCTGTGAGTTTGGCGTACTTTGTCATTCCAGCCTCTTTTTCGAGCAACGGGAACAGGTGGTGCAAATCCTGCACTTCTGTGTAGTAGTCGAGGTTGAAATCGAGCGATCCGTACTGGTGGATCAGGTCGATTTTGCTCAGAACGTTCACTTGAGGAAGATCGAGCTGCAGCATGGACCGCAGAGTCAGCAGCAGAACAGAGACGTATAAAGACGGCTTCGTGATATAATGCGAATCGACAAGGTTGACGACACAAAGCCGCGCCTTCTCCTGCTTTTCCAGCCGCTTGAATATCCTCTGCAGCGCTCCGTGATGTGTAAATAGCTCCACTTGACCAGGGCAGTCAAACAACAGGTACTCATTGTCTCCCAGCTCCTTCACCTTGTTGACAAACCCGTCAACCTCGACCTCCACCTCCTCCAGGGCGTACATGATACCGCCATTGGGTCCGAGATTCTGTTCAGTCATGACATCTTCCAGTTGCACAAAATCTCGGATGTCCAGGGCACATGGGTACTGGACATGGTCATTGGCAGGGTCCATGTTGATAACGGACACTTTTCGGCCAATCGCGTTGAGAAACTGGTACATTCCGTAGGCGTAGGTGGATTTTCCAGACCCCGGAGGGCCGATAATCAGCTGTCCAAACATTTTGTAGGATGGAAAAGTGGACGATTTGGAAATATATTCCAGAGTTAGGTTTTATGCAGGTTGCGGTAAGGCGTGGGGGGAAAAGAAAGTGGTTAGATTGTGTGATAAGAGGTGTGTGGAGGTGAGAGGTGTTTGAATCGATTTGGGGAGTAGGTAGTGTATCCTGGCTAGGTTTGGTTAGTTCATCACCTATACAATGGTGTTTTGAATACTTGTTTATTATCTTACGTCACTCTGTAAACGGTCCTGGCGTAGGATTTTACAGAACTTAATTGGTAAGTGAAGAGAGAAAGGTGTTGTTAGACTGCTTCCTACAAAACATGTGTTGGTATGTATTCAGAAAATATGGGATAGTGAAGCAGCTTGAAATCTCTTGGTTCGCTATTTCATTGTGAAACGATCAGAACACACAAATTGGACTACGCAAGGTGGCGTTAGTTAGGCTAACTCCAAATCCAAGTATTATACTTAACAACATCAACTACTTGCTTGGTCAAAAAAAAACCAGGTCACCTGCAACATCTAATTAAAGAGGAGATAAAAAACAGAAGATACCAAATCATTATTTCATAGCTCAGTTAGTAACCTGATTTTGCTCAATGTCTAATTTATCCTTTGGAGCGTGTTAGAAGAGTGCTGTTCACTTCGACACTCCCTAAACGGCCTCACCTCATTATCCTACCAAGCTTATCAAGCCACATCTTCTCAAGGTGCTTGGAAGTGGTCATTGAGAGGTGGTTCAAGTCATATATAAGACGACAGAAGTATCGATATACATATACAAGCATAAACCAACATATGTACACTACTGTTCTTTATCATCTTCACCAAAAAACAGCCCTTCACCACGCCACTCAAACTCCCTCAACTAAACTCTACTATTCCCAACTAACATACTTGAACTTTCTTCTACCACAACGCTTAGTAATACTCTGTCAATATTCCACATCCATCAGAAGTAACCAAACACACCTCTCAATCGCCTGGTTGGCACCCCATTCAGCCCACTTTGCCACTTGGATCCCACCCCCAGTCACCCCCACAACACCTCCAGTCTAGGTGGCAACTAACTCTATCTCTTACATCCATTGTACATCACCACATCACTTAACCACCTCACATCATCACACTCTTCCAGCACTAAAATGACGACAGTAGAACCCGCCCAGAACGGATCGGCACCGGCAGCCGCCACGACGCTGGCATCCTCGCTGCCCTACGAGCACGTGACCGTCGCACCCCTGGTGCTGCTGTCTGTGGTGGACCATTACAACCGAATCGCCATGAACACAAAAAAGCGGGTGGTGGGCGTGCTGCTGGGCGACAACAGCGGCAACACGATCCGTGTGACCAACTCGTACGCCATCCCGTTCGAGGAGGACGACAAGCAGCCCGACGTGTGGTTTCTGGACCACAACTTTGTGGAGAACATGGGCGACATGTTCAAGAAGATCAACGCCAAGGAAAAGCTCATTGGCTGGTACCACTCGGGCCCCAATCTGCGGGCGTCCGATCTCCAGATCAACGAGCTCTTCAAGCGGTACACGCCCAACCCGCTACTGCTGATTGTCGACATCCAGCCCCAGGAGGTTGGTGTGCCCACCGACGCCTACTTTGCCATTGAGGACATCAAGGACGACGGCAGTGCCACCGACAGAACGTTTGTGCACGTGCCGTCGTCCATTGAGGCCGAGGAGGCCGAGGAGATTGGAGTGGAGCATCTGCTGCGGGACGTGCGGGACGCCGCCGCCGGAAACCTGTCCGTGCGCATCACCAACCAGCTCATGTCGCTGCAATCGCTGCACAAACGACTGCACGAGATTGCAAACTACCTGCAAAAGGTGGTCGAGGGCCAGCTGCCTCTGAACCACGTGATTCTCGGCAAGCTCCAGGACGTGTTCAACCTGCTCCCCAACGTGTCCGTCTCCTCGTCTGACGATTCGCTCACCGACGCCGCAAAGACCACCGACGAGCGGGCCAAGGCGTTTGCCGTCAAGTCCAACGACGAGCTCATGATTGTCTACCTGTCGACTCTGGTGCGAGCCATCATTGCCTTCCACAACCTGATTGAAAACAAGATCGAGAACAAGGAGAACCTCAAGGACGAGGAGGATAAGGAGGACACCAAGGAGGCCGACAAGGACAAGAAGAAGGAGTGATGCATTAGACAGAGGGGGTGAGAAATATAGGTCTTGTGGAGGTTGGCCTTGTGGAGGTTAGGTCTCGTGATATAGGCCTCACGGTATAGGCCTCATGGTTTGTTATAGTTGCCTCAAGTAGCCGGGCCTTCCCAATAGATGATGTATGAACAAAGAGAGCGGATAGAGCAATCAAAAGGCATGTGGTGCTTATTACGAGCTTCGAACTCACTGTAGTATCTTGATTGTATGGACTTTGATTTGGTCTATAGTTAACCATCACTGTATCTTGATATTACCCCAACAAATGATAGGGTTGTAGTGGGGGAATGTGGGGGTTTGAAAATGGAGTCGTGAGTGGGTATCTAAGACTGTAATCCAGGATTAATGATAAGACGGGGAGTATTAGTCTTCTGGCAGAGTCTCAACCACATCCACCAACTATCCATCAAGTTCTACTACTCACCATTTCTCTCACCCCATGTTGATTCAGGATTAAAGTTGGGTCATCTGAGATGTTCTAGAACCATGTTGAGGTTGACGATGGGTGGTGAACAGTGGCCAAAAGAGAGGGAAATGGGAATATAATGGTGCAGATCTATTATTCAGGTTATTCTAATTTAGTCCGTCTCTCTCTTTTTCCTGTTTTTGCCACTTTCGTCGTTTTTTGGACCCCTATAACCATGCATACAAGAAACATACTCCCATCTCCAAACAGCTTATCTCCACTTCGACATATCAACTTGATCATATTATCATCATGCGCACCATGAGACCCTTAGGAGGCGTGAGGACAGTGGCAAGACACTTTCCGAGCCGCTATTACTCCACCAAAGACGCCTCTGGACGAAAACCCGAGAAAAATAACACCAAAACAGACGAATCAACACCCTCCCTGAATTCTGGATCCGATCACTACGACCGGATTTTTGCATTTATGGACGGAATTCCGCCAGCCACGGCCGAAAGCATTGTGGGACGGTCATCCACTCGAGATCGAGTGTCGCATACGGGTGAACGAATCCAGAAACTCGATTTCGACGTGGAGGATCTGATCAAGCCAGGCAGACGACAAGTGTCTCCAGCAGCTGCAAAGCGAGTGTCCAAGCAGCCAGGCACCAAGTCGCTCATGACGGTGCTGAGTAAGCAGCTGGAGAAGGAGCATCTCAAGTTCCAGGGCCAGCAGCGGGAGCTGGAGTGGTCGACCATGGATTCCAAAAAGAAGACGCCGGTCAAAACACACACTCCCCAGTGGCAGGAGACGCCCAGTTCGACGAAACGAGTCGAGGACCAGGATTATGCATACGTGACTCAAGGCGGCGAGGCGATCTTCACCAAGGAACGGCCTCCTTCGCTGGCCAGTGAAGATCTCTTTTCGGTGCTCAATAGAAACCCCCATCCGGAAACGTACGCCAAAAGTATCAATAAACTGGAATCCAAGGGATGGAGATACATTGGATGCGGCTATCCTTCGGATCTGGTTGTTTTTGCGCGTCCCAGAAAGAGACACGGATGGATCAAACAGATTATGGGAACTTCTGCTCTGGCATTTGTAGTCACTTATACTCTTCTTGAAATTGACGAGCGATGGACTGGAACTAAACGACGAGCCGAGTGGGAGAGAGAAAGGGAACAGCGACGAAGAGACCACGAACGAGATATCAAGGCATTGGAGGGAAACGAGTGCAGTTGTTCCATTAGGTAGGGGAGGGAATTGTGGTGATGAATTATGACAAACACGTACGAATATGAATGAATACAGCATATGAATGAATGTTTGTGGGAGACGTAGTAGGTCTAGAGAAGTGCTGATGACTAAAAAGTGCTCACAGCACATTCCCAGTCACTTGCGAGGTCCATACGATTGATGCAGTGTATCGTACTTGTAGATCTGAGAGTGAAATGGAGGGGCTAAAGGGTCATAAGTGCTTTTCGAACACGTAGATACACTTCTGGTCATACAGCAAGCAACGTTGTGGGCTCCACGAAAAGCATCTTTAGATCTAGCAGTAGTATGAAGGACAGCCTAAGATGTACAGTATGATATAAGTTACAAGTACGACGAGTAATACACTAGAGACTCAATCTCATAATATTCCCGATACAAGCGGACAAACAGACTACTTGTAGTGCTATATCCATCACACTTACAAGTAAATTGACTGTCAAAGGTCTATTAGCAGCTACAGTTGAGCATATCAGTCTTCAAAGGTTGACAGGGATTCACAAGAGTTATTTCATACAATCAAATGCAACTCATACAAGAAATACTTCTGTTGTTCGACGCCTACGTACTTGTACTTATACTTAGAAGTGTCAACATGTCGTTTTCCTCCCGTCCGGTATTCATTCATGCAATAAATAATCTAGTGAGTATGCAAACTATCTCATGGTCTTTTCAGGCTCGCCATAGGTCTCTGAATCGGGTCGGATTCGAATGAACACGGCATTAGACATGTTTCCGGAACCCTTGTACATCTTGAGAGCTCGAACGGTCTCTTCGTCGCCCAGATGGGGCACCAGGTACCCGGTCTTGTACTCGTGACGCTCCTTGTCGGTTCGCATCTGCAGCATATCCTGTTTACTGGAAGCAGGTCTTCCGGGTCGTCTGGCCTTCTTCAGAGCAGCAAGCTCATCATCATCTCGAGCAAGATACACCTCTGTGATATCCTTGATTTCGTCGACAGTCCAGGTCAGCTTTTCGGGGCTCTTCTTGGCGATGGAAGCGAAGAACATGATTCGGGTCGAGTGGTCCGAACGGGCGTTCATTCGCTCTGTTTTCTTCTGAACGAGCTTGTCTTCTCGGAGAGATGCTCGGTTCACCTGCTTGAATTTTCGAGCGTAAGGGTGGAGCTGTTTCTCCGAGCCCTTAATTTTGTCCTTGACGGTTCGCATAGATCTTCCGATAGGCATTTTGAAGAATAATGTCTGTAATATGAAGTGTGTGTAATTGAAGTGTGTGAACTGTTTATCTCATTCATGCACCTCTCCAAAAATTTCAAATAAGCTTTAACTTAGAGAAGGATACTGTAATTGGTCGGGATCGAACACACGACTTCTCCACACACACCCACTTAGAGTTACCCCGTTGAGGTGCCCTTGCCCCAGCTTCCCAATTAGGCAGTTACCCTGCCGTTAAAAAATGCTGTCGCCCCCCCTCGCTCCGTTCCTCGCTTCAAAGCTATCTCTGCCGCCAACACCACAGGACTTGTCTTTCAGCGCACATTTTGGTTTTTTTCGATTGCTCCGGGGTTTTTTAGCAAATTAGACACACGTTTGCTCGCCATTTTTTTTTACCCGCTTCGATCGCTTGAACACTCCGCCAACACACGTTTTCCGAACTCCATCACAATGCCTCGATACACTGCTGAAGTCATGTACGAGCTGGCCAAGTCGCCGCTCTCTGGTCTGGAGGCCAGCAACACCGACCTCAACTCCCTCAAGGTCATCAAGCGACGGTGAGTAACATACTTGTATATTTAGGAGGGTGTGTTTGATCGTGTTTGATCATGTTGATCGCGATGATTTTGTTATGATTTTTTGTCATGATTCTGTCACAGATCAAGGGCTGATTTGGGATGACGTGTCCACTTCCAACCGAGTGGGGGTGCAATCACGCATGTGAATCAGATGATTGATGGCCATGGGAACCTCTCTCATTGTCGCCTGTCTGTTCGTGACATTAGCCATGTTCTGACTGGTGGGTCGATTCTGCCCTAAGGTCGCATTTTCCACACAACTCAAAATGTCACACGACACTGCACCACAAGATGCAACCCCACACAGCACAGCATAGCTAGCACGCAACACATACCATGATATCACCCATACTAACTCAGTGAATCGCTTCTGTACCGAAAGTCGTTTGGTAACAACCAGGACGCCCTGCGACGGTTCCGAGAGGAGGCCGAGGAGCGAAAGCCCGTTGAGATCTCCATCGACGTTGAGGATGTCGCCGAGTCCGACATTTCTCTGACCGAGTACGCCAACCGGTACCTGTCGCAGAAGGGCAACGTGGGCCGAAAGAACAAGGGAGGCGACGCCGTGCACCCCAAGTTTGCCATTGCCCTGGCCGCCACCCAGGCCAAGACCTCCAAGGGTGGCCGAGGTGCCTCTTCCAACGCCTTCGCTGCCTTTGCCGACGCCGACGAGAACAACGACGAGTCTGCTGTCGCCGAGGAGGACGATGACGATGGATGGAACACCGTCCCCGCCCGAAACCACGTGCCCCAGCACCCCTGGCACCGGGCTGCTGCTCGAAAGAGCTTTGGCGCCGACCACCACCGGCCCTCGTTCAATAGTAGCAACAAGACCACTGGAGTTTATTTTGACGCCCGTAGATGTGAAAGACGACCCAGCCTTACGCGGGAAGATGTCAATAGGTATTTTGAGCCGGAGAAGAAGCGGCGAGAGAGTCGAGACGGCCGGAAAGGCCCCTCCCACGACTCGCCCATCGAATGGGCCGAAGTGGACACCAGTAAAGCGCTCTCATCGTTTTCCATTGGTGCCGCTCATGCCCGCGAGACCTCCGAGTTCGAGCAGTGGAAGAAGAACAAGGGGATGAATAATGTAGAGAGATACCCAGAGATAGTGAGAAGTGAAGCAAGAGGTGAGGAAGTGGGATCTGAAGGGTCAGCCGTTCGAGTTCCAGAGACTACAAGTTCAGGTACCGGTCTAGGAGTAACTATTCCGACTTCAGGTACTGCTCGAGGTCATAGCCCCATGGTATCGCCCTTATCTGGGGGGTTTGCTACAGTTGCTCCTCTTACTCCTCCTGGCCTGAACCCAAGAGATAGGGCTGACGTGCCAGAGGAAGCTTCAGGGCTAGGATCTGGGCTGGGATCAGGATCGGGACTAGGACCTGGGCTAGGATCTGGGCTGGGTATATTCCAGGCTGCTCCTCTGAGTCCTCCTTTTGAGAGAACTCGTGCTGTGGAGCACGGCATAGAGCCTGGTCTGAATGGTAAGCCCAACTATTTTGACGATCCTGCGGTTCAACACCAAGGCCATTCCCCTAGACAGAGTCTTGCTGGTTTCAGTTCTCAAGGATATGCACCTGGGTCGCCTATTGGTCTGGGATCACCTATTCATGTGAATAGTTCCATGTCCAGTCCTATGCCTAGTCCTCATATGCCTCACATGGCTCCGATGGCTCCGATGGCTCCTATGGCTCCTATGGGTTCAAACGTGGCACCTATGGCACACATGGGTAATACCGGACCCTACTTTGCTGTAGTCCTTCCTCCTGAGATTTGTGACCAGATCAGACGAGGACTGCTCCCTCCGCCTCCTCCACCCCCTCCTATGCACATGATGTGGAGAGGAGGCCCTCTTCCTCCAGGAGTAGGCATTCCCGTTCCCGTTATGCCCTGGTAGATGAAGAGGAGGTGCTGATACGCTTCAAGAGAGCTACAATTGAGAGATTAACGACAGGATTGAGAATGGCAACGACAAGAACAACACAAAGAAAAGAGAAACGAGAAACATTGAGATTATACGCGCTACAACGATATTTATTGAGTACTAACATATAACAGAGACAGCTGAGATAAGCATTTAAGATATACTAACATTGATATACTAACTGAATGGGTATGTACAGTTGTAAGTAGCAGACAGTCTTGCTAGGTGAATGAGCTGTCCGTTATTCTAACTGCCTAGCATGATTGACATATTAACGGAATGACACACTGCTAGCTCACTAGCAGACTGGTTAAATTACCATCACCATAGCGAGAGTGCTGGAACGATCGCGTTCATCTGACCTAGAGGGCATTTTCTAGCTCTGGTCTTCACCCCTTGCAAGAAGAAGCAAAGAACATAGTCTGTAATAGATTGATTGCGAGTAGAGAAAAGGTGTACACACTTGCTCGCGTCTTCGTAATATGCGGGGGGGATTGTTTCCGGTCTATCTTTTGGCCACTGAATGAGCTCAGATACTTTTCTTGAGCGACACAAGTCGTAGACTCCTTTTGTTCAACAGACTCTGCTAATGCAGACAAACCTGACTACCTTGTAACCCTGACTGCTAGAGTTAGACACCCTTTTTAGTCAACTCCATCAGACTCCTCCATTCTTTTGGCTTCTTCCTTGTTAAAAAAACACTCTTGTTAGCCAGCACCTGACTGTTCATATTCTTCGCATGCCGGTGGAACGACTGCCACACTCTGTCATCGTAAAACTTGGAAAAGTCGTATAATTGTAACCATGCGTCGGACGTCGAGTTCATCAGCGCCTGCCATTGCGACACGGGTTTATTGGGGAACCTGTTGTGCATGATTCGAGCCAATTTGCCATCTTTATACCGACAATAGTATCTTGCTTTGTAAGCAGCAGCTA
Organism: Yarrowia sp. JCM 30696; assembly: GCA_001600535.1. Classification (NCBI taxonomy): domain Eukaryota; kingdom Fungi; phylum Ascomycota; class Dipodascomycetes; order Dipodascales; genus Yarrowia; species Yarrowia sp. JCM 30696. Next base: position 346,879 of record BCKG01000011.1, read on the forward strand.
GAACTTGATCGTGAACATGAGTAAAAATTCGTCTGGGTTTATACGACGAAGGGAACCGCTTTCTAAAGTGTTTGACGTAGTTTTCGATGTCGTAATGCGAGAATCTTGGAGATACGCTCTTGTATCTTTGACGAGCCATTTCCTCCGGAACAGCAGCTAGAGAGCGCCAAGTCGCCTTGTTTCGGTGAGGATACCGCTCAGCCATGCACTCCAGAGCCATTTCTCTGTCCTGCTTTTCCAATCCAAACACAGATTTCAGCGCATCGATCTCCAGAGCGTCCAGAACATTGTCTCCTGCTTTATCCATCGCCTTGAGCTCGGCTCCGTAGTCCAGCTTTTCAAAAGGGAACGCGTCGTCGAATTTTCCAGCGTGAGACATGATGATTCGGCCAGCCATTTCAAACGTGCAATACTCGGGCATGGTATCTGGAAATCCTGGAGGGCCATCAAACAGTTTAGTGAGGGCTTTAACAAACGCTTTACGCACGATGTCGATTTGTACGACTTTTGTAGACGCCTTAGGAAGCTCTCCTTCGCCCATAGAGTACAGAAACACGAGCAGTTTGACCACGTGGTGGCCAGGAGATCCGTATAAGTTTCCTAAGTTCCAGATCATCCATATGAGTTGCGACGCGGTTTTCGACTGGATGAATTTTGTCGAAAGCGCGTCGACTTTGTTTGACACTGAAGCGCCATCGTGAGGTCTGGTATCTCTTTCAGGTTTAGCCATAAATGGGCATTCTAATCAACTAGATGATGATTAGATGGGTATAATAATCAAGTGAAGTGTATTGTTTTCTGCACGAAGTAATCATGTTGGAATTATTACATTTCAATCACCTGCATAATACAGTTATCGCTAAGCCAAAGCATAAAAGTTCATCAACATTCATATTTGATGCGCAGATTTTCAACTTCCGTCTGGCAATATACCCGGGCCTCGGAGCTGGGAGTCAAGGTCAAGTCCTTCCAATCGTCCAAACAGGCGCTTAGACGTCTACCCACCAAAAAACCGCAGATACAGCCTTCTCCTCAGACGCCTCTCCAGCCCTGTACCACAGTATCTACCTGTGAGTCGTACAATCTGCCTAAAACCGTTGAGCTTCTGCACAATGAGGGCTTTTTGCAGTCGTCAATCCTGCTTCCCGGCGAGGTTGCTCATGTCGAGTACCCCTATGAGGCAGGAAAGATTGCCGACGTTCTGGTATTGGCTAACGGATCAGTCGTATCCTGGGGTATGAATGAGTCTGAAACAGAGGATAAAATCGTATCTATGCTCAAGGGAGCCGAACAGCGGCCTTACAAACACCACGAGTCTGAAGATGTCGATTTTGTCGTCGAGAACATGCCAAATGAAGATAATACCCAGCCTATGACTGAAGCCCCCGAGGCTACATCTTGTGAAGACCCAGCTGGACACAAATCGTATATGAAGGGCGAAACGATTGTGCTCAGAGGCCCAGAGAAGAAAATGCTGCTTGACAAAGTGGCGTTTTCGTCCGGTTTGGCTAGATCTACAAAGCTGGCGGCCCTGGAAGAGTCTCTAGAGAGATACATCGACTCTCTGAAGGTGTTAACCGATCGGCTGGCCTCAGGAGAGCAGCTGAGAGTTAGCGAAAGGGAGGTTCTTACTAAAACTGGACAACTGCTTCAACTCAGAGGTCAACTCAACCTGTACTCTGAACTCATCGAGACCCCCGATTTGTACTGGAGTGAGCCTGAATTGGAGCGATTGTACGCTCTGATTTCAAAGAATCTCGACATTGGCCCACGAATCGGCATTCTCAACAGAAAACTCGACTACGCAAGTGAAGTGGTTGCTATTCTGAAAGCGCACATGGCTGAGAAACAGAGTGTGCGGCTCGAATGGATGATCATTGTGCTGATTATGATCGAGGTCGGCTTCGAGTGCATCCACTTTTGGGAAAAGTACCGAACCAAGGAGGTCGAAGTGGAGGTGAAGGTCCCGGAGACCTATTATCCTTCTGCCTAGACGGGATGGAGTTCGGGGGACGTGTATTGTAAATAGTGTATATAATGTATTTATGGAAGACTAAGGAATGGGCGTGTGATAAACTGACGAGAATTGTGGCTTGTGGATCTTGTACTTGTACAAGTACAAGTACTTCATGGGGCTCGGATCAATGATTTTATGTTGTCCAAACTGTGGGTGCATATTGACTTGTTTTTTCGGAAATCTCTCAACGCAACGTGAAGCACAGAAAAAGCACGAAAAACGATGCAGAAGTACCTACAAGTACAAGTACTACTTTTCTCCTGTTGCCACTTTACAAGCGAGCTGTATTACTTGTACTTGTACAAGTGCTCTAATAGCCAACAGCATGACATTCAGTCCATAGCCAATGTCCTGTCCACCTTATTCTTCAAAGTAAAGTCTTTACAAGAGAGTACTGTCTATGGAAATACAGCATAGTAGCTCGAGCTTCAACTGTTTGAACCCTTAGTACAGTTGGTGTTGACATTGATGTTGTTCACATTCTTCTACAAGTACTTCAGTAGACTTTACAAGTCACTCTTGGTCTACATAACATCACTGGATCCATCTCTCCTCCCTGTATACAGTAGAATCGTATTAATTAGTTATCTTTTCCCGTCCTCCGTGTTTTCGTAATGTTCCTAAACCTCCCTAAATAGCCAGACCTCCCAGGTTCTCCGTCACGGTCCACGTGTTGAGGAAAGTCTGGGGGTCAAACTTCTGTGCAATGGGCTCCTTGCTGACATAAGCGTTGCCACCCATGGCGCCCTTGAGATCGGACACGGTGGGCGTGAAACCCTTTCGCTCCTCGGCAAACTTGTTGTTCTTGACGTCGTCGCCCAGCCAGCCGTCTCGCATAGTCTGTCGCTCGAGAATCGATCCGGCGTTGAGCTGCTTAAGAGATCGGGCCTTGCCGACAACCAGGTTCTCATCAGGCACCTGCTGACGCGAATGGATGGTCATGACGTCGTCGTAGTCAGAGAACAGCTCGGCTCGAGTCTCCTGAGGCATGCTGGTGACGTAGTCAGCAAACAGAGCCTCGACCTCGGATCGAGACAGGGTCTTCATCTTGGCCACCATGGAGGTGTCGATCTGGGCGTCAGCGTCCTGAATTCGAGAAGATGAAGACACGGGCCAGTCGAGGTAGTTGGGCCACAGTCCGAGCTTCTTTCGCAGAGCAACCTCGTCTCCAGCCTGGGCAGTGAGATCAGCAGCATCAGACACCTCGCCAACTTGTTTCAGGTAGAGAGTGAAGATGTCTTCGATGATAATGCCCTGGGCCAGGGTGTTAGACTCAGAAGACTGACCGGTGACAAGAGCTCGGCCAAGTTCGTGGGCCTTGAGCAGATGGGGGAAAGTGGCCACCACTCCGTCCTGCTGCAGACGAATGACAATGTTCTGGAGCAGCGAGTTTCCAAGCAGGAAGTCGCCGTTGGTGGCTCGAGGGTTGGTGATGAGCTTGTTGAGCTGCATGGACAGGTGCGAAACAAAGCCATAAGCCACGTTCTGGTTGTATCCTCGTCGTCCAAAACCAATCTGGAACCGGTCAGGGTTGCCAAACTCGTACTCCAGGAACGCCACAAAGCAGAAGACGTACGCCTCCTTGACAATGGCCGACTCGTGGTTGAGCAGGTACTGGGTGCCGTCCCAGGCAGAGAGAGGCACCGAGTTGTGGGCAGTCATGTCCTGCTCCTCATTCTGGAGCCGGAAGAAACCCTCAACGATGGCCAGCCGTCGAATCAGCACGTCGGGCGAGCTATCGTGGCTGAAAGAGCCGACTCCAGAGCTTCCATTGGCAGTTCCGCCGGTAGCAGCGCCCACAGACTCGTCAGAGGAGTGCTGCACGTCCATGTTGTTGGCAGACAGGGTGGTGAAGACTCTTCGAGTGGGTCGCTTGATCTGGAGACCGGTACCGTCGTCCACAGACACGGCATGGCCAGTGTGGGCGGCAGTAGCGGGATCGGTGCATCTCCAGAGCACTTCGCCAACCATATCGGAAATCTGGTCGGCGTAGTAAATGTGGGTACCCAGAGAGATCATACAGGCCGAGAGCTTGTCGATAATCTCCTCGAACACGCCACTGTTTTCGTGGTTGGACTGCGCGTGTTTGATAATGGCGGCCTGTTTGTTGAGCAGCGAGCCGAGAATGTCCATGACCGACAGGCCGACCATGTTGACGGTCGACGACAGCAGCGCGTGAATCAGCGCAGACACAACCAGCATCGACTTGGTGTTGTTGTTGGACATGGCGACCAGCATTTCGACCAGCGACACGAGAATGACGAATCGGTACTGCACGGGCGCCCACTTGGCCACAATCACCACCAGCGATGTGGTCCAGTGCTCGGGCACGTCGTTGGAAATGATGTATGTGACAATGGCTCGTGTGGCACTCTGGATCTGAACCACGGAGGTGGTGTCGAAGAAGGTTCGCAGGGCGTGGAACGACAGGTATCGGACCTGTTTTTCAGGCGATTCTTCGTGGATGAAGTTGTCGATCGCGTCCTGGTGCATCGAGTTGCGCTTGGAGCCGCCCAGATTGTCATTGTGGCCTCCTCCGAGGTCGAGAGAGTGGTCTAGCTGTTCCAGATCAGACTGCGACTCCTGAAGAGAAGACAGAAGCAAGTGGACAATGGGAGAAATGGAGGTGGAGCCGGTCTGGGTGGCAATAGCAGCCGATCCGGCGATACTCTTGGCAGCCTCGAGACCCACAATCTTCCACTGAACGGAGTTGGGGCCATTAGGAACCTTGGCCATGTTGACGTAGACCTCCAGAAGCTGCTTGAAAGACCGCACAAACTCGGGGTCGCCCAGGAACAGGCCTCCGTCGTGGTACTGGCAAAAGAGCGCAAAGACCTTGTTAGAATGTTGGCACAGAAGCAGGTCTCCTGAGTTGACAACATCCAGCAGGGTGTTGACCACGTTTTGAGCAAACAGATTGAGATCTTCGTGGCACTCTTCGATGAGCTTGGCAAAGATGTCGAGCGCCACCATGACGTTGCCCTGGCGACCCCGGCTCACGTCCTTGTAGCACTTGTTTTCCAGAAACGGTCCTACCTTTTCCAGCTTGACTCGTCGGTGGTTCACGTAGAACAGGAGGTACGACAGCTCCGAGGGGTTGGGTTTTTTGTCAGCAGCCTGCCCGTCAGGGTAGCATTGCAGCACGAGCCGCTGGTGTCGAGGCTTCGGGATTCCAGGAGCCATTCCGCAGGAGATATTGTGTGTAGTGTGGTGTTGAAGATGGGTCTAGGTGTGAGATTCTCCGATATACACGTCCTGCAATCGGTATAAAGCCTATCCAGAAGCTGTTCTTAGACACACCCCGCGTTGAGTTTACCAGGGTTTTGGTTTGAAAGAAATGTAGATGATTGGCGGGCAAAAATGCGTGGTGAGAGGCAGTTTTGAAGACGTTTTTGGGACATTCAAGATGTGCTTAGAACGCCGCGTTGTCCGCCTGGCCGGTATTTCTCCCATAAAACCCGCATCGTCCCACCTCATCTCAATCACATGCTCGTAAGATGCACCCCTCGCTTACCCAGTCTATGCTCCCAACCTTGTTGAGTGGGTGGGGAAGAAGGTGAAAATTGAAGCTTGGACAAAAGATTGAAGATCTAATAGCGGGGTGCCACAAAATGTCTTTGTCTGAAATACGGATGCTGGTTGATGCAGCACTTGTCTGCTTTCTTTCTTATTAGCTGGCGTAGTCATAGTGGTGTCTTGCTTCCCTCACCCATACCCATGTCAAGTCTCACTCTAGTCGTGGTCACTTGCACCTTGTCTCATGGCTAGCCAACACCTATTTAGGACATCGTTGGGTTGTAGTACTAGTTGCGTTCGTTTATTTCTCTAACACGGCTCGCTGGTGGTGCTTTTGCACTGCTACTGTAGCATTTGAGCCATTCTCTCGGCTCACTAATCTGGGGTACAAGGGTACTGTACCTCATGTCAAACGTCAAAAGGCTTGTCTTCCTCTTTTGTTCTGATCGCATCTAAACCCCACATCCCCACAAGTGTCTCAAAGTGAACATTTTGAGACAACAGAAGAGAAGGGTCGTCACACAGAAGAGGGCAAATATTACCAAATGCCCCACCTTCCGAGGAATAGGTTCTTGTAACTTGTGCCTGCATTGAGATACGGTGGAGATAAGAGGTGGAGATGTGAGACAACGTAGAGATGAGAGCGGAAGTTGCGGCCTTGCTATTCCTGGAGATTAGTAATCGTCAGTCACTGCTTTTTAGTAGCCACTGGTGGTATATCTTGTCCTTAAGGTCTTGTTCTCTTTTTTCCTGAGTTTTTCTGATTTTTCTGGTTTTATTAGCTACATTATTCTAATTATTCGTCGCTCTAATATAGTATCTACAAATGGTAAACTTACTCAAACCCTGACTAGTCCTACTAGTACCCATTCATACTGTCTACCGACTACGAGTACATCCTATCTCGACCTCTTCTCTTCTCTTCTATCTGTTTCTCCTTTAATCATTCCATCTATAAATAATCTAAACATAAATAATCTAACCATTCTAATCCTGACCAACCCCGACCTTGCCTATCATCACTTCCTCAAAAACCTTTCCAGACACAATGCCAAAATAATGGGTATCAAAGAGAAACACCCTGCCGTAATAAAAACATTGTCAACTCCAACCGAGTCCACCCAGGGGGACAACGAAAACGACTCCACCATGCAAATGGAGTTTCGAACCACCACAACAGCCACTAGCGACTGGGCAGCCAGAGACTCCTTGTAGTCGATCAGATAAGTGAGAACAATCGATCCCACGCTACCGAATCCGAACGAAACGGCACCAAAGGCGATTGTAGGCACTAGCCAGTGGATTCCTTGCGAAACCGATATTCCAAAAGTCAAAAGACCGGCTGTAACGGCTAAAAGACCGGGATAGATCAATTTCAGGCGCATCTGAGGACTGTAGACTCCACTGTTGAGTCGTGTTCGTCGTACAATGTCCCAGTCCGAGAGGTATCCCCCAAAAAACGAGCCCATGGTCATTCCTACAAAGGGAGAAATGAACACCAAGCCAATAGACCAGGGACTCATATTGTAGGGCGCTTCAGCGAATTTGAGAGAGGTGACTACTGAAGACATTGACAGTGCGAGCAGTAGGAATCCGTATGTGATTGCTGCAAAGGCGACGATTGGAGAAGCCAGCAGGAAAAACGGAGTGTAGAAGGATTTGAAGAATGTGGACCATCCTGGGGTCACTGTGACAAGAGGGATATGAGGAAACGAATCTCTGCAACTTAGGCACGTTCTAGTCTCACTTCTCTCGGTATCGTATGAATTGTGTCTTTCCATATCGTTCACCAGTGTTTCTCTTTCAGATTCATCGCTCTTGGAAGCAGATCTCGGATATTGGCTCAGTTTCCGTCCAGAAACATGACCAGGTTTAGTTTCTTCGAACAAGAACAACGAAGCCACCAGTTCAACGACCTGGAACAGGCCGATGGCCCAGTATGCTGCTCTCCAGCCCCACTGGTTGACTATAGCCCCAGCAGGAACGAGAATGAGAAAGTTGCCAACAGAAACGGCAATAATGTACATTCCATTGTAGGTGCCTCGATTCTGGACTGGGAACAGATCTGCGATCGTCATTTGAACGCACGCTTCAGTCAAACTGGCTGCCATGCCTTCCAAAAACGAAACTGCGTACAGTTCATGAAGAGAAGTCATTTGAGCCTGCCATAGTGAAGTGCACAAAGAAAGAGCCACTCCAAAGAGATACACCGGTCTCCTTCCGAATTTGACTGCCACAGGGATCATCAGAGGACATCCCAGACCTTGGCCAGCTATACTAAAAGCATAGCCTCTGTTTAGTTGCTCAAACTGCCATCCTAGATCTCTTGTTTGAGGACCCCAGACTACCGATGCCTGGCACATGGTAGCAAAAGAGGTGAGTGTGAAAAGAGCCACAAAGGCGAAATTCACCTGTTTGCGCCATGTACTCCAGTATAATGGCTGGGACCCATTCGCAGAGTCCTCTGTCTTGGGTTTCGTTTCGTCGTCAATGTCGAACCGTGCCATTTCAAAGCTCGTTTGGTGGGGAAAAAGAAGAGGAGAGCCGCCATCGAAAATAGACATGTGTCAGCCAGTGTGTATTAAATACCGGCCTTGGATCGGGTACATACAGCCTGTCATCCAGAGCTAAAGGAGTATTGAGTGTGCTAAAGGCGAGATTGAGCCGGGAAAAGGGGGATATTGGTGTTTGAAGGTGTTTTTTTTTGCCATATACCTTTTGAAACAGGCGATGGAAATTCCCTGAACAATTCATATCCCTGATATCTCCATTTTCCCCTTTTCAGTCAATGTCACATTCCAATCAAATGTACATTTCCGGAGAAATGGACATGCTTCTGAGATGCGTGATAAAGTGCACCAGAGAATGGGAGATTAAATGAGGATGTAAGTATCGTAATTAGTGTATTTAACGTCAGATGTGCTGTATTATTTTTTTTGTTATACTTATTCCATTTACTATTTGTGCTTATTCCATTATTATTGAAGGCGTGACTTCATTCCCAATCACCTTGAACCACACAGCACAGACACTCAACTACAGTAACTCTTGACAAACGTGCATATATTACTGGATGTCTAAAAAACCCCCTCCAACGAACACAATACCTCTTAACAAACACAGACCCACTGCCTTAGTGTACACTGTACATACCATTTCCGCTCTGTTTACGCCTTCTTCTTCCGCCTAAACACTGCTCCGGTTTACCTCGAACGCGTCATTTCGACTGAGTTTGGTGGTCAACAGAACAGAGCTTCGAGAAGAATTCCATAATTAGAACTTCAGAACAACACGGTAGGAAGTGGTGTTACAGAATAGGTGTAGCTTAGAAAATGATAACCTAGACTAATATGACCATCCTCATGAGAAGACCGAAATTTCAGCCTGATGTGTCAACTTTTGTGATTTTCTTTTTTTCTGTTATTTCTCCTTCCCAACGCCACAGTTCGAATCCTTCCCAACGCACCTCAGTTCGAATCCCCAAAATCACATTTTCAAACTCTATCTAAATATTCTGCAAACAACCTCCATCAAACATCACCACTTTACATCACTTCACACAACAACATGGCGTACGTCAAAGGAGGAGTCTGGACCAACGTTGAGGACGAAATCTTGCGGGCCGCCATCTCCAAGTACGGCCTCAACCAATGGGCGCGTGTTTCTTCGCTTTTGGCGCGAAAAACAGCCAAACAGTGCAAAGCCCGATGGACAGAATGGCTTGATCCGACCATCAAGAAGATCGAGTGGTCACGTGAGGAGGACGAGAAGCTGCTGCACCTGGCCAAGATTTTCCCTGCGCAGTGGCGAACGATTGCACCCTTTGTGGGTCGAACTGCACATCAATGTATTCAGCGATATGAACGATTGTTAGCTGAAGTTGCTGGAGAAGTGGAGGGAGAGGACGCTTCGGCTGTGGCTTCTGCGCCTGCTACAGAGGGCGATCAGTTCCCCGAGACCAAACCCGCTCGTCCTGATGCTGTTGATATGGACGAAGATGAGAAGGAGATGCTGAGTGAGGCGAGAGCTCGTTTGGCCAACACACAGGGTAAAAAGGCCAAGAGAAAGGATCGAGAACGGATGCTGGAGGATTCTCGACGGCTGAGTCAGCTTCAAAAGCGAAGAGAGCTCAAAAATGCAGGCATTGATACCCGGCTGAGTAAGCGCAAGAAGAATGAGATGGACAATAATGCTGATATCCCGTTTGAGCACAAACCTGCTCGAGGGTTCTATTCTACGGCCGAGGAGGAGCATGAGAACGATTCCGAGCGACTCAAGCATAAACAGATGCACCGGAAGGCTGTAGATGCCCCTGCGCCTTCTCAAAAACGAGACAAGGCTGCTCTTTCCAAGGAAGACGAGGAAAAGAAGAAAGAGCAACAAAAGACGGCCTCGGCTCAGAGAACGTTGCAGTTGGCACAACTGGATCTTCAGGACCAGATTTCCAAGCGAAGAAAACTGAATCTGCCTGAACCCCAGATCCAGGATCAGGAAATGGAGGAGATTGTGAAACTGGGAGCCCAGGGAGAAGCGCTACATAAACGGTACGCCGACGGAGTTGCGTCGAGTCTTTCGGGTGATTACGATGATAAAATCGTGGATGATTCGATCAGAACTCCCCAAGTTCAGCAGTCAAAGGTTAAGACTACGATTGAAGAAATTAAGGCGATGGAGAACCGGTCTGTTTTGGCCAAGAGAACCGCTGAGAATGAAGAAAAGGAGGATGATGAAGGCTTTGCAGTGCCCAAACTGCCTACAAACAGGTCCGTCACTACTGTCTCTTCAGACATGGGAGGAGGAGCTACACCTGCTGGAATGACTCCTATCAAACGAGATGCTCTGGGCCTTGCGGGATCCATTGAAGCTACTCCTGTGTCGATCCTTCGTCAGAAACTCGCCTCTTTACCCAAGCCTAAGAATGACTTTGAAATTACTGCTGATGATGAAGAGGAGGAAGATGATGATAAGCCTAAGAAGAAGGCTGCTGATGACCTGCCTGTTGACAAGGGTGAACAGGCTCGGTTGAAAAGAATCGCAGAGGAGAATGAGCGTCAGGAAGCTCTGAAAACCCGGTCTCAGACTCTCCAAAGAGGTCTGCCACGTGCTACCATGCCTGAGGCCACCTACAAAGACGTTATTGGCGAGGAAGTGGTTTCTCTACTCAAAGAAGAGGAGGTCAGATTTCCCAACAAGGGCGACAATGTGGCTCTAGTCGATTCGGAGTTTTCTTTAGACGAATTGGTGGATGCCGAAACTCTGATTGAGATGGAGCTAATGGAGGGTGAGGAGCAGGATGAGAAAAAAGAGGGGGTTGAGACTGCAGCTCTCCCTGGAACCGTGGCTAGATCTGACGAGTCTGAGGAGGAGTTCAAGACTCGAGTGGAAATCATTTCTGACCAGCTTGTGGACTCTCTAACTTCTCTCGCTGAAACGTGCCAGACTGAAGAAACTGCGCTTGTGGATAAGTTTAAGGCCTACTCTAAGCGTCAGGCCACTCTCTCTAAAAAGCTGGCGTCGCGATGGTCTCAGCTTGAGTCTGTGGAGGTTGAGATTGCCGTATTTTCCGAACTGGCCCGTATGGAGGAGATTGCTATTGAGCAGCGAAGCGCGGCTCTGCAGGAAGAGGTGGACTGGCTCGTTAAGAAGGAACGTGCCGCCCAGGATAAGTACCGGGAGTTGAAGGCCAAGGAAGAGCTCAAGGCTAGCAGTTAGAACAGTAATTAGGTAATTATTTATTTGCATACGAAACGGAATGTAGCCAGAATAGCTTGTGGGCAGAATCGGCCTTCTTCCGCCATTTCCACCCCGGTTAAGCACGGGAAGTGGGTCCTCGGAAGTGGCTATCCGGGTTAGTTTGAGGGGAAGAGGGGATGTTCTAGCAAAGATGTTGTATATTACTTGACTATAAGTAGGGACTGAGGGAATGTGGTCAAGAAGTGTGTACGCTTAGGTTGGCAGATACAAGTATTAGATCTTCTACTCCAGTTGATATCTATAATCAGTAGCAGTACCGGTACCGTTACTCGTACCACTTTCTAGCCTACGGTACCGTACCGGTACTGTACTGGACTATCGTATTGAAGGCGCTGGTTTTTATCGTCGACTAGTTTTCTATTCCAAACTAGGCTAATAGATATTCCGATATGTAGTATTTTATATTGTTCATAGTGTGTGGAGGGGCGGCAGGGCTTTAATGTACTCGTACTAATTTGGGCTATTATGGGCGTGAGAGTAGAGATTGTTGTGATGAGATAACAAAATAGTTCAAAATAACAGCAATACTAAAGATCTTGGAAAGTGAATGTGTGTCGCGTCAGCACTTCTGTCAACACCGAAACACCTTGGCTTTCATTAGTATCCAGTCCCTACATAAACTAACTCTTCTCTAGTACATACACTGCCGCTCATAACTCAGCTAGAGTGGCAGACTAATGATAAAGCAGTTCATGCCTGAGGGGTTCAATGTGCCGTCCCTTTTGAGCGGGTTGTCGGTCCTCGATGGGTGTATATATTCCCATGGGGGTCCTCATGGGGACGTATTATAACTCCATACTCCTTCAGGATGGACTTTGACAACTTTCCAGCGCCAGATCTTTCTCTCAAGAACATCAAACACTACTTGGTCACTCGCGTGTCTTCTCTGAAACCTCCGAAGCTCACGGCTGAAGAAAAGAAGCATATTAACCCCATCCCCGCGCTACGTCTTCTCAACCGAAAGCAATGGTTGTTTGTAGCCGTGGGGTTCTGGGGCTGGTCCTGGGACTCGTTTGATTTCTTCTCCGTGTCTCTGGTTGCCTCTGAAATCGCCGAATCTCTGAATGTTTCCGTCACTAGTATCACCTGGGGTATCACTCTCGTTCTCATGTTGAGATCTGTTGGAGCTGTCATCTTTGGAATGCTGTCTGATCGGTTTGGCCGAAAGTGGCCGTTTATCGCCAACTGTGTGCTGTTTATCGTGCTTGAATTGGGTACTGGCTTTGTACAGACTTACAAGCAGTTCCTGGCAGTCAGATCTCTGTTTGGAATCGCAATGGGAGGTATATACGGTATGGCAGCAGCCACAGCTCTGGAAGATTGTCCTGTGCAAGCCCGAGGAGTCATTTCGGGACTCCTTCAAGAGGGTTATGCGTTTGGATATCTACTGTGTGTCGTTTTTACTCGGGCAATTGCCGATACATCTCCTTATGGCTGGAGAGCTCTGTTTTGGTTTGGCTCAGGACCCCCAGTTCTCATCATCATCTTCAGAATGTGTCTTCCCGAAACTGACACCTACATCCAGGCCCAAAAGAACGCTGCTGAGTCTGAAGGTATTGAAAAGAACTTCTGGAGAGGTATCAAGATGACATTCAAGACTTACTGGCTGATGTTCGCGTACCTGGTTGTTCTCATGGGAGGCTTCAACTTCATGTCCCACGGCTCTCAAGACTTGTATCCTACCATGCTCAAAAAGCAGCTGGGGTTCAGTGAGGACAGATCGACAGTGACCAACTGCGTGGCCAACTTTGGAGCTATTGCTGGAGGTATGGTAGTGGGTCATGCTTCGTCTTTCTTTGGAAGAAGACTGTGTATCATGATCTCATGTGTTCTGGGAGGAGCTCTGATCTACCCCTGGGCGTTTGTTACCAACAGTGGTATCAACGCTGGCGTTTTCTTCCTTCAGTTCTTTGTCCAGGGAGCCTGGGGAGTTGTCCCTATCCATCTGACTGAACTAGCTCCTCCTGTTCTGCGATCTTCAATGGTAGGAGTGGCTTATCAGCTGGGTAACTTGGCTTCTTCAGCTTCCTCGACGATCGAAGCAACAATCGGAGAAACGTTCCCCTTGCTTGACGAAGACGGAAACCCTCGACCAGGCGTGTACAATTACAGTCTGGTGATGGCAATTCTCATGGGATGTGTCTTTTTCTTCGTTCTGTGTGTCACGTTCCTAGGACCTGAAAACAGACAGGCTGAGATGATTTCTGGCGGCACTGAGCAGGACAACGCCTACGAGAAAAAACTGGAAGATGAGAGGATGGCAGAAGAACTGGCAGATGAAGAGAAAGGTGTTGTTGAGAATGTGGAGAGAAGGGATTCAGGTGATACGAGATAGGATAAGAAGGACGGTAATATCATGTTCTAATGACAAAGGTGTATTGATACTTAGTGGCATCAACTGTAGCTGTATCAGTAGTCAATGGTACTTGCGGTATCATTAGGGGTATCTCAATGTGAGAAGTGATCAAAAGTCAACTTTATGCTGAAGCGAGGATACGATACTGTACCCTGGTATGTACTCTACTTGAAGCACAGTCTTTAGAACACGAGAAATGAAATCAGACAAGTTGGAGGTATATTTACTAGCGTTCAGTGTACAACATATGAGCATGTATATCATTTTGGGGCATCGTAGTATCACTTTTTCTGGTGTTGCTCTTTTGCTACACTAGTTAAATAAGCCAAGTAACTCCACATGCTCTTAACTACTCCCAACTGTTTTTCACTCCCTCAATAATCTCGTTATCTTAAACTCAGGCTGCATGCAACTCAATCAGCAACCTGTAAACATTGTCGACCGAAGGTACCCATTCTAGCGGTGGCAAAAAAACAGCTACATCTCCAGCAACCGCATAAATCGACTCAGCAACCACGGCTCATCACAACCATGCCTAATATCATCTGGATCCCCTTCCGGGAAACCCAGGCGGTCGATCTAGTTACAGGACTAGGAGACACGATTGAAAAACAGTTGAATCAGCCTCGAGACAAGTTTTCCGCTGATTTGAAGACCGCAAACGAACTGCGAAACAACATCCTCAACCCGCAGCCAAATACGGCCTACCTGGATAACCTCACAAAATACTATGCGCAATTGACATACTGGACCACCAAGTTTCCAGCAGGATGCGATAGTCTGGAGTTTATGTGGTATGGAACGCTGGCTTATACGTCCAATGCGGCTCCTGTGATCAGCCAGAGCCTCCATTTCGAACGATGCAACATTCTGTACAATTTGGGGTCTCTATATAGCCAAATGGGAGTCAACGAGGGACGACAGGATGCTGATGCGTTGAAAATGTCCTTCAATTACTTCCAAATGGCTGCTGGCTGTTTCCAAATTCTGGTTGAAAACGGTCTTCCTGATTTGGAAAGCCTCAACATGCGTGGTCTTGAGTACGACACTATTTGTTGCGTCAGAGATCTCATGTTGGCTCAAGCTCAGGAGTGTTTCTGGCAAAGATCGCTTTTGAGTGGCTCTAGAAACTCGCTGGTGGCCAAACTCGCCCAGCAGGTGTCTCTGCTCTACGATTCTGCTCTTGCTTGGGCTCAGAAGAGTCCCCAAGTGAGAAGTGAATGGGTGCATCACATGACGTGCAAACGACAGCACTTTCTGGCTGTGGCTCACTATAGGATGGCTAGAGACGCTCTAGATGGATGCAGATACGGTGAGGAGATCGCCAGACTCAAGGCTGCTCTCAGTGCTGTCAAGGAGGGAACAGGAAAGGGAATGTTACGAAGATACCTTGTGGAAAGTGTGGCTGACGATCTCAACGGAGTTATTGATGTGGTGACCGAAGATCTCAAACGAGCCGAAAAGGATAACAACTTGATTTACCTCCAGGCAGTACCACAAACTGCCGCTCTTGCTCCTATCGCTCCTGCTCTTATGGTCAAGTGTACTCCTCCTGTGGAACTGGTTAAACCGATTGAGTTCCTGACAAAGGATAAGCTTGGTCTTCCGCTGTTTGTCAAGCTCACGCCCTTTGCCTTCCATCAGGCTCTTGTCTTGTACTCTCAAGAGAGTGACAAGATTGTTTCATCCATTGAAGCTCAGCTCAAGAACTGCACCAACAGTAAGAACCAGGCTCTTGTTGAGATGGCGCTTCCTGGTTCTCTAGACTCTGTCGAAAAGCCCAAGGGTATTCCTGCAGACATTATTGCCCATTCTGATCAGATCAAGAGTGAGAGAGGGCTGGAAACTACACGAGAAGCAGTTAAAGACGTCCAGAGACTGGCTGCTACCGCCAGGCAAGAACTGGAAGCTGCGAAGGCTGTCCTTGACGACGAACGAAGCGAAGACGAGATGCTACGACGGAAAAACAACTCTGGATGGATCAGATCTGACTCCCAGGAGGCTGGTGCTCATCTTTACACTCGTCTGGGAGAACTGGAGCAGTACCTCAACGACGCCGGTGCTTCCGATAAGCTTGTTCGAGGCAAACTGGACGAGATTGACTATCTTCTGTCGATTCTCAACTCGGGACGAAGCGCTCTGGAGAACTACTTGCCCAGTTCGGTGTCTGGAGTTCGATCCCCCGAGGTGAAGCGCCAGGTGCCTTATTTGAGAGACTTGCTCAACAACCTGGAGGCGCTGGAGCTCAAACGGGCTCAGTACATGGATAGATTGTCTCTCAAGCAACAGAATGATGATATTGAGCCAGTTCTTGAGCACCACATGAATAAACTGATTCACGAGAAACATGTCCGTCTCACTCTGGCTGACTTTGAACCCATCACTTCAAAGGAGCTGGAAAAGTACACTGTGGACCAGGACTGGGCTGCTGAACAAAAAGAGCTTCAGGAAGAGGTGTTGGAAAAGCTGGCAACTGCCAACCAGGACTTCCGAGCGTCTCTGGATATGAACGACGCCGCTATCCATCGAGAGAACGCCATCCAGTCGCTTGAAGTGGCGTATTTCAGCTACCAGGAGCAGAAGGACCACCTGGATGCCGGCAGAAACTTTTACAACCAGCTGCTGGGCGAAATCGCCATCTTCAACAAAAACTGTAAGCAGTTTGTCTACGAGAGAAAGATGGAGGGAGCTTCTTTGGAACACGAGCTGTCTTCCTTGCATTTGTCTGAACAGGAACACAGTGGAAGCCATAGTGATACATCTTCCACTCCACTAGCTGCTCCTAGAGCCCAGAGAGCTAGCAACCTGAACATGTGGTCTCCAGAAGACGGTATTCGGTTTGGTTAGGACGTTTAGAGAGGATACCAGAAGGGCCCTAGACCAAATATAGATCCCTATGAAAAGATGGTATGATAACCAAGAGCATCTAGATATAATTGAGGGTTTTAGAATATGTATTGTAACTTACAAGTACTTGCACACATCCATAACTACTTGACACTATAGATCCTAGTTGCCCACGATGACAAGTGTGGGTCAGCATCATGAACACCAATCTCTATACTTTTCCCGTATTATGTGGAGTGAAGACATACAGTGGATGTATGATGGAAGCCGTTCATAATCCTTGCAAAAAGAATATTAGTAACAGTGTATAACACGTTTACTAAAGGATCGAACCTCCTTCCACATTTCATGTGTGATTACGTAATCATATAATCAGTTTGTGCTTATGTAATCCAAATCGACTCCTTGCTTACATAAACCTCCTCATTACGTAACATCCCTTTCGTACGTCTGTGTATTGATGTAAATGCATTGTTATATAAAGCGAGTTAGCCGGGTCTGTGTCTATCTTCTTCTACAGGGTTCCGGGCTTCTTGAACTTGAGCACCATTTCGTTGCCGCTGTGGGTGTAGCCGCACTTTTCGTAGAACGGCACGTTTTTGTCTGAGCAGTCGAGGATGACCTTGTATGCTCCGACCTGCTCGGCGATGGCTGTGAGGGTGTTGATGAGGTGCAGGCCCAGCTTCTTGCCCTGTTCCGATGAGGCCACGGCAATGTCTTCGATGTGGCCTGCCGACGCGCAGTGGTGAATCAGCTTTCGTTCAATCACCACGGAGCCAACGGCCACCACGCGGTCCTTGTCGCTCACAATCACCACGTTGTAGTATGTGTCGTTTCGGTCCTGCCAGTACTGGAACCGCTTGATGAAGTCCTGTTCCGAAATGTCTCCGACAGTGGTCAATACTGCCAGAGTCTGGAGCACTCCTCGGTGGTAGTCTGATGCCTGAAGAGGTCTGATTGTGTATCCGAGAGGCAGACGGGCCTGCACGGACTTGGGAATGAGTGAAGCGTTGAACAGCGGAGTATCCATGGCGTTGTAGGAGTGGTGTGTGGAGGAGAGCATTGTGTGGAGTGCTTCTGCAGGGTTTTATATGTGGATGTGTGTGTGTTTGTGTAGGTGTGTTTCAGGAGTGATGTTGTGGTTTTGAAACTTGGGAAAGAAATAAGGACGTGGATGATCACTTGTGAGGGCAGCTCAGGGTCTATTTATTCTATCTACCGTCCCCCACACAAACCCATACTTTTCCAGCCAGCCTATATTTACTGTTGTCTAAATATAGAAGCGCGATAAAGTTCGGGCTGGTGTCGCAGGCAAGTGTATGTGAGAGGATATGAATTGATGAGGTGGTTCTAGGGGGTGGTAGAATAATGATAGTAGTATGAATCAAATCTCCAATCTCCGACAAATTGATTTATCTACTTATCATCCCTCCCCAACCATAGCTTCACCTTCAAAACAGGGTCTTGTCTCCCCTTCACCTCATTTTAGCTCTCGCTAGCTACTCGACATCCGCACACTACTTCCCATTAATAGGAGCGTAGTATAGTGCAAAGAGGGGAAGATAAGAGAGGGTGCGTTTAGCGTCGCCATTGGCCGTCCCCGCATACATTTCCTGCCACAGTGTCAGCACGAAAAAAAGACCGTTTCTCGCTAAATCCCAAATCAGCTGAAACAGCCGCACCAGCCATGAACTTACATTTCAAGAGTGACAGAAAAGTGCTCCCAAGGTTTCGAGAAGATGAAGGTGGTAAAAAAGTCACAAGGAAATATATTCGGTGGGTTTTTCTCGTTCAATCACGTGAAAGGCGTACTTGGCGACATTTCCCATTATAGCTCAGTTCTATTACCCTATGTTCCTACTTCTTCCGCTCCTAAACATCCCGATATGCAATCTGATGATACGGCAGTGACATGTCCAGAGAGGAAAGGGATAAACAATGCCTTTGTCAAGGGTGTGAGGAACACGGGGATTGATTATGTAAGCGTGAGAGTGGTATGAGACGTTTATGTTGCTCAAAGTACTGTACGGATACCGGTAACATGAATGGGCCTTTGCCTCATTTGGATGACTCCATATACGGCAACCAACCCTCCTTTTATCTTAGCACCTCCATCGAAATTATCGTGGCTAGCGTGAGGCTATGTCGGAACGATCACATTCATCTTTAGATGCTATTTCTAGCCCAGAATCAACCGTTTAGCCCGGAATCCGCCATATAGGTCTGTTTCCACCATTTAGACCCCAATTTGGAGTCTAGAAGGTGTTTTTCGCTGAATTCGGTGGTGACAAGTTTGGTTCATCTTCTTTTGTTAAGGATAGTTGGGAGAATTGTTGTAGAAAGTGGGATGAGGTTATTTCGCTTGGGGCTCCTGAACAATTGAAAAAGCTATGGTTGTATCAACAGATGGTTTCCGTGTTTCCAACGATTACAGGACCAGTACACCAAAACTCGTACAAGTAGCAAGTTCGGTATTGCTCGTCTCTATGAGAGCCTCCATGAACGTATCTCTCAAGTATACCTGGTTAAGGCATTAGTTGACTAAAATCAGACACGCGCCTACAGGCCCAAAAAACGCTAAAACACCTTCTGTCCATCTTTTTTGTCCTGCTCTTCATCATCAAACACCACTTCCTACTCCCCCAATATGTCATAGCCTCACTCGTCATCACCCCTCATTACCCACACCCCTGTCAGACGTCATGGTACATGAAACACGTAACGCCTAGAATAGCAACTGAACGACTCCTAATCTGTTCCAAATTCTGCTGGTACGCGTATGACGGTCCTCCCAACTCCCTTTTAGTTTTTCGTACGAATACAGCCATTTTTGGATCCCGTGAAACATTTATATCTTAGTATCCTCATGCCTCCAAATTTTACTCCATCTAACCTAAAGTGAAAGTGGGGAGATAACAGAATAGGTGGTGGTAGAAAAGTGGTAGGTACTCGAGGAAAACACGTGTACTTGTAGTCTTGTGATAAAAAGTAACAAGAATAGAAATGCCACGTGAAAACACCTACTCTTGTACACAATCCCTTCTTGGCACCTCACTGCCTTTCGTTCACCCTTGTGACGATCTTCAAAGTGTATTTCGCTTACTGCATATCATGCATCACACATCTCATCATCATCTCAGCTTCATCTTCAATCTCACAATTTCTCAAATGCAGCGAATCCGGCTGAGAAAACTGATGCGGCCGCTGCTCGTGGCGTGTCTGCTTGCAGGCATTCTGCTGTGGTTCGTTCCCCTGGACTCTGGAGCCCGTTTATCGCGCTTTTCGAGCCACGCAGAAGTCCAAGAGACACCTGTTCCTGAACACCCAGGAAAACCCTCTGAAGAGTCTGAAGAGGGCAAGAAGGCACCTGACGTCCCCAATATGAACGTGGGTGCCAATGCGCGGCTCAAGGGCGGCGCACCTCCTCAATTGGCGGACTCTTATACTCCCAAAGACGGGTCTATTGAGCTGATTGCACCTATTGGAGGACAGAGTCGTGTTGGTGGTGTGGGATCTAAACTGCTTCCTAAGCCGAAACAGATTCCCCGCCCGGAGAAGTACCCCGTAAAAGAGCCTTATAAACTTCCCTTCAAGTCGGCCAACCACTGGCTTCCCAAGATCCAGGCTGCCGAACATAAAGAGGGCAGAGATAGGGTGGATCGACTGAAGGAGGTGAAAACAGTCATGGACCAGACGTGGCAGCGGTACAAGCAGTTTGGATTTGGCCATGACGAAATCCATCCTATTACTGGAAAGCCTAGAGACCCATTTTTGGGCTGGGCTGCTACGCTTGTAGATGCTCTTGATACTCTGTGGATTATGGGCATGAAGGATGAATTCAAGCTGGCGGCCGATAAGGTAGCCGAAATCGACTTTACTCGATCTGGGCGGGACGTTATTCCTGTTTTTGAGACGACTATTCGGTACCTTGGTGGTCTTCTGTCTGCCTACGACCTTTCAGGCGACAAAAGACTGTACTACAAGGCGATTGAGCTCGGTGATAATCTCATTGGAGCGTTCGACACGCCCAACCGAATGCCCCTGTTGTACTACCGATGGGAAGACAAGAGCACCGAGACTCGAAGACGGCCTGCTCAGGGAGCCATTGTTGCTGAACTGGGATCTATGACTATCGAATTTACTCGTTTGGCTCAATTGACAGGCAACAACACCTACTTTGACGCTGTTCATCGAATCACCAAGGAGTTTGAAAAGGCCAAAGACGAACAGGTTGTTCCTGGTCTGTTTCCTGCCCTTGTTGATATTTCAGGCTGTGATATGACCCAAGACGGTGACGAAACCGACCCTATGGTCCAACTTCCTGTGGCGTTCGCTCCTCCTCAGCGATGCAAGAAGAAGGGAATCACTCCCATGACTGCCCATGCTCGAGTTGAGCAAACAGTTACTTTTGGAGGACGAGTCGACTCCCTGTACGAGTACTACATCAAGGAATACGTGCTTCTGGGAGGCGCTGACGACACTTATAAGAACATGTACATCCAAAGTGCGGACCAGGGCGCCAAAATGCTGCTTTACAAGCCCAACACAACTTCCACCGAGGAAATTCTCTTCTCTGGAGACCTCCACATCAACCCTGCCGACCTCACAGACATTGTCTTTTCGCCTACCATGGCCCACCTGTCCTGCTTTCTCGGAGGCATGTACGCCATGGGCGGTAAGGTTCTTGAGCGGCCCAAGGACGTGGAGATTGGAAAGCGACTGGCCCAGGGCTGTGTGTGGGCGTATGGGGCCACTGGAACCGGTGTTATGCCTGAAAACCTGAACGTGGCTCCCTGTGGCGACTCGGGGGAGGGAATTGACGAGACGTGCGAGTTCGATCCTCCCACGCTCGTTCTTCAGACGAACCTGCTTTCTGGAGACGGCACTGTTGTCGAGGGAGAAGGTAAGGTTGTGAAAGAGAAGATTGGAGGTGTCAAGGCCGACAAGGAAAAATCGCCTTATTCGCTGCACGACCTGGGTATTGCTCCTCGTTCCAGACGGGAGAAGTACCCCAAGATTCGTATGGAACAGGTCCCTGATGTGACTCCTCTCATCAAGCTGGACGACGACGAGCTCAAGAAGCTGCCCAAGAAGTTTGCCGGCCAGGAACACAGATGGCGCCAGTCTGGCGTGTTTGACCTGCCTCGAGACTTCACCAAGGCTTCTCCTCACTACCTGATGCGGCCCGAGGCCATTGAGTCCGTCTACTACCTCTACCGAATCACCGGCGACCCTGTGTGGCAGGAACGTGGCTGGGAGATGTTCCGGTCCGTGGTTAACCTTTGTTGGGCTGGCCATGGAGCCTATGCTGCCATTCGAGACGTTACGGATTGGCGAAAGGAATCTAATCGGTTCTACGACGAGCAGGAGTCGTTCTGGGTGGGTGAGACCCTGAAGTACTACTATTTGCTGTTTGCAGATACGGATGTCATTTCTCTGGATGAGTGGGTCTTCAACACCGAAGCCCATCCGGTGAAGCGACAGTAACGAATTGGCAAGCGACGATAAGCGAACAGGTTTCAGCTTAAATAATTTATATACGAGTAACGACATGATGTACAATGTACAGTGTGCAGATGTGCTGAAAGTACAGAATGTACGAATGGATCTGCGGTAACTGAGGTGGAGGATAACACGGCCTAACGCGGGCTAACGGTGAGACATAATTGACTCTCTACAAGTAGATTGACTCTGATGGCTTTGGATTGACTCTGGGCTACTACAAGTAGCAGACGGACACTATGGTCTCATTCTTCAAAGTGAACCCTCGCTTACCTGGTAGGTTACTGCTAGTGCTCTCAACCTGTCTAGTACGAACAAGCCGATTTACGAGGTGGGGGAAATCTTCGCAGGTGGAGGCAAACGGAAAATGGCTGCCTGGGGGGGTAGATGGGTAAACTGTGGGTTATTTGTATTGGTACTGGGTTTGATATGAGTTCTAGCACCGGGTTTAGTACTGGGTTTCAGTACGAGTACTGTGGCTGATTGCAAACCTATACGACCGATACAAGTCGATACGACACTCCAGCATTGCTAATATCACCCTGGCCCTGTTTCCTTGCCTGCCCTGTCTTCACCCTGGCTTGTACGCTTCTACCACCCTGCCCAATGAGAGACAATGCTATGTGGACGGCTGTAACACACTCCAAGGTCTGAGACAGCCGATCCAGCTGTTGTCCGTCGAGCCTGAGGCCACAAGAGGCTATTCGGGGTCCGTAGAACACCTGAGGTTATTGGAAGGGAGCACTAAGGTAACGGAGGCACTTCACGCACACCTCGAGGAAGGTCATTGAGCAGGAGTGCAAGAGTTCTATATCTTGGTATCCGTACTGTTCAACAGTAACCAGTCGACAACAAACATTCAACGGTCACCTCATCAACACCTCTTTGTCAGCCGCTTATAGAGCCGTTCCTCCACTCCGCTTAAACAAACCCATTTCGGTAGAGTTGATATTAGAAGATCACAAGCTGAGATAATACATGAGTACTATCAAGTAATATAACAGGCATGGACGAAATTCTTCTGCTAGTTCGTAGAACCCGTATAATCTATCTTACGGTAATCTTCTAGTCGACCGTACTCTACTTTTACCTACTCACTGTATTTTCATTCGTATAAATGTCCTGGTGAGAGAGGGTGGGCCATCAACTTTATGTGACATTATGTGATATGGTGAGAGCGTTGGAGAGAGATTGGCCTCGCAGCGGCAAGCACCCTCCCACACAAGCCGCCAACCGTGTTCACCACCTTGTCTCTTCAGACGCAAGAATGCAGTGGCTGGATGTCTCACAAGGGACATAGATGGAAGGTGGGTGAGACCTGAAACCGTTGAAGTAGGGTCTAAGAGAGAAGCTTGAATGCTGAGGTGTGAAAAAATATAGTCCTTGGCCAAAGATGAAACAGGCACCACATTATAGCACCAGACTGTTGCTCCACAGCCTCCCTAGTTGCTGGCAACTCCAGACTACCCCTTCCTTATCGTAACGCCAAGACTGAGGGAGAAAACGTGGTGGCGATAAGTCCAAGAGTTGACAGTGCGACCTCAAGGTCTATCATGCCAAGACAACCCTATCCATCCAGCTTGCTAAACGGTGGGCCGGATTAAATTGGAGCTCTATTTCGGGTCAGCCCTGTGCGGCATATTGTGGCTTTTTGTTTTGCGCGATGAAAAAGCGGATTAGGGGGGGTTTTGAATATATGGCTGGAATCTCCTGGACGAGGGGAACCCCGTGGTGAACTCCCCACAGCCTTATCTCCACTATTTCCCTCTCTACCTTCCCTTGGAAATAAACTCTGGCAGTGCAGTCTGGGTGCTACACTATCCAAGCGCGGGAAACAGATATCTCCACGAAGAGCGCCGGGCAAGTGGTGGAATAAAATTCAGGGTCGATTTTCCGGAGAAGTGAGGGCGGCAAGGACGAGCGGGAGACCTTGATTACATTTGTGACATGTCCAGGATGTAAATCTGGCGCTTACAAATGGCCAAACGCTAGCGTCCCTTAAACTCTGACAGTGTCAAAAGGGTTCAGACGCCGAGAGCCCAAAGACTCTGGACCTTCCGAGAGCGATAGCACTGCCCCCTTTGTCTGAAGTCCTCAGTACCTGCTTATGCAGTGGTGGCTGTAAGTCTGATGGTTGATGGACGATGATGCTGTGGTGGCACTGAAGGTATTGACATCTTGCTTCCAAGTCTTCGGCGTTCATCTCATACCATAGTTCATGCCGTGCCAATAGGCCATAACCATAGATATCCTCTAAGCCCAAACGGCACCCTGTCGTGCGACCGTATTGCCCACTCCAGGACCGATAGTCGGATTGTCAGATTGGCCAGGTACTGCGTTCCTGACCAGCAGCGTTTAAAACTGGGTTTGCTGTCAGGGTGGGCAGCCAGATAGGTTATCAGTGTGCCTCGAAGTCTGTCTAAATGTGCGGCTTGAGTCTGGGCGCTTCTACCGTGTGGTAGGGTCCAAGACTGTCAACTGAAACCATGTGAAAGAGCGTTTAGATTGTGCACGGTGGGGGGATGAGTAGTGGGGGAGGGGTAGGCGGGCCGTAGGGGGGCACTGGGAAAATACCTCTCTGTGTCTTCTCGCTTAGGGTACAGAATTACATTGCGTTGTGCCTGTCACATCGAGGCTTTCTCTTCCACTCAATTTTGCTAGGACTTTTCATTTTTGTCTTTCCCAACTTTTCATTTCACATAAAGGTCGACTTTTGGTTAGGCTCCGTTTTGGCTTCTCACCCAAACACTATCCACATCACCAAAGCCAATGCGACAGCATTATCTGCCACCTCCAGAAGGTCCAGTGCATACCCTGCATGGTGGAGGAGGGAGGTTGTGAGCGAAAAACACTTGAGATATCTGATATCCGAGATACCTGCTATGTTTTGCTACATATGATCAGGTCATGGGTGATCTGTTCAATACCTAGTTCTGAGATGCTGCTGCCGATGATACCCGTCTACCACTCACTCCCTCAGATCTATAACCTGTCAATCTGGACAAAGAAAACTCTGACGAAAGGTTATGCTGGCAAGTCGATATCGATATGCTTATCCACTCTTTAGTCCTGCCACACTACCACCTGGAGAGCACTGCCATCCAGATATATAAAGACCAGGGGGAGACCCTGAAGAGATCTCCCCAGACTCGTCTTCTCCACACATTTAGACATGTTCAACATCAACACAAAGTCGTCAAAAGAACCGGAGGTCACTGAAGTGGCCGTGGACTCCACTCCTTCTTCCCCGGTAACCCAAGAGTCCTCACCCAATGCCTCTGCTGTGGACCTCGAAAAGGGCAAAAAGAAGTTTGAGATGGCCGACCAGACCAACCTGCTTCCCCGATCACAACTCTTCATTGTCTTTGGAGCCATGGCCTTCTGTATGCTGGTCTCCTTCATGGACCAGAACGGTATCTCTGTTGCACTGCCAGACATTGCCAAGGACCTCAATGCCATGGACACCATCTCGTGGGCTGGAACCTCGGGTCTCATTGCCAACACCGTCTTCCAGGTTCTGTACGGCCGTCTATCTGATATTTTTGGCCGAAAACTTGTTTTTATGATTGTCGTTTGCACTCTAGTATGTGCTGATATCGGATGTGCCTGTGCCCAGACCTCTACCCAGCTCTACGTCTTCCGAGCCTTCTCCGGTATCGCCAACGGAGGCATGTCCTGTCTGACCATGATTGTCGTTTCCGATATCGTCACTCTCAAGGAACGAGGCAAGTACCAGGGTATCCTTGGAGCTTGCGTCGGTCTTGGAAACACGATTGGTCCCTTCCTGGGAGCCGCCTTCACCGAGAACGTTTCCTGGAGAGCCATCTTCTACCTCCTGGCTCCCATGGGTGGTCTCTGTGCTGTTATCATCTTCTTCATTCTGCCCTCTAAGAAGCCTCAGGGATCTGCCATCCAGAAGGCCAAGGCCATTGACTACCCCGGTCTCTTCTGCTCTTCTGTGGCCCTCGTGTTCCTGCTTATCCCCATTGCTGGTGGAGGCTCCTACTACGAGTGGGACTCGCCCATGGTCATTTCTATGCTGTGCATTGGTGGCGTCTTCTTCATTGCCTTCTTCGTCATTGAGGGTTTCTTCGCCAAGCTTCCCATGATGCCTCTGCGAATCTTCGGTACTAAGGCCCTGTTTGCCCTCATGATGCACTCTGTGCTGCTTGGAATCGCCTACTATGGAGATCTCTACTACCTGCCCATGTACATGCGAAACATCCGAGGCTGGTCTTCCATGAAGGCTGCCGGCATGTCGTGTGCTCTTGTCACCACCCAGGCTGTTACTACTGTCATTTCTGGCCAGTACCTGTCTCGAGTTGGTCGATACCTCGAGGTCATCTACTTTGGCTTTGGAATCTGGACTGTGGGAGCTATCATGAAGTGTTTCTGGAAGCGAGACTCCAACCTGGCTCTGCTCATCTTCTCGCTGCTGTTTGAGGGAGCTGGTGTCGGCTGCTGCTTCCAGCCCACTCTTGTGGCTGCCCAGGCTCTGTCTCGAAAGGAGGATCGATCTGTTGTCATCTCTTCTCGAAACTTCCTGCGATCTTTCGGAGGTGCTGTTGGTCTTGCTGTGTGCTCCGCCATCCTTGCCAACTCGCTCAAGGCCGATCTCAAGACCAAGAACCTGCCCTCTGAGCTGTACGAGCTCATTGTCAAGGCTCCCTTCTCTCTCCCTGACCTCTCCCACTACCCCGAGTACAAGGACGCTGTTCTGGATGCCTACATGAAGGGCTCGCACACCGTCTTTGTCTTCCTGTGTCCCATTGTCGGCGCCTGTCTGCTGGTGACTGTGTTTGTCAAGGACCACGGTCTTCAGACCCACGAAAAGAAGGCTGAAGAAGCCAAGGCTGCCGAGGATAAGGACGAGTCTAGCACCGACTGCGAGGATATGCCTGGCAAGGACGGAGGGGTCCTTGTCTCTGAGAAGGAGGGCAAGCTGTCGCGAAACTCGTCTTCGCAGTCAATGAACTTTGGAGACCACACCGCCGTCAACACACCTGCTCCTACGGGATACAATACGCCTGTCGTCGGCACTCTCTGTCACAACTCCCCCAACCTGCCGCCCATGGACCACACGGACGCCATTACACCGCTGGAAGACTTTGACGACTCTCCCCTGCCTCCCCATTCTCCCAACTCTAGTGGCAAGAGAGTCACTATCCAAGAGGAGTAATTATTTATTGCTAACTGCGCTTATTAAAATAGATGAATAGATTTGAACGAAAGAGAACAACGAATGTACAAGTAGCCACATACTAGAGAGCGACGAACGGAGATGTGACCCATATCGAGCTTCTCTGGGAACACTAACGCTAGAGCTGCAATTCTCTACACCCCTGCCCCCTTCCCTACACTGCCTCCACTCGATTTAGCTACTTGTTTAACCGTTAAAGACACCATTAGTCATTCACCCAGTTCTTGGCTTAACGCTAACCCTGTAACGGCGAAATTGCTCACTTTCGTGCTCACTTTCGTGCTCTACATATCTCAGTCTCCCTGGCTGGGTATTGACCCAGATCTACTTAACCGCAGCGTACCTGATCGGCTAGGTTCAAGACAAGGGTTGCCTGAGACACTTGGCGAACGTGGAATGAGTGAAGGATAGCTCGACAAGTACAATCTGGAAGGCGAATAAATGACAAAATTACACAACAACCAAAAAACGGCATTTCTACTTCTGTTATCCTGTAGATCATTCGTTTCACTTTATTGTTTCATCGCCTCATAAACCTCAGTTTCATCATCTCTACCTTCTCTTCCTCCACCTGCCAGCTCCCTGCATATTATCAGTGACCTGGGACAGCTCTTGTCTCACCAATTACCGCCCAGATGCTGGATGCCCAACCGCCTAACCTTGTGCCCCTGCATCTTCCATAATTACTTGCTCCTAGCACCCTTCTCTTGCTCTGTAACGCTGACGATCACCCACGTGTGAGTGAAGGTGAGAAAGAAGTGAAAGGTGAAATTGAAGGTGAATTTTGAGAAGACAAAATAAAAAAGTCATCGAGACAAATGAAAGTGACAAAACTTTTAGAAGACAAGACCAGACAACAGACATAAAACATCAAGGCTACAAAGACGACTTATCTACACAAGAAGTCTTGGCGTAGTTGCAGCCAGAGATAACGAGATATCGTTTTGTACCAGAACTTCTCTATCTTTCAAAAATACCTCTTTCACCTTCTCTAGGGCTATGCTGATTGATAACTGCGTAAATTCGCACCTCCCACTGATTGGGCTGCTGAAAGTTGGCACAAAGTTTTCGGGAAACAGAATTGACGCTAAACCAGCGCTAAGAGAAAACGAAAAATACAAGCGAGCATTGACGGAGACATTCGGATTAATGGACAGGGTTAGGGTGAGGCTTTTACCAAGAGTCGGCAGGAAACGGCTGGAGGGTGGGTGTTGTAAGCTGTAGGTGAAGTCTTAGGTGGAGGTTATTTGCTCATACAATAGAGCGTTGTTTTCAAAGTAGGCATTTTTGCGAGTCATACTTACACTACTTGTTGTTTAGT
The DNA here is from genome assembly GCA_001600535.1 of Yarrowia sp. JCM 30696. Lineage (NCBI taxonomy): Eukaryota > Fungi > Ascomycota > Dipodascomycetes > Dipodascales > Yarrowia > Yarrowia sp. JCM 30696. Next base: position 375,392 of record BCKG01000011.1, read on the forward strand.
CTGTTGTTTACCACTCTGCCCCCCCACAGCCCCGTTAAAGGCCCGTTTGAAGTAGAGCTCCCGAGATCGCACGTCCATCAAACGTAGAGGTTGAGTCTGAAGAAGATAGTTACAGAATGATAGACACACGCTCGTGGCTGTGGAGATCAGAGCGCAAGTATGACACCCACGGTCCACGGGAAAATATGTGTTGCTCGCTTATCGAGAGAAAGGGGGTTATGGTAGCTATTGTTAGCTCCATCGTTATACGTCCCTGAACGCCCCTGTGTCATTATTACGTACCTGAAGCGAAGCTTGCCATATTTTTTCTTAGCTCAAGCAAGGACTCTATCTACCGCTTAGATAATTAGTCTGTTTGCGGAATCAGTGCTAACGGGCCACTAGCACCATTGTGCTAAGCGCTACAGTGGTCGGGAATGACAGATGTTGGATCTGTCACTGTGATTACGAAATATTAACAACCAAATAAACGTGCTTGGCGCGAGTGGTCTGGCTGGAGTGACAGTGACAGTGGTGACAGAAGTGCCAATGTCTTCTCGGTTTCATCACGGTGACGTTCAATGACTAAGCTTGACAGGCTACAAGTCATCTAATCATCTTCCCCAAAAGGAAGGTGAAAGGTGTACATTGTACATGCTGGTTAGCCAACGAGGCAGGGGTGCAGTAGGTGTTCTAAATTGTACTGTACTTGTAGTTGCTCAAATCGATCATGTGAAACTGGATCCACATGATCTGAAACCCGCGGTGGATCCACCAGACTGTGTTACTATATGGAAATCAAAGACGTAAAATATCCATTCGAAAAAGTGATTCAGACACAAACTCTTCAGTGGATCCACTGATCCTTTACCTAATAATACATCTTTCCAGCCCATCCCTACTTGCTTCTTTGGCTCTATAAAATCTACGAGTCAACGCATCTGCGACGCATGCTTGTCTAATCAATCAGTTAAGCGAAGTGGATCGATGGCGGACAAATTAGTTTGAACTGGATAATAGATGCAGCGTAACATGGGTCAAGTGCAGGGTATTCTTAGACGAGCTTTATCGCTAAAATGGAGCTCGCAACGGACCGACACTAAGTGAGCACCTTGACGGTGGTTGGAGGGATTTCGTATCACTATCTAACAGTATACACCGAGCAAATCCCGTCCTATTTCACGTTCACGCCTTGCTTTTTCTTATCCCAACGTCCAACTGCTTCCATGCCTCTCATCAGTATCTTTGATAAGGCAAAGTTCCACGGAAGGTGGTGGGGTGGAGTGGCTAATTTGAAGGTAGAAGGAATTGGAGAGCAGTAGAACAATCAGGAGATTACGCTGATTCCAATGGTACCACCAAAGTCGTTGTAAAGTCATTTTTGGGCTTCTCAACTCCCCTCCAAGTCGCACGGCGCAGATGCGCTATATTGTACGGCACAAAAACAAACGACTAAAATACAAGTACGAGTAACTTACAAAGCCACAGAAACACACGCCAAGAATTCAGTTGGATATTAAAGCCTCTCTGGATTTACATTCTCATCTCTGGTAGCATTTCTCAGGGCACACAAAGTTGATGGACCACACGGCACTAACGGAAAGAGTGGATAGAGTTGTGCGATTATCTTGCATCTCTTGTCTCAACAGTGAACGAGACTTTGAGCTGGCTCCAGTCGTGCTGAGGCAAGGAGCTTATGAAGCATATTGAACCATGGCTTTGAAGTTTCCAGAGTCACACGAGAGGTGGAGGATCGTCGTGGGGGCGGTGGGGGTAGTATGTCGGAGAGAGCCGTATCGGACCCCGAGAACTTAATTGAAGTCGGAGATAATGGCAGAGATATGCGATATGAGATACCAGAGTAAACAGTAGATCCATGGAGTGGAGGAAAGCTGTCTGTTGGTTGTTTCCTCATTCTGGTATGTCTGCTATTGACTATCGACAGTCTTGAACATGGGACTACCAGTACGGCTGATGAGGGATGCTGAGCCGTGTGGTCTCAGATTGAATCCTTGGCATGATTTGTTTTTATTGTGAGTATTGAGCCGTTTATTGAGAGTGCAGGTCGACTATTGCTCGTGTGACTGGAGAGAGTCACTGAGGAGTAAGTGATAGACTCCTTCTATGGTTCAGAAACGTCATACTGACTGACAGTAAGGTCATATTGAAGGTATGTCCTAATTACTGAAGCACATAAAGGAGACAGTGTCGTTGGACTTACTGAGACCGAGCTCCTCAATGATCTTGCGGTCAATCACTCTTCAAAATGGGACTTTGTACTGCATTTTGTGTGAGCTATAGGCAAGCAGGCCAAATGAACATTCTCCAGATTGACAAAAATAATGACACCAACCTGTTTGAAGTGCAGTTGAAATCAAAGCACGCTGGAGACTGCGGTGAACTCATCGTGACTCTATGTCACTGTATACTTTGTCGGTTCCCATTCTCAATAGTTCGTTGTGTCGATAACAGGTGTCAGCATGGGGAAGGCTTCTCCCTTTGGTTCGTCTTCATTGCCATCTCTTCTCCGACCTCATGCATTTCTTTCTCCTCCTGTCTCTTCTGAATAATGCAAATTACCTATATAATACTGTCTACTGTACTTCCTCCCTATGAAATCTCAATCACCTCTACTTCCGGGCCGTACATGAGATTCATCTGTTTGATGGCTGCCGTTCTTCGCGCATCTCCGCTCTGGGCATCCACTTCTGCCGTTGAATGACTGTCTCTAAGCCATTCTGCATTGCTAGGCTGCACCACACTCACGTCAAATACGTCCTTCAGCCCTCCAGTCACGTTTCCTTCCTTGTCGATCGAGTCTAGGAACGAAGCCACCAGCTTCTCGCCTCTCACACTCCAGACAACAAACAGACCGTCGCAGAATCCCTCCTCAAACGCTCTGTATCTGAAAGTGACCATATCCAGCGCTCCAACGTGGTCGAAAACGAGATATCGACCCAGTTGACGTGGAGGCGACTTTCGGCCTATCCCTCCGACCTTTGAGAGATCCACACGTGACCAAATGTGTCCATCAGGACGTAATTGAACATCGAAAACAGCCAGCCGGCCGTTCGAGTACAGTGCCATGCGGCTGGCAAAGGTGTAGATTTCAAACTCGCACCACTCGTCGGAATCGACGTTGGGTTCAGCCAAAGGCGAGGCTCGAGTGATGTTGGAAATGACCTGAATCAACGTGACGTTTCCGCGATCCGTTTTCGAGTTGGGGTCGCGCGAGATCAGATATATGTAATGCACATCGTCCGTGTAGGACGCTAGAAGAAAGAGGTTTGAGGACGGATCACCAGTCAGAATGAGCTTCACTTTGTCGTCTGCTCGTTCCTCAGGCAAAAACTTTTTCGGCTGGAACCAGAACCAGTCTGTGGCTCCGTTGACGTGGCAGGGACGTCCGTTGATCATCACCCAGTAGACTGACTGCGCCTGTTCTCCTGGGGTAGTTGAAACAAAGAGGGCAGCCGAGTGACGCCCACGGAACGTGTGTGTAATGTACTCATAGTCTCCCTGGAGCTGGAAGTTCCACCAGTCTTTTCCTCTTGAGGAGGTACTCAGAGTGAAGACTGACTTTCCTACCAGATCTTTGGTTGCAAAACTAGGGACTGTTTCCGGCCAATGGGACTGGAAAAAGCCGCGTTTCGCGTCCAGTTTCAGCTGGCCATTGTGGAACACGTACGACTCTTCGAGTGTATTTTCCAGGCCCCGTTTGAACGCTTCAATGAGAATGTCCAGATCGTGTTTCAGGTTGTTTGCCGTCTGTCTGGGCAAAGTGTACTGGCCGTTTTCGTCCTCGTTGTAAAAAATGCAGGTCCAATTGTTGCTGAGCGTAAGATTGTCTTTGTGCAAGTTGCGCACGCCCTCGGTTTCTGACGAATACGTGATCATGCTCGCGATTTCAGCCTGAGTCAGACCCAGAGTCTCCAGCTTCCAGCCGGTGATAAAATGCCCCGATCCCGGAGCTGCCGCGGGAGCAGGAGCAGGAACAGCCACAGGAACAGCCTGATGCGGAGGAGGAGGGTACATGTACACGGGCTGGGGCATGGAGTAGCCATAGTGTGGGATATACGCTCCATTGGGAGGCACCCCCATCACCTCGTAGCCGGGAGGAGGTGGCGGATACATGTGCGGCGGATACTGCATTGGGTAAGGGTAGCCATTAGCAGGCATGTATCCTGGAGGAGGAGGGGGAGTGTGTTGAACATGGCCATGGAGCTGTGGAGGAGGGTATGGATGGTGTCTGGTGTTAAACGAGGGGAAAGTGCCTCTTTGAGGGCCGATCGGGGGGGTGCCGGGTCCGGGAGGCGGCGGTTGTTGCATCTGGGCAACGGAAGAGCGGGGAACGAGTAAGGAACGTTTTCGCGTCGAGTGAAAGAGTGGTGATGTTTGCAAAAGTTAACTCGTGGATATGCGTCAGATATGCAGTCCAAAGTATGACAGATCTGACAAGTGAAGTCGAGGCAAAACAAATCAAAACATGACTGAAAAAGAAAATGAGGAGCTTCCAGAACGGCGGGAAACTTGAGAGTTCTCCTCTGCTAGTGTACTCTGATTGATTGCGTAAGCACAGAGCTCGATTTCCACTCTATGTGCTTCCGTAACCCTATCTCAACTCCGTGGAGCTTAGTAATGCGGTGTACGTGATTGCTACGAGGGAATTTGACAGAAATGAATTTGTTATACAAAAGAGTTGTTGGTCACGTGACTTCTGTGTGGATCGATCCTTTGGCTCAATGTATCGTCTTATGATCTTCGGAGTCCGCTAGAGTTAGATTGAAGGAGAGTAGTTTTCGCTAAAATGGGGAAAAGGTGATTAAATGGCGACTTGCATATATGGTAGGAATCAGCAAGTCATCCTGAGCATCCTGAAGCCGTTATCATCTCTCTACGATATCTGTAGCGTATTCCAGAGAGTATCAGTCTAGAACCTTGGTGTTACATGGAATAATGGAACGTATTGGTAGGTGGTAGAAAAGTGAGAAAACGAGGGGGGGGGGAAACGCCACCATGAATATGAACGAACACGAACAGCTCCATTGTGCTAAACATCATACAACTTCAGTACGTTTTCACTTCCCTTATCACTACCGGTAGCTACGGGTATAAGGTAGTAGCTACCAACTACGGCATACAACCTTGTAGGTACCAAAGAAATATAAATAGTACTCGTAGTCGTAGAACTGAATTTCAGGTATTTTCGAAATTCTTAATATCAACGATGAAAAACCTCTATTCGAGTTTTGCCACCTCACCTCCCACAACTCATCCGCCTTGTGCTTAGTCAGCGTCGCATACCTCTCTACTGCATCTCCATGCACTCCATGTTCAAAGATTCCTAATCACCCGCAACCAACTCTTGTGCCATGGGAGTACGGGGATTATGGGAAATAGTGCAGAGTACGGCTCGGCCTGTCAAGGTGGAGACTCTCGGCGGTAACCGGCTGGCTGTGGACGCTTCGATTTGGATCTACCAGTTCCTAAAGACCACCCGAGGGTCTGGCAAAAAAAATGCACATTTGGTTGGATTCTTCCGTAGAATTCTCAAATTGCTGTTTCTGGGCATCAAGCCTGTGTTTGTGTTTGACGGAGTGGCCCCCGAGCTCAAACGCAAGACTGTGGCTCGAAGAAGAGAGCGCAGAGAAGGCAGAATTGACAGTATGGAGAAGGAGGCGAAACGAATCTTAGCAATGCAGCTGGAGAACCATGAACAGCAGCTGAGTGCTAAAAGAAAACGTGAAGATGAAGATGACGATGATTACGTCAAGGGAAGCGAGCTTTTGGGCTCGGATACCAAGCATGTGCTGCAGAAACTGGGGGGTAGTGGCAAGAAACAGCAACTGAAATCAGACTATGATCTGCCTGATTTGGACGTCAATATCGGCCAAGATGACCGGTTTCTGACCCAAAAGGAGCTTGAGGAGCGTGAAGAGCTCAAGAACCTGATTCCCCATGTTGCTGGAGACGGCTCTTTGGATATTTCCACAACTATCGACTTTGATTCGGATTATTTCAGGTCTCTTCCTGACGCCACCAAGTACGAGCTACTTAATAGCGCACGTCTTCGGTCCCGACTGCGAATGGGACACACTGCTGAGCAGCTCCAGAAGCTGTATCCTGATTCTGAGTCGTTTTCCAAGTTCCAGGTCAACCGAGTGGCTCTTCGAAACAACTATACTCAGCGTCTGATGCAGCTTGTGGGTCTTGAAGGAGATCTGACGCTTCCTAAAGAGCACGAAACCGTTGCTGAGATCAATCGGGTGTCTGGAGAGAAGGGGAAGCAGTACGTGATGGAGAAAAATGAAGATGGATGGACTCTGGCTATGCATGATGGAGGAGGCGATCGAGATTCTCCTGTTCTGATTGACGATGAAGATGGAGAAAAGAGATCTCATGACTTTGGGCGGTTCAGAAGAAAATCCAGTCTTGATAGGGAGGAGAGAAGGAAGATCAAAAAGGAGGAAATCAAGGAGGAAGTGAAGGAGGAGAGTGAAGATGAGGATTGGGAGGATGTCGATATTGACAACGACAACAAGGAGGACGTGAATATTGACATTGACCAACAAATTATTGATGCTGGAGAAGATTTGGAGACTCAGCAGGTGATTATGAACTCTCTGGATGACGACAAGAAGGCCAAACTGGCTGCGATGACTAAGACGCTTCAGTTGAAGGGGCTGGATGGACTAGGAGAGATGGATTGGGGGGCTGGTATTTTTGCCCCTGCTGAAGAAGAGAAGACGGAGGAGGAGGTGATAGAGGTTCCCCAAGAGACATACAGAGATCAGAAAGTGTGGAGGAAGGCTGATGAGCAGGCTGAGTCAGCCACATTGGTTGATGATGTTGAGGAGGCCATCGATGAGTATGCGGAGAAAAAGACTGTTGAAGGGGATGACAACAAGAAGGAAGAGTCAAAGGACGACAAATCTGAGTCTGAAGAAGAGTCACCTAAGGAAACTCTGCCTGCATGGTTTCAACAGTCCCAGGATGGAGTCCAGTCCGCTCACAAAGTGGTTACCAACAGAGAAGAGGAATCTGATTCAGACGAAGAGGCTGGTTTGTACTATGGAGGCGGATCCTACGGAATCCAGAGGGAAGTTGTTGAGTTGAGTGATGATGAGGAGGAGACTGTTGAACCGGTCAAGAATGCCCCTACTAAGCCCGCTCCTACTAAGCCTGTTACTAAAGCCCCTGCTTCTAAGCAAGACAAAGCCAATCCTACTGCTTCTGCTGTCACAAAGTCCGCCGCTGTTAAGAGAACAGAGACTGTAGAGTTGTCAGACTCTGACTCAGATGCTGAATTTGAAAGTGTTTCAATTGAACCTGAGAAGGTGGAAACTGAGAAGCCTACAACCGACTTTTCTAAAACCACATCTGGAGATATCTTTGGCACTGGAGATCTCTCTCTAGATGGGGGTATCTTTGGTACTGGTCCATTGGAGGCTGAGAAGACAGAGGAAAACATTGTCAAGTCTGTTGAAGCTACTGAGCCCAAAGAACAGCCTGTTGCTGAACCCATAGTACAGTCTGTCGCAGAGCCTTCAGTAGAACCCTCTCAAACCCCCGAAGTGGAAGACCACGACAGATCGTTTGAGAACATGGTACTGGCCGAAGAAGAAGCCGTGGAAGACATGCAAACGTCTCAAAACCTCATCAAAAACTTCAACCGTGAACAGGAAGAGTTTGAAAAGCAGTTCAAGCTGGAAGAGGAACAGGCAAAGGAGATGCGAATGGCTCTCATGGAAGAACTCGAGCAGATCAACCATACCCAAAAGTCTCGAGACACTACCAATGAAGAAGCAATTACACAGACCATGATTGACGAGTGTCAGCAGTTACTTCAGCTGTTTGGTATTCCCTTCATCACTGCTCCTACAGAAGCCGAGGCTCAATGTGCCACTCTCGTCAATCTCGATCTCGTTGACGGTGTGATCACTGAAGATTCGGATGTGTTTTTGTTCTCGTCGAACCCTCGAATGCGAGTGTTCAAAAACTTTTTCAACTCAAACAAGTACGTCGAGTGCTATAAGACCGGTGAGATTGCTCAGACTCTGAATCTCGAACGCAAGGATCTTGTTGATCTAGCTCTACTGCTAGGATCAGATTACACTGATGGATTACCCGGTATTGGACCTGTGTCTGCTATGGAGATTCTTGCCGAGTTCAAAGCTCCTGAAAAGGATACCCTTCGGGAATTCAAGGACTGGTGGGAGTCTCAGCTAGGAGAGAGAGCCAAAAAGGGCAAGAGTTCCGAACAGTCGGCGTTCAAAAACAAGTTTTCGAAACGTTTTCTGTCAAAGCTGTTTCTCAGCGCCTCTTTTCCCTCTGAGAAGATTAGAATGGGTTATATGGAGCCCTCTGTGGATGACGATAAGACGCCTTTCAAGTGGGGTCATCCTTCTCTTGTTGGTTTGAGAGAGTACCTTGGAGATACTATTGGAGGTAACTCGATTGACTCACTGCTGTTGCCTGTGTTGCAACAAATGAACGCCAAACAGAACCGACAGACCCAGATTCTCGACTTTCTGCCTAACGGTAACGAAACCAGTGGTTCTGTTCGTATTGCCAAGGCTCTGACCAAGATCAAACAGAGAGCCAAGGATAAGAGGAACTCACGAGATGCCAGAGACGATAAGACAAAGGAAAAGGAGAGTGTGAGGGAGCTAGAGAGGGAGATGGATTTGGAGGACTAGCCATAGCTGTGAAATATTTATTATTCAATTATGAAGTTTCTCGTACAAGTAGGTGATGGTGATTCAATGGCTACTTGTACTATTTGTTTGGTTGTTGATATAATCGTATCAATGAAGAAAGCATAGATGATACCATGGAGCTGGATGGGGACTAACGGGGACGTCTGATCGTTTGACACATGTGTCACTACAATTCTATATGTGCTGACGTAAGCATTTTATACGCAAAGTCAGCTAACATTCCAGTGATAGACCGGAATTTACTATGGCCTGCTTTCAACTGGTCTTGAGTAAATTTAACTGCAACTACCGGTCCATACTTATTTGTACCAGCCCACTCTCGTATCCTTCTTGCACCAATTAACTCACGATATTATCGACTTTTTATGCAGGATAAAATTAGCCAAGACATGACAGCAATGTTCCTTGAGATGAGGTGTACTTGTACTCGTAAGCGAGTCACCCAATTCTCCGTACCAAAGAATTGTCTCACGGAGATGTTAGCCGTGTGCTCCGGCACGGCGCAAAAACAACTAAAGCCCCTGCTGTGTTGTTTTTACCCTACCGCTCCTCAGCCGATGGTCCCAATTAAATGGGCTCAATGAGACATGTCCAATCTGATTGGATTTTTCCGTGCATATTATTGCACTCTATTGCTGTCACGTGAGGAGGAGGGATTGAGGTGTCTTGTGGCATTTGTTCCGTGGCATTCGGCGTGTCACCGACGATGAATATATAAGTAGCTGTTGCGTCCCTTCCCCCTCACGCTTATTTTCGCTCACATTTTTAGGGCGCTTTTTTCGTGGTGTGGTCTGGCCATCTTAAATCGCCACCGGTGTTGCTCGATACTCGGGCTTCGCAGCTCTTACTTCGGAGTTAATACCAATGAGGCAGGTGGTGGGCAGACGAATCTGGCAGGAGCGAGACGGTCGGCGAAGGCGTCTGCGACACTGCCCGTTGTGGCGCCTTTTTCGCACGGTCTCAGGGCGCAGAATCCGAGGATTTTACCCTTCAGGGGCTGCTTTTCGTCTCGCTAAATGCCCTCCACATGTGCTTTCCACACTTTTGATCAATGTGGACACTTCTATAACGCCGGCTGGCTGGAGTTTAGCCTTTGGCTAGTGTGGAGGTGAGGAGAGGAGGAGAAGGGCGTGGAATCAGTTGGAAACTGCCCTATTTACCGTGAGTGTTTGTGGTTTTTCTCTCGCCCCTCAATTGATATTCACATGTGTTATCGGCTGCTCGACTGGTCAAGTTTCGGCCCTGATTTGACACCCCGGACAAACTAGGTTGCATACTGCATTTAGCGCTGCGACCGTGCATACAATCGAGGGATTTAGCATGCCTGATATAAACTGGGTTGGGGACAGTGTTAGTCAAGTACGAACCAGCTGCGTTTAGTCGTCACCAAAACCCCCGACTCCCCCCCCCTCGTTGCTACAACCGCAACAGCATAGACATAGACACCACACGACACTCTGACAATGCTTCCCGGAGGAATTCCATACCCACCTCCCGTGGACAACGGCTACTGGGGCCCTACAACTTCGACCATTGACTGGTGTGAAGAAAACTACGTGGTCAGCAAATACGTGGCGGAAATCATGAACACGACCACCAACGCCGTGTTCATGATCATGGCGCTGTACACGATCATCAACGTGTACCGGGAAAAACACCACCCCACCATCATTTTTGCCGCCATTGGCTTTTTCATTGTCGGCTTTGGCTCCTGGATGTTCCACATGACTCTGTGGTACGAGTTCCAGCTGCTGGACGAGCTTCCCATGATCTACGCCACCTGCGTGCCGCTTTACATTGTCTTTTCCAACAAAAAGAGCAACCACTTCAAGACGCTGCTGGGCGTGGGAATCGCCGCTGGCGCCCTGCTGCTCACCGCCATCTACCTGCACAACAAGAACCCCACCTTCCACCAGGCCGCTTACGGAATCCTCAACTTCATTGTCATCGGCAAGTCCGTGTCACTGACCAAGGCGTACATTTCCGATCAGAAGACCAAGAACCTGTTCTGGCGCCTGCTGGCCCTCGGCCTCTTCTCTTTCCTCTTTGGCTACTTCCTCTGGAACCTGGACATCCACCTGTGCAACCAGTGGATCAAGATCCGACGAGAGGTCGGCCTGCCTTACGGTCTGGTCATTGAGGGCCACGCATGGTGGCACATTTTCACCGGCCTGGGCGTGTACATCTACATTGTCTACCTGTGCTACCTGCAGGTGTTCCTGGCCAAGCGACAGCACCTCTATCACTTTCTGTGGTGGTGCGGCTTCTTCCCCCACGTGGATCTGCTTCCCGAGGCCAAGAGCCTGTGGAACAAGCTGGGCCGAGCCCCCACCGAAACCGAGATGGCCGAGGTCAACTCGCTCAGCGGAGTCAAGCGGGTCTCCTCCATCCATGCCAAGAGCTCTTCTGTTAACCACCACAACTAGAAAACTAGCCGGTTACTCATCTAGATATAGGACATGTATATTAACAGTATTTAATTCAGATTCCACAAGCGTATGCATCATGTTGCGGGTTAGGTTTTCTGATAAGCGAAGTTAGTGAGGAGGAGATGTATTAGTAATACAATTCTAACACGTATTACCAGATACTCGCGTGTATCTGTTTTACTTGCACTTCTTTTATTTGTTCTTCAATTTCTAGATCTTTCTATCCGGCCCTAAAAATGCTACCCTCCCTCTAATAAACGCAGGAACAGACGGTAAATCAGCTGGAGCCTTGCACTACGTGCCACGTTTCTTCGATGAGGCATTATCACCAGCAAAATGTCCGTTTGACGAACGTAAAGCCGCCTTTCAACGTTCTCCAATCGACTTTTTTCTGCTGTTGAACCTTGATGGTGATGTTGCTAAGCTAAACGAGCTGGAGGTGGGAGATCTTTTAGTGCGTAATACGATTACTGGGAAAATAGTAGAAGGATACACCTGGAGTCGACAGTGAAAATGGACTAGAGAAACTTGTATACCTTCGTTTTGCAAAAAATATGGCATTGCCATCACCCAGAATCGAACTGAGGTTTCCACGGCCACAACGTGGTGTACTAACCACTATACTATGATGGCGATCTGTGCTCGGCGAAAGCGTTGAATCGTTAGTGGGAGAGCTTCAGGTCACGTGACAGCCAAATTTTTAAAATGCTCATAGAGGACGTTCCAGAGGTTATGAAGCGAATTGGGAAAATCAAGGGTGAAGAGAAGCTTCTGAAATATCATAGAATGTAACTCTTTGGTTACTGAAACTTCTGTGGAGAATTATATGGCACTTCTAAAAATCGTTAGTTTGACTTTTTGTGGTGATCTTCGGGAGGAGTGGAATACGTCATGTTGAGAATGAAAAAATGAGTTGGAATTATGAGAATATTGGTACCGTGTAATCATAGAATATAAACTGATCTCTGAAAAGGACTTGAAGAGGGTTTTCTCTAGAATACGAGGTACTACAGAGCAAAGGCGACCTCTTCATTCGGTGTGGTACATGAGATGTCACTCCAGTTAAGCCTCTCGAGATGAGATAACAAGCAGCTGAAATGAATCGATGTCGTATTGATATCAATACAGGTGACGTTGTTTCGACGTCTTATAACACCACCCTGATATCATGTATATACCATCTCTCTAGTTGTATATACCGGTACGAATACTGTACTTGTACTTGGTATCCGTACTAGTGGGACTGCATGATGCAGGTACGCGCGTATGACGTCATAAAAAGAGGGTGATGATCAAGAGCTCATATAATTCCTTCTCGGGCTACGGGCACCTGCACAGGTACAAGTACTTGTACAAGTACGTACTCGTACTTGTAATAACGCTCACGATTTGTCTCGCAGTGGAAATTGCATTCGGAATGTTTTCCTGTTCACAGTTACAGCAATACTCAAGCCATTTAAAATGCACAGAGATATAAGTACAAGTACTTGTACTTGTACTTGTAATTGAGAAATATGCAAGCATTCATGAACTTGTGAAGTCGAAGAAACGACTCGACGGCGCTCCACTTGATTTGATTATGGGCTACTTGTACGTCTGAGTTCCGTTGATCTCTTGGCTTGTGTTGATGTCTTGGCACTCCTTGACTCCGCCTCCACCTTTGGGCCAATTATCACAACATGTTAATTAGTAACTCCTTCCACGTCTGTCACTCAACAGACAGTTATCTTCCTTATCTTCAGCGGACACCAGCGCCTTGTGGGCGACTAACGAAATTACGTCTGCTGTCAGGAACCATCGCGATCCATGCAAAGAACTGTCAGACCAAGCGAAGAAGCACAATGTCAGGTCTCTAACGAATTTCTGCTGTAAGTAATTTCCATCTTTGCCGTTATTTCCCCTCTTCCTAATGTACATTCCTGACGGTTTTGACTGTTATGATGGGCGGAGACTTTCCAACCATGGTCATAACAAGTGGGTATAGAACGCATTCATGCGTGGATTCGCTACGACATTGGCTGTACGAGTACAAAGAAGTCTGGACGAGTGTGTGTATCACGAGTAGGCTGTCTCCTATACCCCTGTCTCTGGTGTAGGAACTTTGCCTTGTGTCAGAGACCTGATCAGCCAGCCGCTTTGTACTTGTGGTAGAATTCATGGGAATCATAAATATCGTGTATAATTGCTGACTGCATGGTGATGTTTGCTTTGATAGATCAGTGAGGTATAGAATGACAGAATACAATAACAGCGTACAATGACAGTGTGCAATGATGACATCAGTTGACAACGAGTATTCGGCGAAAAGGAAATAAAATATGGAAATGAGTATGTACCAAGTACGAACCCTCACATCCCGCAAAAGTGTCCAACTTCACACGCAGCTCCGCCCAGCGATGCTCAAGGTTGTTTCTTGGATGGGACGCTTGTGACGCAATGAAGCGAGTCTGTCGGCTTCGTTGAACGTTGATAGCGCCACAGACTGTAGAAATGGAATCTAAGGTGTAAATAGTTGTAGTTCTTGCCTGTTCGAGCACTCTTACTCGTAATTGCAAGGGTAGTCTGTACAAGGTCTGTTAGTCTACGTAGTTGACTGCCGCGCTGATAACTCTTGTGTAAACAACCCTTGTCTCGGACAAACGTGCCCAAGTCAAGCAGAATACACCCCCCCACACGGAGGCAGATCCCGATTGAATCTCGGAGACATTGCAGCTCGGAAGCTCAAAGTTGTCAGCTGGACAATGCGTGAGGGGGCGTGGAGGATGGAGACGATGACGACTTTGCAAACTAAACGGATAGTCGTTAGAGCTTTAGTCTAGACCACCCGTAGTTAATTTCTCCTATCCATGACATATAGCGTTACAGTGATTGGATACAAGCCACAGAAGCTACTGCAACGGACCTTTCTTTTGACCTATTATTTTTGTAAGCGTTGTAGCTCTCTGCAGGGATGTTGACAAATCCAACTTATTTGAGCGCTAAGGCGTCGAATGTTATCTTTTCGCCGCTTTCGATAAGGAGATAACTGTACAGTATGTACCAGTTCCGGGTTACATGGAGATCAGGAGTGTACAAGTTTAGGAGTGTAGGAGGTGTTTCAGCTATGGGTCACTCTGTGTACGTACTGGTGCCCTTCAAGCTGCCATTCTTGATGACCGACCAGCTCCCGCAAGGCAAGGCTGAAGAATGCAGTGCAGTGCGTCTGCCAGGCCCAGACTTCTAACAAGACGCCCCTCTCTCGTCCACCTTCCAATCACTGCAACAAGAACGGTGTAGATTGCCAAGCTAAACAAGTTAGGTTTGGCAGTGTTGTCAATACCCCCCGTGTTATTGGTTGCCACAGATATAGACTCGTGACATAAGAGGAGAGCGGGGGTGCAAAAGCGTGAAAAAGCGTGCGAAAAAAGGATAAAAAACGGATAAAAAGCGAGATTTCTTCTAAACAGACAACAGAAATTAATTCTACGGTTCCAGATTGATTAATTGACACTTGTATCATCCCCCTCACTCCCATTCAACCACACGACTCGCTTGTAAATAAGCTCCCACAAAAAAATACTCTAAATGAAACCTTATATTCGTAATGGGTGGCGGACCAATCACAGCGCGCGCATTACTAACTCATACCAACAGTGTGTGTAGAGCAACATAACGATGGAGGCCTACTTATAGCGACCATCTGCCCTTTGGAGAGAACCCGTAGCAACAAAGCTTCAAACCCCATCGACAGTTCACCACCACCGTTGTGAATACACGAGCGCCTTCTGTTTAAATCTCAGCAGCCCTCGATTCCCATTTTTTTTTCTCACGTCTTGCCCCCATACTATTCACGTGTGTCTCCATTGAACGCTCATACGCCCGTTGTGCCTAGCCTTCAATTTAGCTCAACTTTTCGATCTCTGAAAAAAGTCCCAAAATTTAAAATATAATGGTTCTTGTCGCCCTCAAGAAGGCCATCTTTGGAACCGAAAAGCAGCCTCTCCTCCGAAACACCGCCTCCTACGCCACCATGACCGACGAAGAAGCCCGCCTCGGTCTTACCGACGACGACACCCTGTCCCAGGGCTCTGGTTCCTCCGGAGCCTCCAACTCTTGGGTCTCTCCTCGAGTTGTCTCCGATATGATCATTGGTCTGTCTGACGGTCTCACCGTTCCCTTTGCCCTCACCGCCGGTCTGTCTTCTCTCGGAGACACCAAGCTGGTCATCACCGGTGGTATGGCCGAGCTTGTCGCTGGTGCCATCTCCATGGGTCTCGGAGGCTACCTGGCCGCCAAGTCTGAGAACGACTACTACAAGTCCGAGTGCTCCAAGGAGCGAGCCGTGCTCAAGACCGAGTCCCAGGAGGGTGAGGCCCAGATTGCCGACATCCTGGCCCAGTACAACCTCTCTCCCGAGACCACTGCCTCCTTCACCAAGGATCTGCAGAAGAACCCCACCTCCATGGTCGACTTCATCATTCGATTTGGAAAGGGTCTGGAGGAGCCCGCCGAGGGCCGAGAGTTCACCTCTGCCATGACCATTGGTCTTGCCTACTTCTTCGGTGGTTTCATCCCCCTGATTCCCTACTTTTTCACCTCCCACGTCGACGATGGTCTTATGTGGTCCGTCATTGTCATGCTCATCACCCTGTTCATCTTTGGCTGCACCAAGACTGTCATCTCTCTTGGATCCGACGTTGGACGAGGTTGCATCACCTGGAATGGTATCCAGATGACGCTCATTGGTGGTCTCGCTGCCGGAGCTGCATGGGGTCTTGTCAAGCTGATTGAATAATCTCTGACAAACTCTCTAAAAAGCAGACCGCGGACGGCGGGCCCCACCCTCATACCCTTATACACTTGGCACTCAGGACTGCCAGCTCACAGTGGAACCCCTTGAATTGTCTTCGGACCGTCTTACCCTCTTGGGAAGACATTGACGTTACGTCCGCGCTCCTAGCGCCGTGCATTGCACATTCTATTTATTGTTCTGCAGTTATTTATTGATATTTTTATCAAACTTGAAAGTATCGTAGTGAAGTTGTAATTTTAGTAGTGTTTTTTATTTAGTGATGAAGTTTTTTTTCCCCTTAGTTGTTTTCTCCAAAGGGGAATTCGCTAACGCATCGTATCGTCGACTTGTGCAGAGGAGTACCTACGCCGTGCACCTTAGTGCAAGTAAAGTTGAGACATGAGATGGGGCACAATTGAGGGCAAAGAGTTATGGAGCAATTAACAATTGAGATTTTGAGTGCTCCGCGGATTGTGGATCCAGGGTTATGGAGTTTTTGGAAAACAGTTTTGACAAACTATTTTGGTATTAAATATGCACCTAGTTAACTGTTTAGCCTGATCATAGGTGTTAGTGTGCTAGAAACGTGGGTCTTTAGTAAGAGAGGGACAGAAACGTGGCCCAAAAACGTTGGAGTGGCCCTGAAGCTGATGATATAGGCTTCGCAAGTCTCAATAGACCACGTGCCCCTTTCTGTGAGGTTCAAAGAGGCATGCTTGTCTCCTAGAACTGTCTCATATCAACACACTTTGCAACATGGACTAAAAATGAGACATCGATGGTGGAGAAATAAGCAATAGCTGGATGGTTATTGGAGAGAGCAGTTATCGGAGTCCATTAATTAAGGTACTGGGCTGGGTATTCTTGTTATAGTGAGAGGAGTCTTATGATGGTGTTACAACTTTTACAGCTGTGTGGTGATAAAAATTGGTTGACTGTAATGCTCACACAGGATTTTGGGACATTTGGGGCTCTCTGAGAGCACCTTGGGGGTTGAAAAACTGTGGGTACGTTCAATTAGTCATAATCTGTGAATATGAGGAGGGAAAGACCCTGATCGTCAATTGAACCATTGATGATCCAGACAGTCAAATTATCAGCAGTCAATCCAATCAATTAGATCAACCGGAAAGATCTGGATAGGAACATGTCATCACTACTGTAGCCACAGCTCCAGCACCACAACCTGTAGTCTTGATTACTAAGGTTGTTCAGGACACTTAGTAATCAAGACCTTAGTAATCACCAACATTCCTGTGACCTCTTCACCTTTTTTTACATAGCTATATGTTTTGGAACTGCCTCAGCAAATTTGACATTTTTTGACCTCATGTGTGATCAGAGTCTAATTAAAAAAAACCATCACAGGCAGTAAGGAGCAGATCAGGGTGTGCTCTGCTATATATACTGCGGAAAAATTCTCCTGCACTGTGGACTAGGATGTACGCGGAAGGATATCCTGGCATGCAGGTTGATGTTGCTTATGTAAGCAAGAGGAGAGGAAGGCTGAACAGACTCAGTCTGTTCGTGGAAAGCACTACCGACAGCACGCTCTCTTGAATCACAATGGTATGGTTTCTCAAGGTTCTTTTCTAGCCCCACTTGTTGCTTACATAAGCTGTCTTAGATAGAGTTGCTAAGGCGTGTAGTGAGGCGTGTGATATAGAGAATAGGGGCAATTGTAGGGGGAAATTTGGGTGACTGTTGCCACAGTTACGAGCACCTGTTTAGCATCTGCATATATCTTTTTCCCCATTAAATACCCACCAGCGAATCGAACACGCGTCTGGTTACGCCTTAGATAATGTTCCAGTGTTCTGTGGAAAATTAAAGGTACACCTAATTCTATCTGCACGGGGTTTTCTGTTTTCCACACCCTTCGAATCACACATACACAACATGTCTGTGCAACTACTGAACCCCAAGGCCGAGTCTCTGCGACGGCAGCAGGCTCTCCAGGTCAACATTGCCGCCGCAGAGGGTCTTCAGAGCGTTCTTTGCAGCAATCTGGGCCCTAAGGGCACCATCAAAATGTGAGTAGGTGGCGATCTAGAGGTTGAGAAGATGACGGAGAGAGCGTGATAGGACACAGACGTGAGAGGGAGGAGATTGAGAGATTGCACACATACCGGGACTTGTACGTCTCTGTTTTGTGGCAATTGTGCAATTGGAATGTTGTGGAAGGTACCCGATGGTAAAGATCACTAGTCACAACGTCGCCCGAGTGATGTCATTATAAGTGATGGCATTACGAGTAACGACAGTACAAAAGTCACAGCCTCTACAAGGACACATTACGCACTTTTACTTTTTGTTTTTGCTAACACAGGCTCGTCGATGGAGCAGGAGGAATCAAGCTCACCAAGGACGGCAAGGTGCTGCTGTCCGAGATGCAGATCCAGAACCCCACCGCCGTGCTGATTGCCCGAGCTGCCACCGCACAGGACGATATCACCGGCGACGGCACCACGTCTGTCGTTCTCTACGTCGGCGAGATGCTGCGACAGGCCGAGCGATTCGTCACCGAGATGCATCCTCGAGTCATTGCCGAGGGCTTTGAGATTGCCCGAAAGGAGGCCCTGTCGTTCCTCGACACCTTCAAGATCAACAAGGCCGGCAGCGTTGATCGGGAGCTTCTGCTTGCCGTGGCCCGGTCTTCCCTGGCCACCAAGGTGAACCCCACACTGGTGTCTCGTCTGGCACCTGTTGTCACTGACGCTGTTCTGGCTGTTGGTGACGATCTGCACATGGTCGAGATCATGAAGCAGCAGCGGCCCGAAGACACCCGGCTGATCCGAGGTCTGGTGCTTGACCACGGTCCCCGGCACCCCGACATGCCCAAGCGAGTGGAGAACGCGTTTGTGCTGACGCTCAACGTGTCCCTGGAGTACGAGAAGTCCGAGGTCAACGCCGGCTTTTTCTACTCGACCGCCGAGGAGCGAGAGAAGCTTGTGCAGTCCGAGCGACAGTTTGTGGACGACAAGGTCAAGAAGATTGTCGAGCTCAAGCGGGAGGTGTGCACCAACGGCGAGGGCTTTGTCATTGTCAACCAGAAGGGAATCGACCCCCTGTCGCTGGACATTCTCGCCAAGAACGGCATTTTCGCCCTGCGACGGGCCAAGCGACGAAACATGGAGCGACTGCAGCTCGTGTGCGGAGGAGAAGCCCAGAACTCGGTCGAGGACCTGCGACCCGACATTCTGGGATGGGCCGGTCTCGTCTACGAGGAGACCATTGGCGAGGAAAAGTACACCTACATTGAGGACGTGAAGGATCCCCGGTCGGTGACCATCCTCATCCGAGCGCCCAACTCCCACAGCATTGCGCAGACCGCCGATGCCGTGCGAGACGGTCTGCGGGCCGTGGCCAACTGCCGAACCGACCAGGCCGTTGTGCCCGGAGCCGGCGCGTTCCAGCTCGCTCTGCATCAGCATCTCATCAAGTTTGCCCGTTCCACCAAGGGCAAGGCCAAGTACGGCATCACAGCCTTTGCCGAGGCCATGCTGATTATCCCCAAGACCCTGGCGACCAACGCTGGCTACGATGCTCTGGACATGATCACCGAGTGCCAGGACGAGATTGCCGAGGGCCACCTGGTGGGTCTGGATCTCACTACCGGAGAGCCCATGGACCCCACCGTGGAGGGCGTGTACGACTCGTTCCGAGTGATCCGAAACAGCATTGCCAGCGCTACGGGTATTGCCACCAACCTGCTGCTGTGTGATGAGCTGCTCAAGGCCGGCCGATCTTCGTTGAAGCAGCAGTAAAGTGATGGGATAAAATAAGGGAGACAATTGGATGGATACGAATGAATGTAATTGAATGCGATATAGACATGTTAGAAGAAAGGAGTAGTCTGGGAGTTGGTTAGAGAACATGTGGTCTAGTGCGAAAGTGGTACAAGTAGTAGGAAAATAGTCACATTGGTATCCTTTTTTTTGTTATACTTATTCCATTTACTAATACTTGTACTTTACACTACGGTGTTCCCGATCTTCAGAGCACTGCACCTCCAAGCTTCAAGTCTACACAACTCTCGTATTATAATAGTTAAGTCATTATATTAAGTCATTAAATATAGGTCATTACTGCGGTTTTAGGCCTTCTGGACAACTTCCTCAACCACCTTCTTTTCGTCGTAGGTAGGGCTCTTTTCGAGGGACGAAGAAGTCTCCATGACCATTCCGTTGTCGGAGGTCGATCCAGCCTCGTCGGCCTTCACGTGTTCGGACTCCTCCTTGATTCGCTGGGCGGTATTGAGGTTGATATCGGCGTTAGTCAGGGCCAGACAGAACATGATAGAACAGAGAATGAGGGGACCGATGAGAAGAGATCGGATAACGGAGTTGAGAGTAGCTCCGATAGCTGCTCGCTGGGGAGTTCCGACCTTGTAAGACAGACCGGCATAGATGGAGCCAAAGATGGTCTTGACTTCTTGCTCAGAAAAGAGACCAGTAAGTCTGAGTCGCTGGGGGAAGTGGTTTCGGTACACAGCGGCCGAAATGACGTTTCCGAGAATAGTTCCGGACGAGTTGAAGAAGTAGTAGATGGTGATGGCAGCAGCAGCATCTGACTGTTTGCACACCACCTGGATGTACACCATGATGGGGATGACGAGCAAACCAGCACCCACACCCTCGAAGATCTGGGCAAGAATCATGGTGTTGATGGGCTTTTCGGGCTTTCGGAACTCGTAAGTCAGTCCCATTCCAATGAAGTACAGCATGGTTCCCCAGATGAGCACAGACTTCAGCTTGGCTCTCCATCGCATGAGAGGTGAGAAGACCAGTGTTGTACCCGTCAGCGAGACGAACATGGCCATGTGAAGGTTGGTAGCCTTGGCCTGTTTGAGACCCTTGGCCAGCAGAAGCCACACCTGGAAGTAGGGGTGGTAAATGGCGAAAGCCATGTTGTAGAAGAGAATGATGAGGCCAGGCACGGTCACCAGACGCTTGGACATGAGCTTGTACTTGAGGAAGGGGTGCTTTGTGAAGTAGAACTCCCACAGAGGGAAGACAATGTAGAGAAGGAAGGTGCCGACGGTGAGCATGGCAATGTTCTCGGGCAGTTTCCAGTTATCGGTACCTGCACAGAAAGAGATGGGCACAAAGAAGAGAATGAGACCAGCACAGAGGAAGACAAGACCAGGAAGATCCATTCGAATGATACCAGATATGGTGTTTTGGAGCCAGGTTTTGTTGGGGTCTCCTCGTCTGATTCGAAGACCCATTTTGTAAGCCTTAATTCGGAAGTAGAGCAGGGTGGCCAGGAAAGGAATGGAGCAGACGGGCATGATGATGGCCCACATGCCCATTCCCCACTGCCAGGTAGAATGGGCAAGAATAGACTGCACCATGGGACCTGCGACCCAGGGGGTGAACAGGTTTGCAAAAAGGGTGATTGTCTGGAAGAACGTTCTGTCTTTGAGATCACAGGTGTCAGCCGCAAAGATCTCGTACATCATCTGAGTGCCGATGTCTCCAATGGAGTAGAAGGCAAGGGCAGCAAAGTAGGTGACAATGTTATGAGTACCCAGGTACAGACCACATCCAACAGCCAGACAGATAACGGAGATTAACATGGCCTCGAATCGACCAAAGTTATCGGCCAGTTTACCGCACAGAGCTCGGGCAATAAGGAAGATACATGCCTGGACAATCTGGACAGAAGCCAGGGCTCCCATCTGAGAGAATTCAGAAGATGCGTAGACAATATAGGAAGGGAAGGCGGAAGCCTGAATGGTAGACACCAGCGACATGAACAGCAGGAAGGCCCAGCCCATGATGAGCTGCTTCTTGCTCCACACCTTTCGCACGATCTCAGAGTGGGTCAGCTGCAAATCGTCCACGGTATCATTGGGGTCAAATTTCTCGGTGGCGGAGTTGTAGTCGTAGTCTGGCGAGAAGATGAACTTCATGATCGACCGTGTCTTGGGCGACATGGAGTCGAAGAACTTTTCGGCAGCCCGGTCCTTGGTATCAAAGACATACTTGGCCTTTTCGTCTAGCTCTTTGAGGTTCATGGTGGCAGAGTGGTTTGAAAGATCTTCGTTATCGAGAACATCCCGCTCTTATATATCTCATCTTTCATCTCCAGCTATCTGGGAAACTTTTGAGCGACTCTCGTATTGCATTAGAGTGCGTTAGAAGAGTTTGGAGCGCAGAAGTTAGGCCGGAAATAACTGGCTCGGGAGCCTAACGGAGACGAGTGTAGGTCTCCAGGGAGATGCGCGCTCTAGTGTGAACTGCGCGTTTGGGTGTCTCATGGTATTGTGTTATCATGGTATCTGCAAGTACGGGCGCGGTAGCTGTGTAATTCAGTTGAGCTCATACATGGTGCAAATTCTTCCTTCTCAACACCTTGGTGGTCGATAGAAAGAACGTTGGTAGACTGCTGCTGGTATCTCTTGGCTAAGGGGATGAGGCTCTATGACAAGACAAGGTGGCATGGAGCATGCATAGTGGGATGTCGGAGTGCTAAGTCCATGGCGTTAACGATTGGGTTCAAAATGACGTAAAGCGGTAGGAGAAGTGCCATCATGAATACTGTGGAACGCTACAAGAGATTTGGTGGGTTTCTAAGAGCTTAGAGTAACTGCTAAAATATTTTTTGCAGTTTCTTTTCCTTTTTTTCCCCCATTCAAAATCCACACATCTCACCCACGTTCATATTTCAAACTTATCATAAATCTGGAAGAAAGAACAAAAGGCGGAAGCAAGCCGGAGCTTTGTAAAACGGAGCAGACCTCTTTCATTGACCCCAAGAAAATTCTGCCGCTCTAGCCGCTCTAGTTGACTAGCCTGTTCTCACGTCAATCTGATCCGATTGATTACAATCAGATTACAGACAGGATCTAAAAATGCATACAGTGGTGCCGTGTGAGTGACAGCCCAGCCAGTGAGCCTTCTCTCATAGAGCCTTGTTTTAAACCAACCATTTACACTCTATGGTAATCTGTCGTTAACTTTTTATCAGAAGTTGACATACAGTACCAAGACCCCAAGATCCTTTCAACGTCTTCCAGTTGCTTGGCAGACATGGACACCTGCACTTTTTTCCTCTGCCGACAGCTAGTCAGAATTAGCGCTTTTTTCTCGCGCTAGCTACCCCTGCTAAAAGTCTTGTCAATTTGATCTATCTTCATACACTCCGATACATCTCCACATGTCTTAGACTCAGGCTTTTACCGTTTCCATTATAATTCCGACCGGAGGTAAACTGAGAAGTAAATGGAGAGTGAACGAATTGGTCGGTCAGAGAGATTAAGCGTTCAAAAGTGGCCCGTATGAGCTCTCCATAAATCTCTGTTATGATAATTACTCAATATTGTGGGCACCAGATATCTCTTGGTCTGGCTAGATTATCACACAGTAGCGCATGTCAAACCGCCAAGGACTGCTGCACCTTTTTAGCTGATGTTGAGCTCTTGTCATACGCTACTGTAAAAGTACGAAGCACGGTAGCTACCGGTACGTGCCTGTTGAGATGGTGCCACTCAAGTCCATGTCCGTATACTTGGTTTAACTCGACGCATTAGTACTGATCTAAGGGTCTTGGCATAGTGAATGAAGAGTATGAGTGAGGTGGATTGAGGTGCTTTATTGGGTAGGATATCCGGACCGAATGGGTTTGAATAGCGGTCATTGCAAGTTTTTGAAGTCCTCTTCCTTGTCATCTTTGACAGTCACTCCCTACACCGCAGTATACTCACCTTCACGACTGTACCGAGCCACAAGAGGACATAACAAAGACTTGTTCAGTCTTTTACTACCTAAAACTGGAAGAAAAGTGGATCAAAATGCTTCAATGAGTAAGCTTCCCGTATGAATTGGGCTTTAAACAAGTATGGACGATCCAGGGTGCTCGCAAACACTTCATACTGTATAGAGATTCGAGCACGCACATGTTCTAGTCAGAACATCTACTGTACATGATCCACTTCAGGAAAAAGTCACATTCAAGCCTTTTTCCAAGTGTCTAAAAGCTTGTCATTCTGCTACAAAGTCATGGAAATGTTCTCAATTGAAATGGGTCTCGAATATACAAATCCCAGAACACTTCGTGTACTCATCATTGCGACCATCAAGAGTTTAGACCCTATCTAATATTCGACTTAACGGTTTCACACAAGAGCTATCCAAGTTGTTGGGCTATCCAAGACTCTTGTCTGTGAAACACCTCCAGTCACTCTCAAGAACAGCAATTGAAGGTCCTGGCTCTATTCCTTTGTCAAAGTGAGACCATGCTTCTTTCACTCATATAACAACACCATGCATTTACTATAAATCATGGAAAATAATTGGCCAGTCCTTCATATGTCTACAGTACATACCGGTACAGTAGTTTCGTATTGTACGAGTACACTTGACGCTCTAAAAGTTGTCTTCTCTCGTTCTTGTTTGAAGTCATACTTGTACTTCTTGCAGATGTTTCAATCACTTTCAGAACACCCTATATACACATGTAAATAAAAGTGTGCACACAAAGAATTGTTCTATCCTTTGTCAGAAGCTGAAAATGTCAATCTTTTCCATTGAGTCACACTTGTACAAGACACACTGTGCTTCTGTTCTTCATTCAACTTCAGGTCATTCAATTTACAGTCACTCAACACCACCCATATACCCAGATCTAAACGATAGCCCACAGAAAGACCTATTCAATCAGTGTATTCATTGTCTACTCGTACCGTATCCTTCTTCTGAGTGTCACCCACCTCTTTTTCTTCGCAATCAATCTCATCTGCACTATACTTCACCAAGAAGCATTTGACACTCACTGGAGACGCTGCACATCAGAAACACACTAAAAAGAGATAAAACCAGTCTAAAAATGGCCTTAAAAATACACACACCAAATCCAGCGTTATCGTTGAGTCATGACACATCACTAATAGAACATCAAAAAACTCTCCAAAAACCTCCCCATAGGTCTCCTCGAATACACAATAGATCCCCATTCCTCCCCTCTCACCCGCGTAAACCATGCATTCAGCCTCACAGTTTCCGTGTTGTTAATCGCCGTTTTCCTTGTCTTTACGTTTCAAATCCCGATGATCAGAGACAGAGACATGGAGACATAAAATATCCAGCTATACGCGCTGGTCACGTGATAAATACACCTCTGTATTTCCCAGTGTAGCCTCATGACAAATTTGCACCCCCCACGCTACCCCCACTCTGTTCCCCTCCTCCAAAGATCCACCTATATCCATTTTTCACTATCTCCCCACACTCTGTCCCAACAGGGAAATTAAACCCTACGTCCAAGTATGCCAAAAAAACACAGGGATTCCAACTCCGCAGATAACAGTTGGAGAGAAAGTGATCGAGAGACGTTTGTTTTTCAGGCGAACGGTCTTGTGTCGACTACGAGCCCGCCGTTCAACCGCCATTAACCGCTTGCCGTCGTTTGCCGCTTCCAATCACCTCCGAAATCGCCCGAACCACCAACCTCTTCGATGACGGCAAAAAAAGACGGAGCTCCTCCAGCTCCCACAGCTCCCACAGCTCCTCCAGCTCCTCGAAAACGCTCGAGAGACGGCTGCTACACGTGCCGCAAGCGCAAGAAGCGCTGTGACGAAACCAGACCCGTCTGTGAGTGCTGCAAACGGCTCGGAATCGTGTGTGTATATCCTGCTCCAGGCACTGAGTACAAGAACAAGAAACGCAAGGGTCTTCCTGATAACCATGAGGAGTATGTAGTTGTTCCTGCTGGTCTCGCTCTGCCTCCTCCCCCTCCTCCTCATCCTCCTGTAGCTGGTTCTACGGGGGTCATTATGGACCAGCAGGTTCCCATGCTCGACTTTTATCCCTACAATTTCCCCAACTACATCGACACCACTTCTGCGGGCTCAATTGTGGACATCACGGATCTCACGGAGGAGGATATCAACCAGCTGGACGTGAACTCGCTTGTTCGAATCCCTTCGCCGTTCGAAATCGACGCAGATATCAATCTGGAGTCTGTGGAGCCCTCTCCCTTTGGAGGATTGAGCACTATCGAGAACCAGATGCTGCAGTACTACGAGGAAAAGCTGTCTCGGATGATCTGTGTCGCGTCAGACCAGGATAACCATTTCGTGCAGATTTTCTTGCCCATGGCTCATCATAATGCGGCTGTCTTGCACAGTATAGTGGCGTGGTCGTCTTTCCACTCGGGGAAAGCTGATCTTCAAGATACAGGTATGGCTGCTTTGGACAGGGCTGTGACGATGACAAAGAACCAGATAACCAACAACACCTTTGACCATTCCACAATCGCCGCACTTCTTCTCTGTTGTTCAGCTGAAGTCTGCAAGGGAGATCTAAGGAACTGGAAAAAGTTCCTCAACATGTCTGCAGCCATAATCCGCAACTACGGCGGGCTGTCCAAGTTTCTCAACGACAAGAACCTGCGCTGGATCGCCACAAACTTTGCATATCACGATCTGGTGGCCAGCAGTTCGCATCATCGAGGACCGCTGTTTGGAAGGGCAGAATACGAGCAACTGCTTCAGGGAGGCCAGGGAATCGATCCTCTGCTGGGCATCTGTCGAGAACCGTACCAGATGATTGCAGAGGTGTCTCAGCTGGCCAATGAGCTCAGTGGGAACGAAGAAATGACGTCTTCCACTCTCACCACTGAAGCTAACATTCTACAGACAGCCCAGCGTCTGGAGCATCAGATTCGCATCCTGGCTCCTAACATGGCCGATATCATGACTCTCAGCGATGAACAGTGTACTCTGCATCGTCATTTGTTTGAAATCTACCAACTGACGGCACTTATTCATCTGAAGAGGTCCATCTTCAAGCTGCCATCCACAGCTCTGGAAATGCGAGTTTGGGGCAGGAAGTTGTCGTGTCTGTTGGATTTAGTACTTGGATCAGCTGTTGAAGGCAATCTCTGTTTTCCTCTGTTTATTGCTGGTCTCAATATCCTACCTTCTCAGAGACATGCGTACTTGTCGAAATTCAAAGAGTTTGCCACGAGAAACAAGGCGAGAAACCTGTTGAACAGTATCTCAACAGTCGAGGAATGTTGGAAGAGAGATGAGGGCGGGGAGAAGTATGTGGATTATTACGTTGTGTTGAAGGAGAAGGATTTGGACATTTGCCTGGCCTAAAACTTCTGATTAAGCACTATACAGCTGCTTCACAGCATTTCCCATGGCTCATCTACATCACTCCATGCTCCACCAATCTCATATCTTTGCTTTTGCTCCACGAAATGCTCAAATGCTCAAATGCTCAAATGCTCAAAATGCTCAAAAATGCTCACTGTAACGTTTGCCTATCTATAGAGTCTAGTCTGCATCTGAGCACGACACCAAGGAGGGTGGTTTGGATGTAGTGGTTGAGGTCGAAACGATACAGTTGATCTTACTGTTTCGCCAAAGACCAGCTAGCATTAATGTATATTATTATTATTATTGAAGAGGTGGTAGAGGTGATGACTTGAACACTTGAAGAGAGTGTACAAGTAGCTGTAGTTGGGTGGATTATTGGAAAGGAGGAGTTGATTGGATGAATGAACCACGCCTATATAAATGATTACTAATCCACCCAGACATACACGTGAGCTCTAGTACGTCGTACCCTCTCTAGCACTCATTCCATGCCCCAAACTGCTACAAGCACCCCTAACAAGCCCCAAGATTCTCCAGATGACTCGACATCTGCAGGGCTGTGCCTCAACCATACAACAGGTGACATCTATAATAAGGGCAGCTTGAGTGTGAATATATTGACGCGATGACTGGTAGCTCTTCTTCACTTCTACAATGTCAAACCCCCCTCCATCCAGCTACTTCAGATGCCCCATCTGCAACTTTCTCTACAACCCCATGGATATCGATGACCATGTGAGAGAGTGTTATGAGAGACATAAGTGGTTGATCTCTTAAGAGCGTTTGAAGAAGCACTTTTGGGAGCGATATCAACTACCATTTCAACTGCATTTGTAAGTCATTTATGATACTCTTCTCTCAAGCTCTTCTTTGGAGTCCTTGGATATCTACTGTTACCTCTTCGGGCCTGCCATTAGGGATGATTACTTACTACAGCAAGGCATACTTCTTACAGTACCATTATTCTTATCATACAGAACCAAAACCTCGTATAACTAATACTAACAATTGAAATTCACATTAGGAATTGTATTACTTCCCCCTTCTGTATATTAATCCACCTCATCCCGCAACATCCCAACATTGATTTTTGCCACAAACTTGCACGTGAACATGTACGGACGTAAGTGGTATCAAAATGATCAGAAAAGAGGCGTTGTTTCAGTGAAGACGCTTGATTTTACGTGAAATTGCTGCATCGTGCGAAATCATCCCAAGTTCTCAATCTCCAAATTAAGGTGGATGTCATTTCCGAGCCGCACGAGTTTTTTAATAATGAGGTTCTAAATAATACATTGCCTGAGAGTTCTTTTTAGTAGAAGTTGTGTCTGAGATGGGCATAATATTTGTTTTTCCTGACTGGGCCATTTTCTCGCGTCTTCATAGCATTTCGTAAGGTGCCTGTAACTTGCAGTCATATGTCGACAATCTTGGGACACCTACCGTAAGGGTAAGTAGAAGCAAACAATGGTATCTTGAGAGGCTCGTCTACCCAACTTGACTGTTGTTTTTGTTTAGTTGGCGGTACCGGTACCGTTACACACCTTTGAATGGTCCCTTCGCATGGTCCCTTCTCGTGCTTCTACATCATCGACCTCCAGTTATCCATCTATTATTATTACGTACATTAGGGCCTTTCCCTAGCCATGACCCTCCTACTTGCTCAACGAGGCCAGCTCTCCCAGGAAAACATCTGGCTTGACCACGTCTGTGCCTCCGTAAACCACCTTTTTGCCAGACTTGACGCCGTAGTCCATGAGGTTGGCGTACTCCGCGTAGTTGGCGCCTCCAACCATGAATACAATGGCCTCGTTGTACGCCTGTTTTCGGGGCGGCTTTGTGGACGAACCTCGCACCGACGGGTCAAAGTAGAGATAGTCGTCGGTGATGTCTCCAGACTCTGAGGGAGACACGATTCCAGACACGATTCGAGTCACGGGCAGATCCTTGTTCTGGGGCAGGTACGACTTCACGTTGGAAATGAGGTTGCCAATCTTGCCAGAAGACAGCTTGCTGGCAAAGTTTCGGAACGACTGCTCGGACGTCTGGGGCTCCTGGGCCGAGGCAGCTGACGATTTGAGCGCCATCATCTTGGACAGGTCCTTGAGCCGCTTCACATAGTTGAGAGCAGCCATGTCCACGCCCTGTGACGACAGAATTCCCTCGTATTCCTTCTGCTCGGCTGCTGACAGGGTACCAGACAGGTAGACGCAGATGTATGCTCGCAGTTTATCCGTACCACTGAGCTCCTCGTCCTTCAGCAGAGGCAGCAGGGCCTGCTTATCCAGTCCGTCCTCAGCCTCGAATAAAATGTCCAGCTGACGCTTCTTGATTCGGTCCACCAGAGCCGTGGCAATGTTCATATGCATGTCAATCACCGCCTTTCGGGCCGTGAGCTTGGGAATCGCCGAAATGGCCTTCTTGAGATGCGTGGGTGACGCGTCCGTGTCCATATCGTTGATGTTAGCGCCGCCGGTGATCTGGCTGTACTCCTCCTTGTACTTGTTAACCTCATTGTCCATGGACTCTGCGACCTCCGGGAACGACAGCAGCGAGTTTTGGTTCCAGAAAAAGTCGGAGGGCGCCACGTCGTACGACTCGGTGGTGCCATTGTCCTTGGCAATGCGGATCTGGCCACGCTCAGACTCAAACACGTCGTGCACCAGACCCATGTAGTTTGACGAGTGCTGCAGCATGGACGCGAGATCAATGTTTCTGTCGAGAATCATGAGCACTGGTCGCGACAGCGGGTTTGTGGTCAGTTTGAGGTTGTTGACGTGGTCTCTGAGCTTTGAGTCGAGCTTCTGAGCCACCATTTCGGCGGCGTTTCCCCGGGGACATCGGATGATGGGAATTTCGCCCTGGGTGACCACCACAGAGAAGAGTCCAGACACAATCTGGTCCACAATGGCGTTCAGCGAGTCCTCGTCCATCTTGGGGGACGCCAGCTCGCTGTAAATGTTAGGCAGGGCCAGAGAAAAGAGATTGGCCTCGGAAACCACGTAGTTCAGGTAATGGTCATAGACCTGGGTAATCTGCGACGCTGTGGCCACGTTGTCTGCTGCAAACGACTCCAACAGCTGACGTGGCAGGGGAGACACGAAATTCACCGAGGCAGACTCGTACAGCTGCGAATGCAGGTCCCTGGTGATCTTTTGCAGGTTCTCAGCATTGGGTCGCACAAAATACACCACCGGAACGTCAATGGCGTACCGATCCGCATCCAGCAACATGTGGATGGTCACACCGTTCTGAAACAGATCGTTGACCCGCATCACAGACGAAATCACGTCTCGGCCAAACTTGTCAAACACAAGCACCTTCCAGGCCTGGTTTTTGTTGGTGCCATTTTCGCCAGAAAGCACCCGCGTGATGGCGGCTGTGTTAGTAAGCAAGGGTTAGGAAACAGGGCGCGCAAGGACTCACCAATCTGCTTGTCTCGAAATGACTCGGGTAACGGCGTGGTGTTCATTGAGATAGCTCTGGTATGACAAGAGTGAGAGATGATGATGCATATGTCGTGGCTAGAAGATAAGGTTTGCTTAGTAAGGAGGGGGAAGACGATAGTGGCTATATAGAAAAGGTACGGTGTGGAATAAGATACTGAAGCGCGTCTTATAAGGCTGGTTGTTTTTTGACTCAAGTGGGGTGAGTATTGCTGGTTGCTTATGTAAGCATTCGTCTGGCGTGTTCGCTTGATTACTAAGGCAACCTGTAGAAGAAGCTGAAATGCGCATAGGATCCTGTCTGTTATTTGGAGACTGTGGTGCTACAAGTAATGGATTAAGTCTCATGCTTGAGGTCCAGGGCGCGAAGTGTTCCTGTCCAGAGTGCTAAATGGTTTTGTGAAACATGAAGTGCATACAAATTCTAGGGTGACATGTTGCTTATGTAAGCGCATGTTTGACGTGCCCGATTGATTATTAATACAACCATCAAACAGTGGACAATGGATAGTAGATCGGAATTTGAGAGGAACTACTTGTAGGATGCTGTGTGTGTTTTTCTATGCTATTTTTGTTGAACACTTCTCGTTTGTCTGAAATTTTCTCGAATATATTCAAATTGAATTTTTGGAAAGAATAGGGCTGGTATACAACGCCTGATTAGGCTGCCTAGTTGTGTCAGTTGATTTCGGATTTGTGATCACAAAAGGGAAAGGCGAAAATAAGGACGATTGTTGACCACCGTCTGCATCATCGATTGAGACACTGCCTGCACTGGTACCGTATTAGACCCCTTCCTGATGCTCATGACTCTTATGCTTATGCTTATACACCTGGAGCATACTGTATGTACGAGTACAAGTACATACTCCTTCACTATTTCAGTTAACAAACTCACTATGGATCTACAAGTTACTTGTACATACTTAAACGTGTTTCACTGTGTTTTCGAGACATGGCCCTTACTACTGTACGTGACGATTTCGTGTGCGCGATTACATAAGCATACGAGAATCATACACAAGACTCGATGCGAGGAAAAAATTGCGATCTAACCGCTCTACCGTCCCTCGGAAAAACCCCGTGGCAACTAACAGAGCCCAACGTCACAGACTATCGCTAGAGGGTCTACTTTAGCCACACGTTAGCATACAGTCATGTAGGAGTTATGTGTAAGAGAAATATACAGCCATGTCAAGGGGGAGCAAGTATAGACCCCGACGGCGATAGTGGGTATCTTCCAATGTATATTTTGTTATTTCTTGCTCTCCTTGTTCGAGTAACGCCTGACTCGTACAGTCAGAGCTGCCTACGATAGTCAAGGCGTGTAGGTACTCGTACTCGTACATTCCAACTGTACGATATCAGACAGGTATGTATCTCGCGGCACGATAAGGCTGTCGCCGCACAAGCCCTATTCGTCAAAGGCCTATCTCAAAAAGCCCATCAAAAGCCTTGTTCTAAATGAACGTCCACAACGCCTGTTCTTGGCTGCCAAGCTTCCCCGGATCATAAGTCGGTGCTATTAACGGTCCAGGAGTAAACGAATGATCTGTTAGTCCGAGTATGTGTACGACACAGTAGTAACGCGTAAGTGTCTTCTCGTCCCTAGCAACACGACTCCACACTATCTAACTTGCATTAGTGTCGAATTAGCTACAAGTAGTTGCTCGCTAAAAGTGGAGACTAAGGTGCAGTGCACTTGGCATAGTGTTGGGGCGCGATAAAACACCACTAACACCAACCAAGTGCAAATCTACGTCATCACTACGACCTCCGGCTCTGGGGTGCATGGGGTATGCTGTTTGGGGGAGGGTAGGGCTACGTCCGAAAGCCACCTGGTGCCCTACCGCCGCCCATTTGCTTATTTACACTTACGTAGGCTTTGATCTGAGCGAGCCGAGTATCAAAACTCTGGTATTTATAGAACCAGCCAATGGGTATGAGTGTGATCCGTCCCACTGTAGTGCAGCAGTACGTCCACCAGCAATCAAAACCCATGGGACGCCTGTTGGCGACACAATCTCAGAATTTCCAGATAGATCACGCCTTCTCCCCACTCGTTTTCCCTCACCCACGGTGTTTGGTATGATATCAAACGCAGATCATGATATGAGCCAGGGGTGGAGAATTTAGAGTGTAAAGAGTGACGTAAACAGAGAGGGGCGGGAAAGGAGAGCTGATAATCACGTGACCGACCAAAACAGCGGAACCAAAAAAATCAGCTCATAAACGCCCTGGAAACACCTATAATTACCACCGACCTACACCACACCTTCCCCTATCCAGTGACATCTGTCAATGCAACTTTATGCATGTCTCACAGGTACCACGGTGCATGACGAAGGTTAAAACGCGGGTGGTATGCAGTCACGCAGATTCCACATGAGCAACGCAGAGTGCAGGATGCAGGTCACGTGACACGAAGAGGAAATGAGAAAAATATACAAGAAAAAAAAAATGGGCAAACAATAGGTGCTTTTAGACCATTCTTTGCAGTTTCCATGTGTGACCACGAACTCACCTCACCCTCTGCATTCAGGGGCATGCAGCTAAGGGTGTCTTTAGTCACCCCCGTCTTTATGGATCACGGTGACGTTGAGCCAAGGTACAAGTGCTCGGAGTCGTCCTTTGGTCTGTCTCATCTATTATTAACCGGTATAAGCTCGTTAATGGGTCTTGTTTGACTTTGGATTTCATTCCGCGCGTATCGCTGAGGTGTTCAATACATCCAGAGTTGGCCAGAGTTTTTTTTCAGAAGTTAACGTTTTATTTCCGAGGAGAATTAAGGAAATAAGGGATTAGGGAACAGGAAGAAAAAGAAAAAAAGACGAAAAAAAAATAGAAGGCGTTAACTGTTGGTGTTCCGGCTTGTGCTTGCTGGGAGGGTCGTTGACGGCTGACTCATTACCCCAATTGGCTTGAGGTATAAACAGACGGAGTGTGTTGGTGAGACGATGTTTGGCATTTGCTGCTTTGAAACCATGTCCTGATTCAAAGGGTTATGACAAATAACGCATGAGGGGTATAGAGGATATGAGGTATATAGGGGAGGTGGGTGGCAAGAAAAACGAGTGATAGTGGGCCGATGGGGGTGCGGATGAATCCCAGCCGGTTTTCCATTCCGGGTCTGCTTCCATTGGGGTTGTTTCTTTCTCACGGCATCTACGTTCAGTTGTACCATCAAAGCTTGCTGTAACTCGAAGTCCTGTAAGCTCGAATTCCTCGGACTAACTGGAGGGGAAGTAAACAGAGGTGGGTGAGAGTGCCAACAGGACCGCTCTGTGAACACAACCGTCGGCGAACGGAGGATGGTCTCACCACCACCTCTTTTCACTCGCCTTACTACCTCTAGTGCGGCAAAGGTGTGGCTACGGTACTTGTAGAAACTAACTTGAAGGTTGGCTGTAGGGGACATAATATGAGTGGTCCGCGTGCTTGTCTGTAGCCAGCCGGTCGCTCTAACTGAAGCAGTATTACTTGTGTGACCGCTCTCTCAACCTCCTTCTCACACAGCCTCCTGCTCGGTCGAGGCACCAGAGAATAACACAGCAAAACCTTGTGTGGTGGAAGCTCGGAAGGCTGGAATGAGAATGGCAAGGGAGTGAGAGAGAGCGAAGAAGAGAGGGAACCGGTGGGAAAAATAGAGGAAAAACTGGGAAATAAAAATGTAAAAAAAGGGGGAAAATGCCTCTTGGAAACGAGCACGGAAACTCCATTACCGGACGCAAACAGCAGCCGTAGCCCCCCCCCTTGTTACGCACATCCACAGCAACTTGGCTCCTCCTCTCGATCAATCACTTCTCTTACCTCCCCTTACCCAAACACGTTCATCTCCTAAGAAACCTTTTGCCGGACAAGAATATGCAAAAATCAAAAAAGCTAACCATCATCACAACACCTCCCTTACCTCACTCACTCTTGGACTCTGCAGCAATTGGCAGCACCACCGAGCTCGTCCTTGCTAACACCACCATTCCGTCCATTTCGCAGCCCCCGGGCCTCCCACACCACATGTCGAGACACAGAGTTCTGTCGCGTGAGTATTGCACCGAAAACGAGACGAAAGAGCGGTTTTCAGTAGCTCTTGTAGCAACACATTGATGGGGTGATGGCTCTGAATGAGGTACACGGAGCGGAGAGGACACCCAGAAGGAGGCATTTTCACACACAGAAGCAGACACAGCATTCGCAAGCGCTCACAGGACGGAGGGACAGGTGTATGCCTACGACTCTGGCACCACTGGTACTCTGTCAATCGACATTATCTTGGCATCCACGACACGCTATTTTTTCAGCACGAGACCAGAAAGATGGGCAAAGGAGATTCACAAGTGACCAGATGCGTGTCACCAGGTGTCTACAGACCCGTAATCATCCTGGTGACTCAACAAGCGTAGGAGCACCCCTACCACTCACTGTTTCCATGTCACTCCCCCGGCGTGGTGTCTCGCTGTTCTGTGTGACGGAAATCACTCACGGCCACGACACTCTCTCCATCGACTCACGAGACTCGAATACCCACACGACTACTTGTTCTCACACGTGTCCTGTCTTTTTTAACATGGTGTCCTCTTAACCAGGTGTCCTCTTGACCTCATAACCTCACCCTGATGTCATAACCACACACCCACTTGTAGCAACACAGCTTACCCCCCTCGTCTCATTCTAACCCAGTCGAATCGTCGCCTACCGCCGCTCTGCTGGCGTGGCGACTCACCACCTCCCACCACGTGTCTGTGGTCTGGAACCAGGTCACCGAGGCCAACGCGGCCTACGGCGTGTCGATGCAGAGCCAGCAGCTGGGCAACACCCGGTTCCGGCCCCAGGTAGTCGCCGCCAACGTCACCGAGGCATTCCAAAAGGCCGAGCAGAAGCCGTTCGACTTTGTCATTGTCGCGCCGCAGTCGCTCAAGCAGCTCAACTCGCTGCACAAGCTCATCAAGCCCTACATCCACAAACATACGTGTGTCATTGTCGACTCGTCGCTGTACGGCGTCAATCTCGAGTCGCTCGTGGCCCAGACGCTGCCCAACACCGCTGTCTACTCGCTCACGTGCACGGCCGACGTGCGTCGAATCTCGCCCACCGAGTTTGCCCACTTTGGCGCCTCCACCACCACCTACGTCGGCCGGTGCGTGCCCCAGGAGGGCTTCCAGTCCCGTGAGGCCGACCAGCTGATTCGGTCCTTCACCGTGGGCCTGCAGTCCGCCGGTCTGGACGCCTCGTTCTCGTCCAACGTGCTGCAGTACCAGTGGGATCGGGCCATTCCCGCCCTTTCCTTCCAGCCGCTGACAATTCTGCTCGAGTCGCCCGTGCCCGCGGAGTTTGTCCAAGACATGCTGGCCCGGCCGCTGTTCTACGGCATCATGGCCGAGCTGATCCAGATTGCCGCGGCCCAAAACGTGCAGGTGAACCGCAATGTGGACGAGTTTGAGAAGACGGCGCTCGAAGAGTTCCTCAAGGACGCGCCCAAACAGATTTCCGCGCCCTACACCCACGCCCCGCTGCTGTTCTACAACTACTTCAACAAGTTTGAGTTCCCCGTCGACGTGTTTCTGCTGCAGCCCATTCTGCTGGCCGACGACCTGGGCATCAAAACGCCGTACCTGGAGTCGCTCTTCACCATCATGACACAGTACGCGCGCTTCAACGGCAGCGACGGCAAGCCCAGTATATTCTTTTCGCGCCGGGGCGCACGCGGCTCGTCCAACAGCGGCAACTCTTCCTCCTCGGACCTGCCTCTGGCCACATCCTCGCCCGTGGCGCTCAAAAAGCCCACCACCCCTGCTCTCAACGGCCACGCCCACGGCAACGCTGCCACCCCCGACTCCAACGGCTCTCCGGCCCTGGACGTGAACGAGTACGCCGGAATCGCCTCGTATACCGATTCTCCCCAGCAGAAGGCCGCCAACCAGGCGGCGTCCCAGCAGCTCAAGGACAAGGAGGAGGCTCTGCGTCAGCGAGAAGCTGCCCTGGCTGCCCGTGAGCGGGCTCTCCAAAACGGCGAAGCCATGCACCAGCAGCAGAACTACGGAGGCCACCATCCCTCCATGAGCGGTCCTCCAGGCAACCACTTCCCCGGAGGCCCCGGTCCCTACGGCCATGGACCCGGCGCTGGAGGCCCAGGAGGCCCAGGAGGACCCGGAGGGCCAGGAGGACCTGGACCCCAGCAGTTTGGCGGTCCTGGAGGACCCGGACCCAACCCCTACATGAACGGCGGCCACCCCAACATGAGCATGCCTGCTCTGCACTCGCTTCCCACGTCGCCGTCGTTTGTGCAGAAGTTTGAGGCCGGGGCCCACGGCGCGCCGTTCCTACAGTCACGGGCAGCATCTTACTCGCAGCTGCGGGACTACAACACCGGCGTGGACGGCCCCTACAAAACCGGCGGTCAGCCCATGCAGCACAACAAGAGCATGGACGACGGCCAGTCGGTCATGGGCGACACGTCGATGATGTCCGGCGACGTGGACATGATGTCCATGACCGCCAAGCGCAACAAGAACCGGTCGCGACACTCGTACTCGCGCGGCCAGTCGTCGCAGACACACCTCCCCAACGTCAAGAGCAACCAGAACGGAGACTTCCGTGGCCACGATACGCCCTTCGACACCGGCATTGCCGACTACGTCAGCGCAGTCACCTACAGAGCGCCCACCATGGGCGGATACCCCAGCCAGGAGTTTGGCCCGCAGTCGCGTAACAACTCGTTCAGCTACGGTCGAACCAGCTCCATGGGCGTGGGCATGTCGGGAGCAGGCATGGGCGGAATGCACTCGTCGGTGCCTCCCGGCGGCCGGCGAAACACCAACAGCATGCCTCCGCAGCAGAAGCAGCCGTTCCGGCCCATCGGAGCCAATTCCAACTCGTCCTCCAGCAACGTTGAGAGCGGGAGCGACAAGTCGCTGCCGTGATATTTATACCGAGGTACATGTGCATCATAATTTAATGTATAATACGACTGGAGGAGTGGAGTCAAGTGAGGCGGTGAGGAAAGAGTGAAGCGGTGAGGTCAGTGAGCTTCCCAGGTTAACTAATCATGTAATCAATCACATAATTGTTTGTTTAGAGAAAGAGTGAGTGAGTGAGTGAACAGATGAGTAGATCTATGTGAGAAGTGAGTATTCATGTACTTAGTAAGTACTTGTAAATAGTTGGATAAGGGTGAGTATTTTTGTTATGTGAGGTTTTGTTAAAGCTTCTAAGTGATAGTTGGAGCTTTACTCCAGCTTCAATTTGTTTGAGCTCAACAATCTCGTCAACTAAAACCCAACTATAAACCCAACTACTCCTACTTGACAGGTCTGTTTGTTTAGATCGTCGGGGGGAAAATTTTGTCTCTCGGGGTTAGCAGATAAGTTCCGAAGTCCGAAAATTAGCCTTGTCTAGCAATTAAGCTTGCAGACGCATTCCCTATCTGGTAAAAGCTTATTTCTGCTGAGGCATTATGCATTATGCATTGGTTAATTTTTGGGCTCAAAGAAGGCAAGAAACCCACCTTTGGCTTAATTAGCCAGGCTATTTTTAGCGAGGAGGGAAAGAAAGCGTGCGAGTGACAAGTTGGCTATGTTTGGCTGCTTTGGACGCCCGTTTTTGGCCCGCTTTTAACGTTTCTATTTGACGTTTCTAGCGACTCACGACATCGGGCCGGAATTAAAACGGCTACTTGGCTCTGCTTAAAATATTTCCAGTCTTTACGTCATGCTTGGCTGCTTACGATAGCCACGCCTGTTATGCGTCGGAAACGCACACACAGGTGACGAGGAGTATGGAAGCGGCTGCGAGAATATCCCTGAGGAAGGGTGAGGTCTACAAGAAGGGAGACAGAGATATACTTGTGGCGAAATTCTGGAGACAAAGACAGACGTACGTTGTTCACGTGAGACTTCGGGTATCGTAGACGGTAGATTTGATCGATCTGGAGTGACGTGTTTTTATTGGCTAGCATATGAAACACAGGAGAGTGGCCACTTCCACGTCCATTTCGTCTATTGTCCCCATTGAGAGCATGGAAGAACGCTCTGACAACGGTGCAGCTCTCGGCGACTCGTGTGCGTGTGGCTGAACTTGGCTTTTTCTTGCTCAAGGGCCCGTACAGACGGTTGCTGGATTTACGCGAGGCTGGCGTGGACAGAAGGCTGAGTTTATGAGTGGAGACTGTCTGAGTTTGCGAAGAGAGGGCAAAGGGTGCGAAAATTGATGTCAGAAATCAGGAAAAATTGGAAAAAAAGAAATTAAATGTGTTGCTCTTACTTTTTCAAGAGTATCACACACTGATAAACGGCTTGGATTTCCTGTGATTTTCTTTTGACTGTATTTTCTTTTGAATCTTTTTAATATGTTGCTGTTAAGACACTTATTGGTGCTGCTGCAGATATTGACCAAAGACATTGGATGTTAATTAGAAGACATTGAGTGATCGACATGGACCTGTAGGTCCGGATAATTACGGTGACGGGTTCCCTTCAAGGGTCATATGATGTCTCTTTTTGTTCACGTCATCTCATCTCTTTTGGTTAGGGTTCAACCTTGCCAGGGAAACACTTCGAGTCGTCGATGAGATGGACTATAGCCAGTGGTGAAAATGGATCAAAGAAAAAACAGTAAAAATGGACTACATTGGACAAGTCAAGCTATGTTACATTTTGGGAATTCATGATTGAAATAAATTTTGTACAAGCTCATAATTAGATAAATAAACGTCCCCTGAAGGTCATCATCAACTTATTGTAATACCATCACATCACCCTACGAACAACCCTGGTCTCATCGGCATGAGCCCACGAGTCGCCGGGCATGGTAGCATGAGTGGCGGTCGCCATACCCACGTAGTCTGGAATCTCTCCTGTAGATCCGTTCCAGAAAGAGTCTCCTGAAGCCTGGGGAAAGAAACCCAGTTCTCCTCCCACTCCTTTATCCTGGACATCGTCGTCGTTGGTGGTTAGACAGTTGCTGACAAAGCCGGTAGCGTATGCCAGCAGTTGCTCGTAGATGGGCAGGAAACCCTGTTCAGAGGTCTTGATGTTGGAGTTTTTCAGTTTCTTCAGAAAGTTGATACAGAAGCGCATTCGAGAGAGATCCGCGGATGTAGTTGAGTCCAGAGGTGTCAAGATGATTGTCTGAAACAAGACATCGAAAGCCACCATTGGAAAGAAGGCAAAAATCCACATGAAAGAAGTGTAACGCATATCCATACGAGTCAGGGCGTTACAGATCTTTCTAGCAGACGATCTCACCAGCGAATTAGAAGCAAACACCCGTTTGGACGGAATATCAACGTGAGGCAGATTATAAGTCTGTCCACTGTTCTGGCTGTTCTGAGTATAAGACCTATTGTGTGAAAAAGACGCCGAAAAATGATCGTTTCGATGGGGAGGAATGTAGTTGCCGTTGCAGCTGTACTCAGCCGTGTTGTGAGCCTGTGCTGACGCGTCAATGTCATACGTGCCAAACGTGGGCCGCACAAAACTCAGGTTCACAGGAAGAGCCCATCGGGGGTACCAGAAGAAGGTCTTGTGGATGAGAATGGTCACGTGCAAATACATGCAGTTGAGCAGAGTGAGACCCAGGTTTCTGACCCGGAATCTGTACGCGTTACAGCACCGTTCGTTGATGAGTCCCTGGATGTTAACTGGTCTGATGTGGACACCGTGCAACGGAGCATACGCTTCCAGAACTATGGGATGAACAGCGTCGTACTCAGCTTCAAAGTCAAGATCATGGGGCACGGAAGCTCGCCATGATTGCAGTTCCGAGTCGAGTTTCGAGGCAATGTGTAACAGTTCCACAGGGTCTCTTGTATCTGGTGGAAAGACATTGTTGTAGAGTTCGTCGCAGACCCGAGCTTGTAGACGACAGAGACGAATGTAGGGATTGAGCCAGGAGTTGCAAGGGGCGTTAGCAGGTGAATGAGACATTTTCGGCGTAAATGGACCGCCATGATGATGTTGATCCTGAAGAGAAGACTCTGGATAAAGAAGAGAAATATCGTAATCTCGAACCAATGGACGACGAGCTAGTCGGCCTAGAAAAGTTGCCTCGAACATGTACGTTACCCAGAAGCAGTTTCTGAGAGTTCTTTGTCTGCTCATAAACGCAATGCTCTCTTCTCTGTGCAATCGCATCTGATAACAGAGTCTCATACAGGTGGTGATGAGTGGTTCCATGAGCTGCGGTTCACTGGACGCAGTGGTGCTTGTGAGGAACACGAGACACGCTTGTAGAGACAACTGGGTGTGGTTGCTTGTATCTGAGATGCTTCCCAGTCCTTCAGATCCTCCTCCTCCAGAGATGAGTTTCAGGTAGTCTCTCTGAGCGTTAATGTAGACCTGATCTCTCATTGCCGAGGCTTTTTCCAACGGCAAGATTGTGTCTGCTAATTCAGCTGCGTTTTTGTTCCTGGTCACGTCCATAAAGATTTCCAGACTGACCAGGACACAGCTGTGAAATAACAGAGACTCGGGGCATGTCAGGTTGTACATCTGTCCTTCCCCATAGTACTCCTCTGGTTTGCAGTCTGTTTCAATCACCACGTTGAACACTCGTAGAACGTCAACGTCGTCTACTATATCCAAATATGGGTTTGCAGCCTCCAAGAAGGTACGAGCCAGGAATCGAAGCACGTCTTCGTTCATGAAAATCGGTCTGCTCGGCAAAACCGGCGGGCGCCAGTTTCTCAGAAAGTTGAGACCCGTTTCAAACAGCGACTCTGTCAGGTGCGAGTACCGTTTGTGGAACCCCACGTCACAGGTCTGGGTTTCGATCCATCTCAAGCCTGCGTCGCTAGTGGAGCAGAAAATCGGCCGGTTGGCCATCGGGTCATCGTACGTGAACGGGTTCGAGGAGGTTAGTGTGGTATTATGGTGGGTGTCGTTCAGGGAGTCCATGGAGTCGTGGTTCAACTCCTGGGCCTCCAATATGAGCTCTGGGACAGTTTGAACGCGTGGCACGTCCTGGACTGTCTGTGCATGGACAGTTTGAACAGGCTGACTTTGAACAGTGCCATTTTGAACGTTTTGAACAGGAACACTCTGAGACACACTCTGAGCACTCTGAACGCTCTGTCCCTGCCCCGGAGGAGTTGTCGATGGAGTGACCATCTGATTCATTGTGTCACTCTGTCCATACAGCGGAACCCCGGCCGCTATACTGTTTGCGTTATCCTGTCTCTCGTGCTTGCGTTTCTTCTCCAGTCTGCGGGCAAAACTCTCCAAAAGCTCCTGCCGCGCTGCCACATCGCAGTTTTCGTCCTGAGACATGATCTGAAGCTTTTCCTCCATCACCTCCAGCTTGGTTCGTCGTCTTTTGCGTGCCTGGGCCGCGTAGACACAGGCCGACCCGCTGCGCTCGCAGTTGGCACAGGTGGGCCGTGTGCCGCAGCATCGCGACTTTTTCTGGCGACACAGATCGCACGCCTGCACCGTTCGCTTGGCCTCCGCCATTTTCTCCGCGTTTTGCGTGTCGTCCATGCCCTCGGAAACGGGCCTGTTCACAGATGCTGATGCTGGTAGTGCAGCGTCCTGCAGCTGAAAAAGAAAAGTCAACAGGGTGGTATTGTTAGGGTGGTAGAGGCGTGGTGAGGGTAGGTATGGAAGCGATGGCGAATGAGCTTTGATTCTTTTCCTTCCCCTCAAATTCAGCGTTGTTTGCTCGTCGTTGGCAGTGTGTCTTGTTGTGCGCCGCTTCAACTGAGGTTATGAGTAATAACAGCCAGTTATGACCCAAGTCTGGACTCTGTTGCCGTTTGCCACGCCGTTAGTTCGCTTTCAACGTGGACCATAGAGGGGGTGACACACATTTGTAGAGAGAGGAAACAGGATTACGGGTAGACCGTGAGGTGGACCTTCCTATTGGAGAAAAGGATGAAAGTAAAAAGATGAAATAGGAAGGAATAATGGATGAGGTTGAGGGGGTCGGCTCTTGCGTGGCTCAGAGGTATTTCTACATTCCTCTTAGTAAACAGAGCAACGGAAATGCTGGTACCTCTGTACTTGTAGTTCTTCGTCTTATGGTTATTTTTATTATTTCTTTCTCATACAATCCAAGTCATTATAACATCAATAAGCATAATCGCTGACATTACAACTGTAGATGTATTCACCCTCACTTTGACCTCAACTGGATCTCAAAAGCACAATTTCACCCCTCTAGCATTGTCTCCCTTTGGCATAAGGCTGAAACAATGTCTTTTTTCGCTAGTGTTATTGTAAGGCAACGTCGGTTTTTTTCTAGTGTGATTGTCGGGATGGTGTCTATGGTCTTAGAAGAGACTACAGTAGTAGACGGGTATGTATGTGAAGGGGGTTAAGGAGGGCTTGTTTGCTAGGTAAAACAACTGGTGGTATCTTTTTCTGGTCTCTGTAAGTGTATCATTCTGGTTAGTAATGATGTCCTTCCCTAGCTTTTTCAACACAACTGCTGTACTTGGTACAAGTATGGAACTTCAGTCTCAATAAATGAACAGAAACTCCTCAGAT
This sequence comes from Yarrowia sp. JCM 30696, assembly GCA_001600535.1. Classification (NCBI taxonomy): domain Eukaryota; kingdom Fungi; phylum Ascomycota; class Dipodascomycetes; order Dipodascales; genus Yarrowia; species Yarrowia sp. JCM 30696. The sequence goes on from BCKG01000011.1 coordinate 418,326, forward strand.
CAATGTTACCTTCGACTCAATATTACTTTTAGCCCTACACAACCAATAGCGCCAATGGCTTCTTGTCTACATGCAAGCCTCTAGCTACATCTTTCAGTCTAACTAGGCTACCGACTTTGAAACTGCCGATTGAGAGTGATGCTTGCCAAGAGTCACTACTGTAGAATCCAAGCCTTGGTATCTACTCGTACAAGTACAAGTAGCACTTTTTCAACTCTCTAAAAAAAGCAATATCCCCAGCGATGAGATGTACATGCTGCATGCAAGATAATCTCTGATAAGTGAAAGGTAGAAGGGAAGTGAATCGATAAGGAAAGGCCGGAAGAGGTACAAGATAGTGTAGAGATGAGATTAGGTCCGTATTCTTTTACTTTTTATTCATGAATACTTTTTAGTACCGGTACTTATCGCTGAGTGACGTCATAACCAGACATAAGATCTATGCCAACTGCAGGAGACCACAAGAAATGATAATAGCTACAGTATAGAAAAGCAGTACAGATCAAATCATCTAAACTTGCCCAATGTACTCACCGCACTGATTTCATCATTCCAGTTCCACTTTCGTACAAATATCTCACTCAATACTCATCTGACGAACACTTTTGTCTTACTTTCTTTAGAAAGCAGTATTTAATAGAAATGAAACAACCTGGACTTCACAGAACTACCCGTCTCACTCGACTTGTATCAATCCCGTGTCATATCTCAATGAACGCCATTTTGACGGACACTTTTGTCACACATTGAATCTCCATCAAAAACCTCCAGACAATACAGTAATGGAGGACTCCATCGGTACACCACAATCCACTCAGCACTACGTTTTGTCATATTCAGTCATTAATTAAATAATTGGAGACGTCCTACATTCTCCGTCACACCTATGCAATCTATAGGGCCATACTCAGCCATTCCCACTGTCCGTCTCTCTCCTCGACGTTCGGCCCTCCAAACATTTTGAGCTCCTCGGACTCCGTCTTGTGAGTCACGGTGCCCATGGGCGACCCCTGCGACTGTTGCTGCTGCGGTTGCGTCGGCGTGCTGTTGGCCGTTTGTTCTCTCTTGACGGAGGTCGACTCTTCCTTCTTGCGCGAGCGCGACCTCGATGTGGTCTTGCGGCTGGCTGTGGACGACGTTTCTTTCGCCGAATCGGGACTCGGGGTGTTTGTGCTGGCTCCTCCGGTCGAAGAAGATGCATTGGTTCCGTTGGTTCGGTTTCGTTTCTTGATCACGTCGGTTTTCAGCGACAGGGGCCGCACCACTCCGTGGAGCTTGAGGAACAGACCGCAGGCGTTGCACAGCGGCTCGCCCTCGGGGTTTCGGCGCCACAGCGGCGTCGTTTGCGTGTGGCAGTTGGTGCAGGACGTGGGCTTGTCGTCTGCCGTGACTGCGTTGGCGCTGGCCTTCATGTTGGTCGACGAGGCGTTGGTCTTGGGCTTGGAGATGCGTTGCTGGGGAATGTTGGAGGTCGACATGGTTCTGGGGAGGCCTCGGGGGGTAGATGTTCCGGACTTGGACTGCTTTCGGGCTGTGGAGATGTGTGTCATGTCGACGACGGACTGCGATCTCTGGCTGGAAAGATGGCCCTGGTTGATCGCCACCGTCAGGTTCTGGTTCATCTGCTGGCCCATCTGCTGCTGCTGCTGCTGCTGGTCCAAGCCCATGAAATCAAACGAGGCAGGCTCAACCCACTGCGGAGTGCCCATGTTGGAAGACGGCAGAGAAGGGATTCCGGGGGTAGATGCCTGAGACGCACTTCCCAGCTGAATGTTGTCGAAATACAGAGCGTCCGAGTTGTACTCCGGTCGCTGGTACACTCCGAAAGGCGATGACTGCGACAGAGGAGTCTGCTGCTGCTGCTGCTGTTGCTGCTGCTGGCCCTGGACCTGGCTCAGTCGGTTGCTCAGGTTACTTGCCCTCACTCGCTGCTGGTGCTGGTGCGACGCCTGCGTCTGGTTGGGCATGCCGAAATCGGGCGCCTCCATGGCCAGCGGGTCGAGCGAAAAGTGGAACGCGTTTGGTGCGTCGTCCATGAACGACTGGCGGCGGAAAGTCGTGGCCGGCAGCGATTGTGAGTAGTCTTGGGGCGCGTGGAAATCGTTGGCAGTGAAGGTGATGGGGGACGTCACGTGCGACGGCGACGTCAGCGTCGAGTTGCTCATGTGGGCGCCTCCATTCACCGAGGGCGTGTATTCGTTGTGGTGGTTTGCCGTGTTGGGGTTGTTGTTGGCCACGGGCGCCCATCTCTTTCGGTTGGACTCGCTCAGCCGCTTAATGTGGGCCATGTAGTCGAACGAGTCCTGGTCGTCGTGCATCTCGTCGTCTTCGCGGGCCCCAGCAGCCTGTCGAAGGCCCTGTTCGGCGCTCATCACCACCCTACTGTCCCGGTGCACCGATGCGTTCTGGCCCAGCTTGGAGTGCAGCTTCTGGGCCATTTTGGCGTGGTACTGCAGCGCACAGTTCTTGAGATCCAGCGCCATCATACGCCACGTGAGGTTCGCTATCCGTTCCTGGTTGGGCAGCTGGTATTTCGCCTTGGAGTACATTTTCCACATGTTGGTGACCATGGCGAGATCCGTGGCCGGGTCCGAGGACAGCCCTATTCGTCTTGCGGCCTGGGACGCAGGGGCAGGCTGGTTCATTTGGGCGAATCCGTCGCCTTTCGAAGTACTGAAGCCCCCACCGCCGAAACTGCTCATGCTCTCGACCGAAGTTGTGTTGGTAAACAAAGATGAGGTGTTGGAGGAAGCGCCCGAGGACGAAACAAAGTGGTTGTTTGTGGTCTGGTAGTCCATGTGCGAGCTAAAGGGCCCGCCGGAGCCCATATAATCGTGCCCAATGTCGAGATCCATAGGCATGAACGACATTGTGGAGTCCAAAGTTGCTTCAAAGGGGGAAATGTGTCGTGTGAAGCTCTTATCGGAGGTTGTAGGAGGTATTAGAGGTTTGGTATGCTCAAATCGGCGTGATTTGGTCGGAATTTTCGATGGAGGATTGTATTGCTGTTGGTTAACACGTTCCAAAAAACAGATTGCAAATGGGTCCAGAATCAAGCCCAATATCGAGGATCCAAAGTTGGTGACACTGTAGTTGATAAACCTCAACTATCACAGTCAAGCAAACCTTAACAAGGTTTCGTCTGCTTATCTCTCGCTTGTCATTGGACGATATGCATGATAAGCAGTAGCCAATGGTGTGTGGGGGGACAAAACTACGGTGTTGTAGACAAGTTTCTCAAATTTTGATGCCACAGTATTGTTCATCACGTGACGCCGGTCAGATTCCTGCAATTACTTTTTATTTTTGACCCGCTCTTCAGCCTCCCAGACGGCTTCTCCCTTCACACCAACACGACCTCTAGTCACGCTCGTTTAATATAACACTATTAAGCTCTTAACGTTCTCTTTGTCAAAATCTTGTTGGACATAGATGCAGCACCTTGTCTCGAAAGTCTGTTCCCGGAACGTCCCGAGGAATAGCTAGTGACGGAGAACGAGAAGAGTACGAGTACTACGAGTAGGGTGAGAGCGGCTATGGGGCGAGTGGTGGGTAGGAATATGGCGGCTATTCAGAGGCAGGTTGGCGTCTGGCGGCTATTCGGCGCTCATACCGCAAAAATCGTTAAGCTCCTCAATTGTACTTTTTTATCCCACCTCCAGTTCTCTCCATACTCCGGCTAAATTAGTCGCCCGGGCTGTAACTCTTAGTGCAACGCCTCGTACCATGACTCAGTGACTGGATTGTGTTTCCCCTTGGCTAACTTGTACAAGTATAAACTTATGTTTAACGGCAACATGTTCGGTCGTGTGAACAGTCACGCTACCAGGAAATGTGAGTGGATAACAAGAATGGGTAGTAGGTGGCTCCTCCGTACAAGTAGCCTATTCTTTGAAGCCCACATCTCCTAGCTGTCATTCTCCATCAATAACCGACTATTTGTATTCAGATATACCCTTGCCTTACTCTGCGTTTCCAACGTGGGGGGCGTGGATAATGTCGATCGGAAGCTCGCTAGCTACTCGCTGGGCCAGGGTTTAATAGCCGTTTTAATATCACAAGCACACACTAAGTTCCAGCGCCTTTCCGTCGGCAGATAGAGTACGACAAGTGGAAGAACAGTCAGGCCACCAAATATGAATGGTATAGCTTCAGGTCACGTGCTAGAATGTGGATGAACGAGTCATGTGTCAGTGTCATCAATGGGTGTCACCAATGGGTGTCACCGATGGGTGTCACATTTGTTCTTTTTCGGTTCTACAACTGTCATAGTTGTCATTATTCTGTCTGATCACTCATCTACACAGCCAGCTTCAAAACATACACAATTCCAATTGAGAGCAAGCAGGGAGTCTCCACGCTTCCCATGGTTTGCCCTGCAACAGGCCCGGATCTTATACTCTGTCTCATTTAACGCTTAGTGGATCGCTGAGATCGGAGTTCTCAGAGTGTGTGTTCCTCGAAAGATGCACAACTCATTGAAACAGTCTCGGAAACAAGGAGAAAAAGAACTTGCAGTTTGCTAAAAAAACAAACATTCACCCTCTTCTTCTCCACCACTCCGCTTCTCCTTCGCCGCTTCCTCATGATTTCTTTTTATACATCCACGACTAAGCCAATATGCCTCGTTCCTGTTGGTCGAAACCTTCGGTATAGATAGCGGTTAGGATTTCTCACTTGGGCAAATTAAACACGGAAACAAATGAAAAGCGGTATTCATATATTGCCAAGGTCTCACAATAGAGATCTATCCAATCATAATTCTACTCTTTTACTTCTAGCGTTGTTCTGTCGACGTGTACTTATGATATTATCTCCACAACGCTCTTACTCGCCGCACACGACCACACTAATTACTCCTTTGGGCACACCTTGAATACAGTTGCAAAAACAGATCGTCCGTGGGGTGTACCGTGGTAAGCACAAGTATACAGTAGAAACATGAATATAGAAACAGGAAAACGAAGGGCTATAAAGAAAGATACGATACCTTCACCACAGTCATGCTACGTGGCCGTTACCTATGTCAGCTTCCTTCACGTTTCATCTGACGTGCCTATTTGTAGTTTTCGAACTAATAGCCACAACCCCTGCCAATAGCTCACTATCCACGGAAACACGGGCCGAAGAGTAACCGCACACTAGCACCTGTGAAAGTTCGCTGAACTTACCACCAGATTCCAGATCGATCTTCATTCCAATCTGAAGAAGCGGAGGAAGTTCTGTACGGCTCGTATTGTAAATATGTGCACCACAGCACGACAAAAGTGCATAACTCGAGGACTAATGCGGTAAAATCATTCGTTAGTTCATCAGAGGGAAGGTCAAGAGCTAGTGAATCTGTCAAAATTGTTTCCATCTCAATGCCGTCCATATTTGGTATTTTATGTTCGTTCTCGGTACGCCTCATTTCCAAAGTAGGCTGTCAGTAAGCTGACTAAGCATAAAGTCGATTGTGATTACTCAGCATATTAGTCAGCTAATTGCCTTCATGGAAGCTATTAGTAAGCTTACATGACGGAAAATTACGTAATCTATGAGGGCTGTGGAAAGTGGTGTATAACGACGAGAGCAACACCAAAAGATAACCCTGAGCTAGGCCATTACATTATTTACAATAATTTTCTTCTCCGACCACTACCAGCTCTCTAAAAGAACATCTTTTTCCCGTTCTCTCTTAAGCTTTGGGGTTACCCGGCCATCTGATAACTCACCTTCTCCAAAAGATATCATATTCACGAGATATCACCTTTAGGGACCGAATTCTAGCACACACAAAGCCGCTCTGCACGATGCTGACCACCGATTCGCTCAAAGACATTCTGATGGACCGTTTGGAGGCCCACCATGTGGAAGTCACCGACGCCAGTGGAGGGTGTGGCCAGGCGTTTGAGGTTCTGATTGTGTCTGACATTTTCAAGGGCAAGAACAAGCTGATGCGACACAGACTGGTCAACACCAAGCTCAAGGAGGAGATTGCGGCGATCCACGCGTTCACGCAAAAGTCGCAGACTATTGAGGAGTGGGAGAAGGCCAAGGGGGAGTAACCAAGTGAAGAGAGTGAAGGAAGATGATAATGACTAGGAGAGGATGATAAGATGACACAGACAAAAGGGAGGCGGTGAAGGATCTCTGGTTGTCTACAAAAATGCATTTATGATTATGACATGTGGGGATAAGGGGTGGTGTAGTGTGGTGGTGGTTGTGGGTGTAGGGTGCGAAGAGTTGTATGACGTCTTCAAGGGTAGTAGGGGGGTAGTAGTTGGAAGTAGGTAGTGACTGTTTCTTTTTTTTTTTGCTATTATATACGCACTTGTAGCTTGCCGGTGTTCTTGGTGGTGCTAGAGGGTGTTCTCTTGTATTGATCTGACCTGAAGGCACCGTCTGCTTAAGTAAGCTGACGTCCTAACTATTAGATGACCATACTAATTGTCAGAAATGAGGTATGTACCGGTACTGTACGGAATCAACTGAAGAATGTAAAGATTAAGATATTCTAGAACTTCGCTGTTTACAGACCATCCTGTTGCCTCATATACTGCCTCTTACAAGCCGTACTGACTGACACCTTCCAGGTATAGCCTTCCATTGGTACTGGAAATACAGCTGGAGTTGCAAGTGGGTTGGAAGTGAGTTTCAGAGCCCCAGAAGAGCCATTCACAGTACACTGCTGTTGTTTCTCTCAATTTTTCACTCTTACTGTGGTACTGAGACTTCCATCATCTCCTCCGCCTTCACTACACTTCCCCTCATCACCTGATAGCAACTGTCCCCCAAAAGCAACGACATCTCCACACGGATCGTCGTATCCAGCAACTAGCTATTGTACAATGTGTCTTTCCAATGAGCCTTTCCATGAGGTCGTTGCTTTTGGTACTGTGGCTTGCTGTGCGGCTGGATGGAGTCTGTCAGAAGACTAATTACAACTCATATCTGAGAGCCGTCAGCGAGATGGGGAGTTCAAATTATAACCATTCCAGGCTAACTAATTGTATTGGATTTAGGTGTTTATGTCTGCTACGATGTTACCAGCTCAAGCGTTCGTTTCCACTACGAGTATTACTACGGTACTAAGGACTAGATGTTGTCCGCTACCCGCTACAGTCGGTTCTGTAACAAATATCAAGATAAATTATTAGATAACTTACTTGGCAACGCCGGAGCCGGTACCGGTGGTGCCAGTGGAGCCAGAGTTGCCGCCGAGGAAGTTGTTGATGGACTCCTTGGCCTGCTCAACGTACTCCTGGGGCTTGCCGGAGTTGATGAAGTCCTTAGCCTGGTCAATGTAGGACTCGCCGTCCTTCTCGACCTTCTTGGCGTCGGACTCGAGCTTGTCACCAAACTGCTGGGTGGTGGACTTCTTGGACTCGGGCTCAACGGCGGAGGCAACCTTGTCGTAAGCGTCGGTAGCCTTCTCGGAGAGCTTCTCGCCAGCGCCCTTCTGGGAGTCGGGGGTAAGTCCCTCGGAGATCTTGTCAGTGAAATCTTTTCGGCCGGCTGGGTTAGTATGGAGTGGAGATAGAGGGCCGTCGACTCTGTTGTGCGGCAACAACCATCTTAACTGTAACTCGCGCCATGGTAATCAACCCCCTGCAATTGCACCAATAATGGTCCGATTGAGATGGGAAGTTCACCGATAGACAGAGAACGGCAGTGGCAGCACCACGGTGAAGTCATTGACTTTGTAGGATGTCGCATTGCCTTGTTGTGATGTTGTGTTCTGCTGTGTAGCACAGTTGACAGTTGATAGACAGTAACTGTCAGTGTACAGATCCCAGCTCTTGGCTTGGATCTATGATACTCACCCTGAGACATTGTAGTAATAGATGTGTGTTGGTACCGATTCTCCTCCCTTACGGCCCCCTTTATATACTCCCCTCGGGCTCTCCACGATTGCTACTACCCGTCCCAAAAAGAACACAGTCGGCTTAGGGTTCGCCAACTCGCTGCTCCAACGCACCCGTCCCAAACCTGCGCACAATCAGGTGCATTAGCGGGTTTGAGATTGCTGAGGTTGCTGTTTCCGGTATGGGCTTACTAAGTGCCAGTCCGGGTTTTACACCTACTTGGGGACTCAATTGACGCCGGAAAACTCGGGTGGCGACCGCTCCGGCTCGCCAAACGGCCAGCTGTGGCTCTTTGATCTTTCTCCGCTCCGTATTGCTCTGCTGTCGTACTCCCACAAAGACTGACTACATTGGTGCTCAAACTTTGTGGAAACAGAAGGAAAGTGTATTAACTAGGGAAATATATGTCCGATTGGGGTAAAAAGTACCCAGTTGGAATCTGCTCAATCTCAGCATTCTAACGGTACCGCTGGCTAATCTCAATTCCTAATACCAGCCCCACACCGACACCCTCTCCCCACTAGCCAAGTAGCAACCCAATCTTAAACGCAGATTACGCTTTCTGGGGGCAGTTTCAGAAGGCAAGTCCAGGTGAGGGTAAAGGAGCAGTGTGGGCGAATGTGAAATGGAAAGCGGCAGCAAATAGCCTTGTTAGATTTCCCGCAGCCGCATGGCCCTGACCAACTCTTCGTTTTTCGTTTTCGGGTCCTTTCCCGGCCGTAAACCCGCCCCATCTCTCGCCACCCATCTCATCTCCATCTTGCATGGTTATCACGTCACATTGCCACTTTGGACTTCGGAGAGCTTCCAGAGGCATGCAGCAATGGTCCAAGAAGGTGTGTGTGCTTTGTGGACGGCAGAGGCAATGTCTATATTGAGCGTGTCGCCTTGTTTGGCTCATGTGAGTGCCTAGGTGCCCATGTGTCTATAGCTGCCAATGTGGGTGTAGTATTAGGACAATAGACTAGCTAGCTAGCTAGCAACAGTTCTTGTAAACAAGGTGTACATACTCGTAAGAGTAGCTACTATAGATTAGCAAGGTGAAGGGTCAACGAGTTGATATGGAAGGGAGGTGGTGTTCATTGACAGCAGTTATCTAGAGGGTCACAAAAACAAGTACGAGTGTCATATATCACAGACTGGTCTCATTTTTACACGTCTCAGACTGCCATTCGTGCTATGAAATGTGGTTTCTGATCACTGTCTGTAAATGCTTCGAATACGACCAAATCTCGTTTCAGTTGCTAATACACTCATTCAGTTATTACCGTTAAACATAAAAGAGCAATGTGTAAAATGGCCTGATGACGTAATTCTGAGGAGCACAAGACTAAAAGGAGTAATAGTGCGTCTTGGATAGCAACAAACTGTTTCAGCAAACCACTGTACATGCTGTACTCCTTTGCCACTAATTAGCAACCTCGTTTCATACCAAAACACGCTGGTCTAGTCACTTGTCGTGGAGATTGCATCTCCAGCGCACTCCAGCGCCGGTTTGAGACATGGCTGTGTAGATACAGTGTGCCTACAGTCCCACTACAGTTCCTCGGTCTCTCCTGCCACTCGCAAAACGCACAGCAGCCATCTTACGTGCGTCAACTGGGGTGTACGCATACTTAGTCTGAACAGCACGAGTAGTCCTAGTCTTAGCACCATTCTCGCTCCTAGCTCAACCTGGGCTAGCTCGCCAGTAAATACCCCAGAGTCGGTGGCAATCGTCGCCAGCGATCGCCAACCTTGCCCCTGGTTGCAATCACGTGGTTCAGCATCTGAGACGCGTCTTAGACCGGGTGCTAAAAATACGCTGAGGTATTTCCCGAACAGTGGAGAGACGTGGAGATGGTGACTGAGTGGAATGGTGCTCTCAAAGCTCTCGTGTAGGCTCAAACCCCTCGCTTACCGTCTCCACACCTCTTAACCCTCTATAGCTTAGTTTCTTTTTCCAATTCTGCCTATTTCTCCATCGGTACAGTTGTTGCGCAGACGTGTTGGGCTAAAGCAGAGAAAGTGCATGGAGGAATGGACTCGAACAGACGACGATTGGGTTTGAGTGGTCGGCATGGTGTGCCTGTGTGAATAATGAGTGTGAATGCCTATGTATGACCTATGTATGAAGGGGAAGAGAATGAGCTAGGGGGCGATGTAGTCAAGTCAAGCGTCTGAAACTTTCAAAATCAACCAATTGAATCCTCTATAATCTACTGACAAAACCCCCCTGACTCTACCTCCTCTAATCATCGCTCCACAGCATTCCTCTCACACTCGAAATCACACGCATATAAACTTTCCTAAAACGTCCCATGACGTAGTGTGAGAGGAAATGAGAGAGAGGCGGTGGGTGGAAAGAGAGAAATGAAGACGTATTTCTGGGCTGATTGCCTGCTACAGTGGGTGTGAACTGGGCGTTTGTCGCTTACTAATCTGTCACGTGCCTCCGACCCTCCACAAGCCCTCCTGGGTCAAAACCTTATAGTGCAGGGCACCCAGTCCAATTTTACCTCCCCCATATAGTCTTGTTTCCTTGGCTTGAGAGAGGTGTTAGGCACCACCTTTACCGAACGACTTGTGCCCGTTGGTCTTTTGAGAGCGCTGCGTTTAGCTGTCGTCACGTGACTCACGATTCCCCCGAGCCGCCTCAAAAAATCGCGAGCCTCAGTTTCCCGATCCGAGCTCTATTGTGCTCCCACCACTTTGTCGTCTGTTTTGTATTCCAAGTTGACACTTCGACGACACAAGGGAAAGAAGCGAGAGCGCGAAAAGAAGCGAATCGACAGGTCGAAAGCATAAAGACGGAAGACGTACATTGAGTGCTACACCGAGAGACATCGCCATTGTACGCAATATTGTGACATTCTTGTGACATCATCTTCAACACATCAACACATCACACATCATCAACATCACAACACAACACAACACATCACATTACTTGGTCATCTACACGCTACATCGTATCACCAACACACCACCACCTGCACCAACACATTCTATCGTTCCTTTCAGCCACCATGCCACAATCACCAATGCTGGAGGCTGAAAAACACAAGTACAAGCAGTTCCGGCCGCCGGTGCTGCAGCTCAACGACGAGGCGCCAGAACGGCCCGGGTCTGCGGGATCCAACAGCGTGGAAGCGCCCCTGCCATCGCCCAGAGCAGCGCTCATCTCGGGGCTCAAAACCGCCACAGATCGACGCCAGCAGCAGATGCAGCAGCAGCAGCAGCTCCAGCACAACTACACGGTCGGGCCCCAAGGCCAGCGCATCTGGTCGCCGTTCCAGGAGTACCCGGGCATTCAGAGAGTGGGCTCGCCGTCCAAGACAGGCGTGCCGTATGGAGGATACAGCAGCGGAGGAGGGTACGCCGGCGGGACGGGATCGGGGTACAACTCGCCGATCCGCGTGGGCTCGCCCCGGTCGCCCATGTTTGAGGGCGCCTCGCTGGCATCCCAAGACATGGACGGACGAACGTCGCCGTCGCCCCAGAGCATGTACGCACACCTGCAGGCCAAACAGCGGGAACTGCAGGTCACGTCGCTGCTGATTTCGCAGCAGCAGGAGCGGATCCAGATGGCGCTCAACGAGGCGATCCAGGAGGGCCAGAACCCGGCCGTGGCCTCGGGGCCCGCGGGGGGACCCAAGTTCACCCCCACAACGCTCCCCGCGCATCACTCGCAGCACCAGTGGCTCCACGAGCAGCTGCTGGCGTCGCCCCTGGACGACTCGTACGGCGCTCCAGGACCCGTGCACCACGGCTTCAACGCCCCCAGCGGCCTGGGCTACGGACTGGGTCCTGGTCGGCCCTCGTCGCCCTCTCGCATCCAGCGGCCGTCCTCCGCCAACTTCCTGGCCCACCCGACGCCCGTGTCTGCCCAGACAAACCCCTACATGCAGCACTCGTACTCTCATTCGCATTCCAACAGTGCCAGCATGGTGGGTCTGGCTCCCGGCAGCCCCGTGGGCACACAGGGAGCTTTGCATCACGGCGGCGCAGGCCATTCGCGGAGCTCTGCTACCGGAGGGTCGCCCGAGGGCCCCACTACGTCTGGATCTGGATCTACTTCAGGGACGCCCGAAACGCCTTTTCGACGAGGACACAGAAAGGCGTCGTCGCTGTCGACCAACGTGTTCACGTCGCCCAACAAGGAGGGCCGACAGCCGCAGTCCCGTGACGGCGATCTCATGTTTCCCGTTCGCCAGCCCTCCGGTCCTCCTCCCGTCGACGAGCTCCAGTCTCGAGACGTGAACTTTGACCAGAACAAGGTCGCCGAGATTCTGAGGACGTAAGGGAGGCCAGGCGGATCATATTCATTCGGCCTCGATCTGAGCGTGAGCCGTTCAAAGACCGCTCGATTCATTCATCTCACAGCAATATAATAATACACAAGCTCGCTGGGCGAGCTATTTATTGGATTAGGGAGGTGCTAGTACAAGTACAACTGTAGAGTAAATATCGTCCTTGTAGATATTTGAAGCTGTGGTCTCCCCAACTAATGAACACATCTGTCACTAACGTGGCATCAACTCTAACAAAACGGTGATTGGGTTCTCGTTGAGTTCTTACCCAATCCTTAACGCTAACCAAAAAGTGAATAGAGTAGACAGGGATGTCAAGGGATGATCTACGGTAGTATCGTATTCAGGGGTACAGCAGGCATAGGTGTTAGTTATGAAAGGTGTTTACAATTGGGCCAATATTTGCTCCATATTGTTTTTGTACGGCGTCCATTTCTGGAAAACGACCAAATCTGTCCTCCAGTACTCCTCCAGCTGCTACCCAATGAATACGGTACCGGTAGTGCCGAAAAGCGCGGTTTTGGAGCACGGTTGACCTGCCAAGGGGGATGGTGCCACTTGTTGAAACTATTGGCAATTATTATTCGCTCTGAAGCTCTTAAGAGAACCGTTTTAGGAGATAATATCTCTTGGCTGCAAAGGGCGTAAAGGTGGTTCACTTGGTGCTGTAATAGGGTCTGGGATACGAGAAGTGAGACAGTAAAGGGATAATGGGTGGGTCTCTGTGGTTGAAGATTAGCACTGGAAAAACAGGGAACATTTGGCAGTTTATAGATACTTATACGTCTTGAGTAGAGTGGATGCTTACATAAACGAGTAGCTAACGCTCCAAGAGTGCCAAATAGTATAATACATGGGTGAAATGAATTCTGAAGGACAAATTTCGGGGTCCATAGTCACCCTGGGCTACTTTGGAGCTCTTCAGCTGTGATTGAAGTGCCAATCTTAGTGTTCTAGCTAATGTACAGAGGAGATATAATCGAACAGTCATGGGAACATCAAGTACCAAATGCGATTAAACAGGTAATGTGCAAATTTTTAGGTGAGAGTTGTAATAGTGTCCCACTGAGATGGAATAAGTATAACAAAAAAAAATGAGAGTGTTCTCTAACGGAGAGAGGTTATATAAACTTGTATCTTGTCTATACAATTGGTATCGAGTCAATATACGATACTATACGAGTGGAGATTTGTTGAAAGACAAAAGATAACCTGGGAGTACAAGTAGGAGTATTTCTGCTCAAAACAGCTTTATTCCCAAAGCCCAGTTCTTGTGTGGCACAGAAAGAAATGACAGAAACTGCCATAAGATCTCAGGATGCCAACTTTCAGGTAGTATCAGAAAGGCTCCATCTATAGGACTTCGAGGTGTTAATACTCTCTTCAGTGAAGTTCCATGAAAGAACATTGTTATCATCTCGAGATACGCACTAGACTTGGGCCTAAAACCGTGGTCGCAAATGTGTTCAAGCATTCATGGTAAAGGAGTAATTAAACAATCAGAAGAACTGTAAGACCTCTTCACATGTATTGGGCAACTATTTCGACTTAAGTTGCGACTTTCAGCTGTTGCATCACAAATACATCTCTCGTTATCGCTGTAAACTCACATCATGGGCCCTTCTAGACCTGATATACCCCCTGGAACTTGATCCAGAATAGACATTTAGCCAGGAAGTTGAAATACTTGTTCCTCTTGCCATATATAATCTTTGAATCAATTTCCTATAAAGACAGCTCATCTCCCCATATCTCTATCACGATTATCACCAACCTGATGCCTCATCATCATAGTCCTACTACAACAACACAACAATACACCAGAAAAAATACCACACAAAAATACCAACACTTCACCAAACGACAAATCACATCAAACATTTTCTTTGCGAAAAAACCCTCCTTTTGTTCCACCACATTCCACCTATTTCCACCGCTTAGTCAGCACACTTAAGACAAGACGCCTCGCCACGCATTAAAGTTATCCCAACTTTTCTCTACTCTTCGAAATCTTGATTTCATCTTACCAAGTGCAAATTCAGATCAACCACAAAACAGACAACAATGCAAGCTCCTGTTGTTGTTATGAGTGAGTGACGAGGAGGGCGGCGTATGAAGATTGTTCTGGCTTCTTTTTGCGGCCAAATACGCCAAATTGCCGCCACTGGGTCTGTGATACGTGTTGTTCAGGGCACGACATCACCAATGACATGTTGCGACACAAACAGCGCCCCAGAGGCTCAATCAGAGACAAATGACTAACCACAGACGCTGGCCAGGAACGTCAGATCGGACGAAAGGCCCAGACCAGCAATATCACCGCTGCAAAGGCGTGAGTATGACAGGGGGAGAGGGAAGGGTGTGATAAAGAGGTGATTGGGGGATAATAGGGAGGTGGCGTGACGAATTTGATGGAATGAGTGGATTGAGCGATGTCAGAAGGACCTACAGTGGTTCTTTTGTGCTCTCAATCGGTCATTTTCTATCTCATCTATGCCACCCTCCGTCTAGGGCGGTTATTAGAGATAATGCCATATTCAGCTCGAATAACGGCGGTATCTCAAATCCAATGCAACCATTGGTTTCCCCGCGACCATACCGTTCCTCTGATGTCCCCATTACCCCTATCCAACGTATATCCGCAGCTTTTAACTAACTCAGCGTCGCCGACATTGTGCGAACGTGTCTTGGCCCCAAGGCCATGCTCAAGATGCTGCTGGACCCCATGGGCGGCATCACGCTGACCAACGACGGTCACGCCATTCTGCGGGAGATTGAGGTCACCCATCCCGCAGCCAAGTCGATGATTGAGCTCTCGCGAACCCAGGACGAGGAGATTGGCGACGGAACCACCACCGTGATCATTCTGGCCGGTGAGATTCTCGCCCAGACCTTCCCCTACGTCGAGAAGAACATCCATCCCGTGGTGATCATTGCTGCGCTCAAGGACGCTCTGGCCGAGGCTCTCAAGGTTGTGGAGGAGATTTCTGTGCCCGTGGACGTGAACAACGAGGCTGCGATGAAGAAGCTCATTGCGGCGTCGATCGGCACCAAGTACGTGTCGCGGTGGTCCGAGCAGATGTCTTCTCTGGCGCTCAAGGCCGTCAAGACCGTGGCGGTTGACATCAACGGCAAGAAGGAGGTGGATATCAAGCGGTACGTGCGAGTGGAGAAGATCCCCGGTGGCGAGATTGAGGACTCGCGGGTGCTGGACGGAGTGATGATCAACAAGGACATCACCCACCCCAAGATGCGGCGCCGAATCGAGTCGCCCCGAGTGGTGCTGCTGGACTGCCCCCTGGAGTACAAGAAGGGCGAGTCGCAGACCAACATTGAGATCAGCAAGGAGGCCGACTGGAACCGTGTCTTGCAGCTGGAGGAGGAGCAGATCAAGGCCCAGTGCGAGGTGCTGCTGTCGGTAAAGCCCGATCTGATCATCACCGAGAAGGGTGTTTCCGACCTGGCCCAGCACTACCTGCTCAAGGGCGGCTGCAGTGTGCTGCGACGAATGCGAAAGTCGGACAACAACCGAATCGCACGAGTCACTGGTGCCACCATCGTCAACCGAATCGAGGACATCAAGGACTCGGACGTGGGAACCCTCTGCAACCTGTTTGAGATCTCCAAGATTGGTGATGAGTACTACACATTTATCACCGGCGAGGACCCCCAGGCATGCACGGTGCTGCTGCGAGGCCCCTCCAAGGACATTCTCAACGAGATTGAGCGAAACCTGGCCGACGCCATGGCTGTGGCTCGAAATGTCTTCTTCGAGCCCAAGCTGGCGCCTGGAGGAGGAGCCACCGAGATGGCTGTGTCTGTGCGGCTGGCCGAGCACGCCAAGACCATTGAGGGTGTTGCCCAGTGGCCCTTCAAGGCTGTCGCTGACGCCATGGAGGTGATTCCCCGAACCCTGGTCCAGAACTGTGGTGGCAACGCTATTCGAACTCTGGCTACTCTGCGAGCCAAGCAGGCCGAGGGCTTCTCCACATACGGTATTGACGGCGACAACGGAAAGGTCGTTGACATGAAGGAGTACGGCGTGTGGGAGCCTGCGGCCATCAAGCTGCAGAGCATCAAGACCGCCATCGAGTCTGCCTGTCTGCTGTTGCGAGTCGACGATATCGTGTCGGGAGTCCGAAAGAAGGGCGAGTAAAAGAAATAGGGATTGGATAATGATATTATAGATTGAGAATGAGTGAGATGAGCAAGATGAGTGGTGCGAGTCTTGCTTTTAGTAGTTTTTTGTGACATCGAAGTAAAAGTATTGAATTATTAACGAACAGTGGGTAGGGTGGTTCAAAACTTGAAACGTTAGACTGTAGGCACTTGTAGAAGAGATCGTTCATGAGGTGGTGACGAGTCTTTCGCCATACTCGGAACAGACAATGAAGACTATATGTGACACTTTGGTTGGAAAGATGTAATCAACGTATGGATCCTATAATGAGCAAGGAATACTCGATGTACAAGTGCTTGTACTTGTACAGTACTTGTATCTTCCCTTCTCTTGACAAAATGTTCGTTGTTTCTATGTGAAGGATCCTCTTGGGTTCCTCTCCACGCATATTGTACATACGGTAAATGGAGAGAGTATGTACAAGTAGTTGTAAGAACAGTTTCAAAACACAATGAAGGAAAAACTCGTTATCCGACCCCGAGTACTTGTACTGTACTTGTAAGAGTTTTTTGTGATTAATACTACTTGACTACATACACCGTTCATATAGTGTTATTTGGAGCTCTATTGTAGCTTCTCTTAATCGTCACCAAACAAGATGTACTGAAGCACAGGCAAGCCCTGAACCACGTAATACTACACCACCTCGCCTCTCTATCGTTACTGTTCATTAAATTATATGCAAACGTGTCCTCCACACTTTTCTAGTGTACATGGTGAAGGGAAAGGAGAGTCGTCCTCCTAGCTTCACCGTTTTAGTCATCACCGCCTTACCTACTCCGCGATAGCATCCTCATCGCTAACCAGAGTCGTTCTAATGGCTTCCAGAATCTCCTCGCACTGATCTTCGTTGTATCTCTGATCACACTCTTCAATCAGAGAGTATAACGAGACGATGGAAGTAGGCACCGAGTTGATGAGCTGCAATCTCTCGGCTTTCTCGAGTCCCAGATGGTTGATCTTGGTCAAAAACGACGTGATCGCCTCGGGAGACTGGCTGGCAGCTGGAGATTTGTTCAGATAATCCTTCAGCTCGTAGATGACGGTTTCCAGGTTCTCGGCATGAGTAGTGCCTTGGTTGGAGGCTGCCGAGGCCGATTGAGACAGTCGTCGAGCCCGTTCCTGCTCCCGGACGTGTGCCAGCACCTCGTAGTTGGACAACAGCGCCTCTCGAGTCTTTTCCACCTTCATGTTGTGTTGTGGTATTTCGTGTTTAGCCGTGGCCCAAAAATTTCCAAATATGCATGGCGTGCATGTCCTTACAGGTTGACGATAGATTTTGAAGTTAAGACGTTGCAATTTTACCAGTGATATGAAGATGACGAAAGCAGTAGAAAGAGCTGAGAGTGTTTCAAAATGCCTTTGAAGGATCTTAGGTACTTCTTTGAGATTTTTTCCACCATCAATATGGCACATAGTCCTCTCCTTCAAGGAATCAAGCTAACCTTCTCAACCCACACCCCATTTGTTGGGATATACTTATAACTTGGGTGGAAATTACTTGTAATGGGAACGTCAGATGTCTAGAATGACCAGTTTTACGAACCTACAAAGTGGATTATAGTGTACTGAAATCTCTGAACTAGAGCTGAAAAGACATTTGTATTAGCTGTCACAGTTTACGACACATCCCGCTGCTCACCTGAATATAGATGCTCGATCACCTCACTTTACCCGATCCGCTTACTAATCGATTACTTAAATCAATTAAGGTCGTTTTTTCTGATCCACCCTGGAATCGAACTCCCAACCATGACCCCCGCCCTACTGTCTCCAGTTAGGGTTAACCCTATGTAGTCACATGACATTTCCCGATTGGATAGAGTTGGACTCGAAAAATTGGGATGGAAAGTTCAGTGTGTAAAGCGCACAGGTTCTTTCATCATCACCGGTCGACCCATACCTATACGCCAAAATGTCCCTCGTCGTCACTGAACAAGGCAACTTCCAGCACATTCTTCGGTATGTACACACGATAAACACACAGACGGAATAATGCGATCGATTTGAAGGAGAAAAAGGACGGAGGTTTTGAGAGAGATGGAGAGTCAGAGGGTAGCAGGCAGCAGACTGAACCTATGTCGAAAGATGGAAGGGTGCAGTGCTGTGTGGATGTTGCTGGCTGTGTGGATGCTGCGGTGCTATTTTACACGGATCTGTTTGTGTCTTGCTGTCTTTCTGTCTTTTTCTCAACCTCAAATTTTTAAGGATGGTTTTTTTTTACACCTACAGGAACAGTGTTATGACAGACTCTGTTTCTGAACGTGCACTTGAAGCCGTCTTCTCCCACTTGACTGTGTCTTTATGGCCAGTTGTAAATCAGATCGTAGTACCGCGCTCAAACTTCGAGCTGCTCTCAGAAATGTTTTCTAACACAGACTCCTCAACACTAACGTTGACGGCCGAATCAAGGTCATGTACGCCATGTGCAAGATCAAGGGTGTTGGTCGACGATACGCCAACCTGGTCTGCAAGAAGGCCGATGTCGACCTCTCCAAGCGAGCCGGTGAGCTCACCGTCGAGGAGCTCGAGCGAATCGTTACTATCATCCAGAACCCTGGTCAGTACAAGATCCCCGCTTGGTTCCTCAACAGACAGCGAGACTTCACCGACGGTAAGGACTCCCAGCTGCTCGTTAACCAGCTTGATGTCAAGCTGCGAGACGACATTGAGCGACTCAAGAAGATCCGAGCCCACCGAGGTCTCCGACACTACTGGGGCTACAAGGTCCGAGGTCAGCACACCAAGACCACTACTCGAAAGGGTAAGATCATGTCTCACCGTGCTTAAAATGTGCATCGACATGTAAAATTATTAAAATTGCTATTGACAAACAGGCAACGTAGCCTGTGACTGTAGACTCGACTGTGAAGCAGAGGGTGTTGTATTTGTACAAGTAGACATTATATACGGTTTGTTGGTTCAGAACACGCTTGAGTAACGCTGTGAACAAGTGATCAAGCTGTTTGAGAGTCATAAGTTGACATTTACTGTCAGTGAATGACTGGATGTTTCAGGTTACAGTGATCATGCTGAAGACTTGTAGCACAAGAAGTTCTGCTTGTTGAAGAAGAGATTGTGTAAGTCTATGAATGTGGAATGTCGACTGCTAGTTTTCAGACGCACTTCTATACAGTTGTATTCGATGAACTCTTTGGTGAATAGATATCAAGATCAAGCTCTGACTATTAATTAGGCATGTTGATGATGATAAGGGTTCAAGATCATGGTGACTGATGCAATGAGTATCCACAGACAGTTCTCAGGTGCTCTAGAACTTGATCGATTGTGGACAAGTAGCTACAATAAGTACGACACCTTCAGAAGTAACGACTTTGTCATAACTACGTATATTTCAAGCTGACACGAGAGGTCAACCAGAGTCTTCCAAAGGCTGAGGGCCTGATCACTTAGTATCAGCACAGATTCCCTTCAAGTCGGAATGATCTCTCTGCTTAATAGTGCAAGTACTAGCTGACTACATGTCTTTCTCGTCTACTGTTTCTAAATATAACCAATCAGCTCTAACTACGCCCTCCCTTGTGATTAAATAAAATTACTGTACAGTCCCTGCCCTCTTAGAACAAATCAGGCATATCAATGTCTCCTCCAAAGTCCATGGTGAAGTCGTCGCCTCCAAACATGTTGCTGTCCATAAACTGGTTATCGGCGTTGTTGGAGTTGTGCGACGAATCGTTCATAGGCTTGTTTTCCACCTCGCCCGTTCTGTTCACGATGAACGAATAATCCTCGGTGGCGTGAGGTTTACCGTCCAGACGACTTCCATCGGGTTTGTATCCCGCAGTAGTCAACAATTGCAGGATTTTCGATTGCAAAAGCACGCAAATATCTTTGTTCTTGCCCGTGGAGTCGTTGACCATGTTATCAAGCGACTTGAGAATGAGCTGTGAGTCTGAGAAGGGTCGTGGACTCTTGACAGAAGTGGAAATGATGAAGGCAACAGTAGCCATCGTAGCTACCACTTCAACGGTATAGTGGCCTGTTCCGTTCGAGTCAGCCAGTGCAATCTCTTCGATCAACTGTTCCAGCACATATTTGTGACCCAGAGTGTCGACTGAAGACAAGATCATCACCAGTTCGTATCCAAAAGGAGGACCAGTGTACTGGTTTTGAGACCACGAAATGAGCGAGGAGACTTGTTCTTTGATAGTTGCAATCATAGACGCTCCGTACTTCCAAGTTTGTTCCTTGGTTCCACTTCCTCCTCCTCCACTCATACCAATACCCTTCTGCGATCTGAATCCTGACGAAGAAACGGTTCTCTGAACGTTGAGGTTGTAATTGATAGCGGAAACAAAGGGTTCCAGGAACTCAAACACCCGGTCCTCAACGGTGTAGCCCGCTCTCAGAGCCATATCCAGAGCCTCGTACATCTCATCAGCACAGATAGCCAGCACCATTTGATGGATAGGAGACAGGACCTCAGTTTCGGTGTTGTCAGTGAGAATCAGCGACGAACACACAGAGATTACTGTACTCATTTGTTCATCGTGGCCCTTTTGGGAATGGACCCAGAGTTGTTCTGACAACCACTTGAAAACTCCAACTGTAGATCCTAGAAGGAACGGCTGTAAGAAGTACTCCAGGCCTCCTCTGAATGTACTCAACGAGAGGAGACCCTTCTCATGGGCCAACATACTCTGTTGGAAGATCGCTGGAGTGACCAGGAAAAACTGTTTGACGGAGGAAGATCGCATCAGATCGTCTGAAATACCTCCAGCGTCATACAGAGCCGTGGCCCAGCCACTGAGCTGGTCATTTTGTTCATCTGACAGATGGAAAATGCGTTGTGACGAGTCGCTTTCGGTGAGCAACTGCGACAGAAAGAGCTCGTGGGAGGGCATTGTACTTGAGGGGGAAGGGGCACCCACAAATAAAGTGCCAAACTGGTTCAAAAGAGCCAAATCAAGATGGTACCGTTGTTTCAGGGTGATTGCAAAGACGACAATCGCTCCAAAGTCTGTGTATGCTTCCTGGTAGTTGGCCTCATCGTCTTCTTCTCTCCACAGTTCAATGCAATCAACTAGAGCTTTGAGAAGAAGCATGGGATCGACACAGAGAGCCATAATGTCAACGGCAGTTGTGTTCAGTGCCAAAGCCTGACACATGTACCGCACTGGACGCACGTTTCCAGCCTGTACAAAGTCGGCCAGGCACACCAGCAGTCTCTTGGTTAGTGCTTCCTGAGCGTTTCCACTCAGCTTTTCCATTTGAGCGACAACCTTGGACATGAGACAGTCGGAAACTGAGCCGATTTCCAGATTCTCGTAGCTCAGTTGCTCAGCCAAAGTATCGAGGCTCATTGTCTGTCCGTCGATTGTCAGTTCGTCGGCGTAATCCAGAGCTTCAACGCTGATTCCTGAGTCTTTGAAAATCACATTGAAAGCGTCTTTAGGAAGAACTCCTTCGGAAATGCAAGCAGCGACTAGTTCGTGGCGAATATCAACGTCCAGACCTCCTGGGAACGAGGAAAACATATCATCCAGCTCATCAGAACCAATACTCAATCTGATCAACGTCACTGTGGGTTGATCGAGACCTAGGATGCTCTTGGAAACGGTAGCTTGAATGAGCGTCTTTTCCTCGGGAGTCGAACGAGGGAATAGAGTCCTGATAATGCGCGGGATTCGGGTTCGAATGCAGCTTTTCCAGTAGTTGTTTCGCTTGGCCGAATCTCGTCGCAGAAAAGTAATGCTCTGGCAATCAAACATGGCACAAATGACTTCGCCAATGACTGCCAATCGTGACTGGACGGGCTGAGAGGCTAGAGTGGGGTACCCAGGCATGGCATAAACCGTGCTGATGAGCTGGAACAGAGATCCATACTGGTTCCATGAAGAGTCACCAAACATGAGACTTTCAAACAAAGTGTCTCTGTAGAGTCTTGTGAGGGTCGTAGGAGTAGCCACGGTGGCCGCTACGGTTGCAGCAGTTGTGCTACTCTTTGAACTGCCCTTCAGACCCATCCAGGCTTCTCCCAGTCTGCCAGCGATAGCTGCGTCTACTTTAGCCAGCTCAGCTAGCTGAGAGGTGATTTCTGGAGCTGAAACGCCGGCCACTCTATCGCCCAGACGGGTCAGCAAAACCTCTGCGAAAAACCCGAAACCCTTGGCAATAGATGTTCCGTATCGTTTTCGCATTCCTCCTCCAGCAGCAAAAGCGTCCTTCATAAACGATACCAGCACCTGAATCAGGTAACTGTACCCGGCATTGGCACCCAGATCAACATCTGTGTCCATTTCCTGCAGCTGTTTCCCCAGATACATGAGCAGCTGAGGAAGACGGCCATAAGCACACACCTTGAGGTATGCCAGCAGCTTGTAAGGAGGCAGCAAACTGTCTTCAAACGCCAGTTTGTGCACATATGCGAAGAAGAGGAGATCAAAAGTGTTGGCTCCAAAAAGAGCCTTGGGATTCACCTCCGAAGCCCCTTCATTTTCCATCAAATGTCGAGTCAGCTTGATGAACTGTGTTAGAAGACGATCTAGAACAGCAATTTTTCCGTCACGTGACCCGAATTACTCACCCTGCCTGCCGACACTCGACGAGACAAACACACCCGTGTCAACGTCGCCAGCTTGTCGTTGAAATCCATGTCGATGGAGTGATGATTAGGTCCAAGCCTCCCGCATGAAGATGGAGATGGAGAAACCTAAACTGCTTACTAAGGGAGAGGGTTATGGCATGGAGGTAGGCGGTTAGTGACAAAAGTCTGTATATAGATCACGTGATGTGTGGTGTCTGAGTACTATGCCTCGGTCACGTGACTTGGCTGTCATCAGTCGCGTTCTTAGCCAGACTGGAAAGAGTGTTCCGGTTTGAAGATCAAGCTTGGAACCGGTTGATAGTGCACTACGTAGTAGACAGAAACAGTCATGTGATATACCAGAAGTCCCTATTTTCGCTATATCGCTTAACTTGGAGTACTATTTTGCGTATCACGTGATCTCCTCTACTGTATTCCACCACCTGCTTGAGTCGTTTTCAAGATGCATACATAAAACGGCTACACCTCTGACATGTGCTCAACCTCGATTTCAGCAAGCTGTAGCCGCATGAAGAGGAGGGCTGTAGGTGAGGTGTAATTGGTTCTAGAGGTCGTGTGATTTTTTGTGTCGTCAATGGCTTTTTTTCGGTGTTGTTATTTAGATTGTGGTGCTGTCTTATGTTGACTAGTTTTAACTAATAGCCAACAGTATGCCAAGTAAGTTGGTTGATATGTCTATTTTGATGGCCAATTTTGGAAAAAAACGGAATTAATCAAAATAAAATCAAAATAAATCATAAATGAAAACTGAACTCTCCATACCACCCCAGAGACCGAGAAGCTCAACTGTTAACCATGTTCATGCTTAAAGTACTCCGGTGAAAGTGGAGTGGAGTGGCTATTCCTTACAACAGTACTTTTATCTCCAGTCTACAATCTATAGATGATAGCATCATTGAACAGGGTACTGGGAATCTACAGTCCATCATATGAGACTCCTCAAATAGACGTATATCGTCAAAGCATTCCCCTCTAACAGCAAGCAGCTTACCTGAGACAGATCCTCAACCTCGCCAAAGGTTGTTCTGGCTGCTTTGTTATGGTTTGGTGGAAAAGATCGGGTTTGATAGATGGCGCCATAGGTGGTCGTATTAATCAGCAGCCATAGACATATGACCACTTTCACCTCAATTGATATTGCAAACCGTTTGTTCCCCTTCTCGTTAGACCCATTAATTACAAGCCTTATCTCTGCGCGTGCATGGCTCGTGTTCGTGGAGCCGTGTGTCTTACTTTTTCTGAATAGAGTAATTGGATGGGAGAGAAATGACAGGGCCAATTGAGGGCTCTGTGATACTACTGGTGTCTGTCATTTTCGTTCACTCGGTCCATTCCCCTTCTTTTTATACAGAATGACTTGTTTCTATCAACTGCCACCCTCTAAATACACCTCTTCATCTCGTCTTGTAAACCTTCCAGACGCTTATCACACACTATCGCTGTGGCTTTGATAGACGGCTCTGATCTACGAGTACTAAGAGGAGTCTGAGACAACACTACTTGTATATATACCTTAGTAATCCCTTTTACAATTCCCACCACTGAACTACCATCGTTCACACTTTATCACCATGAGCGAAAAACAAGACGTTCTGTCCATGGAGCGAAGTCTCCAGGAACTGGAGTTCCGAGTGTCCACTCTAGAGGACGAGCTCAACAACAAGGGCTCCAAGGTCGACAAGCTGTTCTACGTCTTCCTGGGCGTCGTTGTCGTCGCCTTTATGGGCCTCCTCTCCGTCGGCGAGTACATCAAGTATCTCAAGGAGCTGAACGGGCTCAATGCTTAACCAACCTCTTCAAGCACCCCATCCGTGCGGATGCTGCAGTACTGCTACTGCTAATTAATACATATTACCTATTTTCCTATCTCATCTTACATCAACTAGTTCTGAAAAGCAATATAGACGCCCAGCAACACCACAAAACTGGCGGCAATCTGGACCGTCAGCACGTTGCCCGACGACCGCGACTTGGCGGGGGCGAGCGGAGGACTCATCGTCCCGTTTTCGTTGGCAATCGCAAACGATCCGTTTTCGTTGGCAATCACAAACGATCCGTTTTCGTTGGCAATCACAAACGATCCGTTCACGGTATCAAATACGCCATTGCCAGAGCGCACGTAGGCTTTGGTAGCAGCAGCCTTGGTATCTTTAGGGGTATCAGGCTGGGTATCGGGGAGGGTATCAGCAGCCCTTCTGTCTGAAGGGACATTGGTATCAAGTTGGAGAGCGGGTACAGCTTTGGGAGGCGCATTGGTAGCTTTAGCCACAACTCGCTGAACGGTAGGAGTAGGCGGGGAAAAACGGCTCTCAGAGCCCACGAGCGCAGTGGTAGGAGTCTCAAGACCTCGAGCGTAGATCCGGTTACCTCCGCCCCCGTACCGATCAGTCGGCTCAGCGTCAAAGTTGCGGTACTTGTCTGCGACAGCAAGACGAGTATTGGTGGCAGCGGCACCGGGGACATGGCGAGCTGAGCCCGTTCGAACACCAAACATCTGGGCAAACCAGGGGAACTTTTTCTTCGACATGGTTTTGGTGGCCGTGGGAGCGCCGTGCTTCTTGGTAATGGTCTCCGTCTCAGTCTCAGTCTCAGTCTCAGTCTCAGTCTCGGTGGTGGTATCGTAGCAAGTCGTGGTTGACGTGATGTACTTGGTGAACACCTTCTTGAGAATCTTGGTTCGCGTCTTGTATTGAGTGGAGGTGGATATCGAGTGATCGCAGTCGGACTTGGTGTCCTCCTCCTTCTCCTTGGGACACTTTTTGCACTTTTTGTCGTGACAGGTATCGGGATTGTGGGGCTCCTCGTCAGTATGCTTTTTCTTCTTCTTGCACTGCTTGCACTTCTTCTTCTTGCACGAGTCAGGGTCATGGTTCTTGTGGGACTTGCAGTCCTTGCACTTTTTCTTCTTGCAGTTCTTGGGATTGTGCGAGGGGGGAGGAGCTTCGTCGTCATCGTCGTCATCATCGTCATGGTTGTCACAGTCGTCACAATCATCGTCACCGTCGTCATCATCGTCGTCGTCGTCGTCGTAGTCGTCATCGTAGTCGTCATCGTAGTACTCGTCCTGGTACTCATCGTAGTAACCATCGTCGTAGCCATGATCGATACCACAAGTACACTCGCCCACACAATGGCACTCCTCGAAACAGTCGCAAGAGCTGTCACTATGATTACAACCCATACACTCCTCGCACTGGCAGCCGTAGCCATGGGGCTCGAACCTAGCAGCAGGATGACTTGAGCCTCCGCCCTTCTTACGGCCCTTTTTGGCGACACTAGGACCGTCTCCAAACTGGATCCCAATGAACCGGCCTCCACTACCACCGCCTCCGCCCCGATGACCCTGGGCAGACGGCACTATCTGAAAGGGCCGAATCCGCGCGTTCTTTGTGGAAGCTGCCACCCCTGCCCGGATTCCGCTGCCCATACCCATGCCACCTATAGCTGCCATACCCACGGTCGCCTCTAAACCATCGTCGGAATTAGCTTCGGGCTGGTCAGAGTTCACGTGCTCAGGTGCATGTCCATGTGATATGTCGCCGTCTGTCCCGTGATGTGATGCATCTTGAGAGGGAGGGTAGTTTCCGTCGCCTTCGTGATACACGTCCTGGTGGGTCTCCTCGCCGGGTGGCTGGTCACCCTCAGGGTCTGCATGTTGGGGTTCATGCACTTCGGCCTGGTCTGCATAGGGCGCAGAATCCTCAGGGGGGGCGTCTTCATAATACTCGGGGTCGTAGGAGGGAATGTCGTTTGTGACGTCATTTAGGGGCTCGTTTGACTCGTTTCCATACCCTCCGTGGGAGGAATCATAGCTTGGCACGTCCTCTGACACGTGGTTGTCGTTTTCCTGGTGCGGCTCCTCAAAGTTTGGCACGTCCGACGCGTCTGTCACAGGATTAGGTTGGCCCGTTTCATACAGATTAGCTTCGGAAGGAGAAGCCTCCATAGCCTGGGTTTCATGAGAATGGGCTGGATCTTCAGGGTACTCAGAGTTTTCAGGCTCGTCCCTGGGCTGCAGTCTGAAAATGTGGGCTTCGGTCTCTGGATCGCCATACTGGAAGGTCTCCTGGTTGGGAGTGGCTCGGTAGACTTCCTGCAGCGAGCGTTTCATCATCATTCCGACGTTTTGGGCCGTGTCGGGGCCGTTGAGACGGATCCAGAACTTGAGAATCTCGTCTTTTTCCTGAGTTAGCATCGTCACCTCCTCGTATGAGTGGCATCTATCAAGGGTTGGTACTCACCTCTGTGGTGCAATTAGTTTTGCATGAAATTAGAAAGGAGGCGAAATGGTCGGACGAAATGTAGTCTGTGACGTTGGATGCAGTTTCGACGCAGTTTCTGCACGATTTCTGTGTTAGCCCAGAAGGAGGAGGGTCGGAGCGAGTATGGGAGGGACCGATGGAAGGGGTTGTATCATGTTTGCGTTTGTGAAACCAGCAAAGAACTCTGCTAAACATAGAACGAGTTAGCCGGAGACGTAGGTTCGAAAAGTGGTCAACAAGTTGTAGTGACGTCACTAGCGTAGTGGTACCATATATGTCGTATTATTGATTGCGCCTGGTCGTGTTTCATGTCTCCTTGCTTGGTATAATCCCTCTTTAGCGTCTCCTTCATTGGTGTAATAGGGTATGTCGTGAGTGCCTTAGTAAGCAGATAACTGATACTCACTGAAATCCGTGTAGGTGTACTGGCAAGGACTGATCCAAGTAGTGCCATCGCGGCCGCCCCAACTACCGCTTTCCATAGTATCATTTTTGGTGCAAAAAAAATGGGTATGGGAAGAAGGCGGAGTTTGGATTATCAAAACACGGACCTATAGAGATGCGAATTAAGTGACACAAACGGGTTGGGAGGATGTGATTAGGTAATACAACCTTATTTGCGTAGTGGTAAGCTGACATAAGCCAACCTAAATGTACACTCTTCACGTGGGTGTTAGGCTTTGGCTTCGACTAGTCCAGAGTGGGGAACTTGAATACCCTTGTCTAGACAACAGGGGATATAGCATGGAGACGAGTAAACCTATACCCAGGCAGACCCTGTGGGGTAAACAGGTGGGCGAGATACTCGTCGGAGATGTTAAGGTGGGGTAACAATGACTGCACAAGGTGGGGACACAATGAGTCCTTTGCATACAATGGGGCATGTGATGGTCGTCTACCTAAGTAATGCCCAACTGCACAAGACCTGAGCCAACTAAAGTCAACCAAACCGTCAACCCCACTAGTACGCTATGAGACACCTTCACCAAACGCCGCATCCGTCGCTGCCATGTGATGCAAGTATACGATACGAAGCGTCGAGCAATTGACTGGTGTCTCGCTTATCCAGTAATTGACTGATGTCTCGCTTAGTTACGACATTGACACTTCCTCTTTCATTGACTCTCGTCTTCCCAACTGGGAACAGCAATCAACAACCGCGGCAATTATACTCAGGCTCAACGTCAACCATTGATATGCTTGGTATGGCAACCTAGACGAGGAGGATCTCACTTACTGCCACAAGAACTACAATTGTAGGGTGCTTAAAGACGTGCATTAGGCCAAGGAGTGAAGAATCGATGTGCCAGTACGTCTGACTAAGCAACATGCGCCATTTTCCTGCCATCATGCTACCTCTCCCCCTCCATTCCCACAGCCATACTCCCCAGACAGACACTGTTGGAGTGTGCATATATCAACATCAACTCACACCCAGTCTGGCTCAAGCCTCAGTGCGGCAATATTGAGAACCCTGAACTTAAGCGGGGTGGATAACGAGGAGGTGAAATAGGAGTGAAAAATGGTGGTACTAAACAGACAGAGAGATGAATAAAAGGTGGACTAATGCACTGACGCTTCCGACAGCCACTCATCACGCCCACCACCGTACAAGTCTCAGTGCTATTCGCTATGGTCAACGTTAGGTGGGGAAATGAGGCTTAGTTAGTTTCTCGGTCCCATCTGTTGACAAGGGTAAGTGAGACATGGATACGGACAAGTTGGAGAGTTGGTACCCGGGCCTATGCTGGAGAAAGGCGTCAATATTACGACACTGGGGTATTTGTACTTGCAACCCCACCTTCTCGCCTTCCATAGACCTTCCACCGTCCTGATTATCATCATGTAGGGCAGCAGGTAGCCGAAAGATTTACAGGCCGTGCCGATCATTGAAGTTTGGCTGAAAAAACACCGATCGGATGAGTAATAAGTTGTGAAGCTGCCGTCAAACTGAGTCCGAGACAAGGTAAACAGGATGAGACAGAACTGAGATATTGGCGAAAAAACGGGCAGTCAAACGGGCAGTAAGACCGCGTCAGTGACAAGACCATATAGAAACTGTCGCGATATAACAGGACGTACAACTAAGAACATCAGGTCAGAACAGAAACTACGGACGCTCTCAGTATACACAGATCGAACCTGTAGACCGATAAACGGCCTCTTAACTCAAGGCTCGGCCGGAACTTCCACCATCCGAAACAGTCGTCAATATGGTGTCTTTGCCAAGAGTCTTTTCACTGTACGAGAGATTGCATCAGAGAGGTTCGAGATACCGAAAGGACGTGGAAGCAGCATGAGCATGGGATATCGGCGCCTCGAAAGCAGCGCTTTAGGGAGTGTTCAAACAGGTTTGTACAGTGCAGATGGGTACAGCGGTGGAGGTATTTCAGGTTACGACTTCAAGACCTCAGTCAAGACTTTTACAACGGAACACGCTAAAACTCGAGATGGGAATATAACCGAAACACTAGAAACACCACCCTCGTAAACAAACGCCTCCCTCATCATCCAAACACCCTCTTTCAAATTCACTTTCCACCCAGTCCCTTTTTTCTTCCGCTTTTCTTCGGCAAAGACTTTTTCGAAGATATACGCAGAAAATTCTTTGCGCAATAGGATGGGAGCGGCTGTAGCGGAGAGATGGAGTGAATTAAAAGTACCGATATTCGTACAAACACATGCGGAATCCACTGTGTGGCAACCAGCCACCTACCAAGCACCCAGCATCCAGTCTGTGCATCAATTGACCCTTCCCCTATAATATTTTCACTAGTAGGACGGTTTCTGGACCAGATTTTTTGTCAAATTGCTGGTTTTTGTGAAGCCAAACCTTGGCAAATAAGGCTCTGGTGCAGCGCATGTTATTGCATTCTCTTGGTCCGCTCCAACTCTAAGGAGCCAAGAAAAGCGAAAAAGACATGGGAACCAAGAAGACACATGTGCCCCACCGTTGAGGCGACTAGCGTGAGCTCTCCGAGAGTAGTTTATATACTCCTGGGTCCCCCACCTGGTTTTGCTCCTCACCACGTTAAAACGAAGTCATTCATTTCTGATTAAAAGTGAGTATCAAGAGCGATGACAGCTGGAGGTGGAAGAAGTGTGTCTGGGGTCACGGCTGAAAGGCTGAAGTCCTCAACCGAGATTAGTCCGCGTTAAGAAGTTGGCACGGTTTTGGTGAAGTTGGTGGGACGAGATATTTGGGGTGCTATGGAAATACGTGTTGTGGCAACATCAGCAACATAACAATGTTGTTTACAGCCCCATTTTTCTCACGTCCCATTTCATCTTGGCAAATAACCTCCTGAGTTGAATTCTGCTGAGTGCATATCTCAGGTGGAGTTGTTTAGGCCACATACCAAGGCCGTACCCTTGCCCTTCACGCGTGAAAAAGAAAGGAGTGCAGGGGGGGGGTGAATGAGGAGGTGGTGAGCAGATATGATGAGGAAAGTGGCACGTGCGATCAGCAGCAGACAGGTAAATATGATCACTCTGACAAGTGTGAGGTATTACTCGTCAGCCACCTGATTAGTCAAGCGACATGTCATCTCTTCTCTCCCACCTCCCACTTGACATTCCTTCCCATGGTTAAGCTTTTCCCTGGTTGGGAGTGTCTCACTCCGTGTTTGGCTTGTTTGTTTACGCACTGGTGTTGGTCGGCAAAACCTAGAAGCCTATTTCCAGGGTGCCGCGACACGCATAGAAAACATAGTCTGCCTGCCCCTATCTCAGCTCTCTTTTCTCTTTTCCTTCTCTTCTCTCTCCAGCTGACTTGTCAACCCACCCCAGTCCTTCATTTAGACCCCCACGCCATCCAGAACACCTCTCTAACTCAGTACTGAGCCGGTCTCGTGTTTCAATCCCGTCACTCCTTCCCTCGATCTTTTCCGTTTAACGACACACACACGTTCCCCGTACAACCGTAACTCATCTACAACATGAAGTTCTCCACCGCCCTTCTGGCTCTGGCCGCCGTCGCCACCGCCCAGCCCATTGTCGGCCACCACGCCCACCACCAGCACAAGCGAGAGGCCGGCATCGAGACCGTCTTCGTCCAGGTCACCAACTACGTTGACGCCAACGGTAACGCCGTTGATGCCCAGGGCAACCCCGTCCAGGTCGCCACCGCCGCCCCCGAGGCTCCTTCCCCCACCGCCCAGGTCGAGGCCAAGGTCACCGCTGCTGCCGCTGCCCCTGCCCACGAGGAGAACAAGGGAGGCTCTTTCGCCGCCTGGTGGTCCAACATGTGGGAGCCTGCCGGACAGTCCACCTCTGCCGCTGCCCCCCCTCAGTCCACCAAGAAGGAGGAGCCCGCTCCCTCTTCTTCCGCTGCCCCCAAGTCCTCTGCCGCCCCCTCTTCTTCCGGCTCTTCTTCCTCTTCTGACGGACACCTCCCCCAGTCTGACTCCTCCTTCCCCGGTGGAGCTCTGGGAATGGTCTACTCCCCTTACAACTCTGACGGTACCTGCAAGGACGCCGGAGCTGTCAAGTCTGACCTGTCCAAGCTGTCCAACTACGAGGTGATCCGAATCTACGGCACCGACTGCAACCAGGTCCCCAACGTCCTGGCTGCCCTTGCCCCCCACCAGAAGGTCTTTGCTGGTGTCTTTGACGTCAACGATGTTGACAACTCCCTCAAGGCCATCTCCGACGCCGTCAAGGCCCACGGTGGCTGGGACGTTGTCCACACCGTCTCCATCGGTAACGAGCTTGTCAACAACGGTGCCATGACCGCCTCCGCCATGAACCAGATCACCAACTCTTCTCGACAGAAGCTCCGATCTTACGGCTACCAGGGCCCCGTCGTCTCCGTCGACACCTTCATTGCCGTCATCAACAACCCCGAGCTCTGCGACGCTTCCGACTACATGGCCGTTAACGCCCACGCTTTCTTCGACGGCCACATCAAGGCTGAGGACGCCGGTGAGTGGGCTGTTCAGCAGACCCAGCGAGTGTGGACTGCCTGCAACGGTAAGAAGGAGGTCATGATCGCCGAGTCCGGCTGGCCCTCTTCCGGAGGCACCAACGGTGTCGCCGTCCCCTCCAAGGATAACCAGAACAAGGCCATCCAGTCTCTCAAGTCCGCCATCGGTAACGACTGTATCCTCTTCACCGCTTTCAACGACTACTGGAAGTCTCCCGGTGCCTTTGCCGCCGAGCAGTACTGGGGTATTTTCTCCAACTAAGCTGGATTTTGTATTTAGCTCAATTGATACCTCTAGAAAACAACAAAGTAAGATAAACAATTAATAATAACAGAGAGATACTGTACTTGTAGTATTGTAGACAGTGGAAAATAGAGAATAGACGTGAAATTTGAGCTCACCTGTACGGATACTTGTGTTCATATTTCGGGTGCCCCCATGACGTTTTGACGTTCTGTTTTGATGACACATTTTTTGATGACACATTTTGATGTCCTTGCTCAAGTATGAAGAAATTTCACCACCTAATTCCACAGCCCTATTCGACTTCATCATAACATAAACATAACTGCTACAGTGTCTTGATTGAGGGCAACAATGCTCCCTCAAACCTCCGAAATAGGTGCATGTGTCCGCTTTCTATGTGGGTTGCGTTTTCCGGCCCGTTGTCCTCTGCGCTTCCTTTTCGCACTTGTATGGTGTGTTTGGCCGTGTTGGTCGAGTCATGCAGTCGCGTGTTTTAGGCTGAGTTTAGCTTGGCGAAAAAGGCGAAATGCTCGGCGTTTTGGGACGCTCGTATTGGCTGAACGTGGAGGGTTGCGTGGAGCTTTCAATCTGACACTTCAGGTGCCGTTTGGGGTGTTTGAAGGGTGACATTTACAGGTGATTTACGGGTTCTCTCGCAAGTCATTTCCCACCTCAGACCTCTGCAGACGTCACCATGCACAGTAATCTTAACCAGAGGAAAGGTGAGGTGTGGAATATTATGAGCTGAAACGAATAAGAGGAAGTGGACGAAATGAGTGGAAAATGTGGAAAAGGAGAGGATGTGTTATTCTAAGGCAGGGGTATGTGTAAAATGGGACTTGCTGGTGATATTAGACGAGATACCGGGCAATATCATCATGTGATGGAGGTGCAGTGTGTACTTGTATGTTACTTGTACGATACGATAGTAATTATGATCAGTCGTTTCTTTAACCCCTATTCATGTAAGAAATGTAACCAAGCTGGCATTACTGTCCCTGAGGACCCACACAATCACATAATACCCCTTGCGGCCGTTTTATCGTAACTCTACAGTATGTACACGCCCACTGTCATAGTAATGTCCACTGCTGACTGTACGTCTCTATACAGTCTTTCGTTGTCTTCCGTTCCGTTGTGTTCCACGCTAGCGCTTAGAAGAACGACGACTTTGCAAGTGGTTACTCTACGGGTAGTGCTTAGTAAGAACTAATGCGGCTAGTGATTAGTAACCACTAGTTTAGTAGGTCGTAGTAAACCGCCTAAGAATTCGAAGAATGCGAAATAGTACTGTAGTGGCAAGTCTTTGCAGTAAAAGACCCGTGGCTCATTCCTGAGCATCCCTGACGTTGACTTCTACTCAGACTTATGACTGTTCATAAAAACCAGGTACTTTTACTCGTACTCGTGCTCGCACAACTATCCGCTTTTCTTTCTTTTCCTCACACGACCTTCATCTACAACTCTGAACTCTCGGGAAAAAATCTTCAGATTTACTTCAACTAAAAGATGGACCTTTCCCTTTAGGGAATAACCATGAATAAAAGAAACTGTGATTATAAAAAAAAGAAGAAAATTAACTACTTGTAATTACATAATTTACTGTAAGGGAAGTGGCGGATTAACCGAGGTACTGTAGATGCGTGGAAGAGTGGTTAGCCAAGAACTGAGAAACGTATTTTATCGCGCAAATGCGTTGCAACAAGTCACACTTCAAGTTGATTTTGTAGAAACAGTCACTTTTCTCCAACTTGAAGATCTCTTTTTCAAGGTTAGCTCTCGTTTTCACAGTTTTTTCACAACGGCGATCTTCTGCTTTAAACACACGGTTATTTGAAAATCGATACGGTGGCGAGGTTGAGAGGTGGGTTGTCAGCTTATATCGTACTGGAGTGGTTTACTTGTTTATGATAGTATGGCTACCGTTGTGCACTTGTAGTGGTTATAGACCCACATTCATAGACATCCAGAGACATACATCATCATAATCATAACCAACAACGACACTGTTCTCTCTGACTCTTAAGGATACTCTTAAGACTCACTCAAGATTTGCAGCTCCTTGTTCTCTCGGAAACGCTTGAGTCTGAGCTACTGTAGTAAAAGATTCGTATTCCGCGGAAGCCGATACCCTCAATTTTTTCTCGAATAAGGTCAAGATTGATTCAAGCCGCACACTTCGGGTAGAGTCTCAAAGGGATTTGAGAGTGGAAAAACTTGTAAGAACGTTTTACGAAGGTCACTCAAGTCGCTTTTTCTTCTCTTTGTGTATATTAGATGGTTAACGACGTGTTCGAATAGACAGAGAACGTACCACTTAAAAGTCTTGCGTCGAGTATAGATGAACTTGTACAAATCTCACCTATGGTCCTCTCTTCAGGTCTCATCAAGTATAGTCCTCCCCTGTTTCACAATTACATAGCTGTAGAAGCAAAGATACCGTCTATATCTTCTTCAGACTAATGGCTCGTACACTTGTATCCGTACTTTCGATGACTACCAGTTGCAAAGCCATCATACGTTCCACTCATTTTCTAAGACACACAGTCTCCTATTGCTGTTCTACAGTCCGCTACCTCAAGTCCATCCACTCTTCGTTAACATAAAATTACAATATAAACACTACCTAAGCCTTTGCTTTGGAGGCCTCCTTCTCGGCTCTCTTCTTAGCCTTGTAGGCCAAGTACTTTGCACTGTGTCCCACTCGGACGATTCGCATCTTGGTAGGGGGTTCGCCAGACTTGGTCAGCTTGATCTTTCCGTACATCTGAGTATCTTTGCTGGGCTCAAAAGTGTCGGGACAATGGACCGGTGGCGAAATGAACCACTGAACAGCCATGTTTTTCTCCTGAGTGGGCCATCGAGCCACCTTGGAGGGCTCGTTAGTCTCTGGATCAAGCTCGTATCCTGCATTCAACTGCTGCTGAATAGGTTCAGGCAGAGTGAAGTTGACTGGGGGACCCACGACCTGGAAGATTTGCTGCTCGCCTACAGGACCAATAGGCTGAGCGTGGACAGGAACAGGACCCTGCATCTGAATGTGTTGCAGAGGAGCAGGGGTGTAGTGAGGAGGTAGAGCAGAATTAGTTCCAGGAACCACAGTTCGAACCGCAGGCTGTTCAGGAGCAGGACGGGGAGCCATATGACCCGAACCGGGCTTGACACCCATTCCATGAGGCTGAGGAGAAGCGTAGTCGCCTGCGTTGTTGTTTGTCTGGAAACGAGGAGGCTCAATGTACTCGTCCGCAGGAGTGGGCTCTTCCGGAGGGTCAGAGGGATCGTAGGGACGTCTGTAGACTGCACCAATGACAGGAGGGGCGTTCTCAACACCAATAGTTGCCTCAGGCACAGGATCGTCTTCTCGAGCTCCAGGAGCAAGAGTGTGTTTGATGGGAGAAGGCAGACGTCTCAGAGGCTGCACCTTTTCAAACAGATCCATGGTGTAGTCCAGAGAGTCCACTTCATCGGGGATACAGGCCTTCCAGGTTCGAATCTTGTTGAAGGTCTTTTCGACCTCATTGTATCGCGATTCACACAGGTAGACCATTCGATCTCCGATACCCTGAGGTCGTCCTCGCTGGTACCGAGTGAAGAACATGACAAAACACTTTTCCAGAATCTCGTCCACCAGATGGTCTCTGTATTGTCCAGACTTGACGACCTCGTTTTCGTAGAAGACCTTGTCGACTCGATGAACAGTCTGTTCAGGTCGGTAGTACCAGCATGCGTTGACCCACTTCTGGCCATCGGGAGCCTGCCAGATTCGGAAGATTTGGCCAATGGTGGGCTTGGAGGGGTCGTTCATGTTGTGGATATGGACCCAGTCTCCCACCCGGTACGTTTCTCCTCTATGTTGAACCGAATCCAGCGGAAGACGCGACGTTTTGTTGTTGTTTCGAGACGCCAGGTCCTGGTACGTCGAGTCCGGCTTTCGCATCTCCTCATCCGCCAGCAGCATCATTTCCTGCTGCAGAATCATGGCGTCGTTGTAGATTTGCGAGCCCTCCATGTTGAACTGTCGGGCGTTGGAGAACATGAGATTCATGTCGTTGAGAAACGCCTCCACGGTATCGTACTTTCGGCGCTTGATGTTCTTCTTGATATTGTCAAGGGCAATGGGCTTGGCGATTTCCTGGTAGTACTCCGGATAGTCGCGTTTTTCGGGCAGCTTTTCAAAAGGGAAAGAACGCACCAGTCCCTGCTCGTCACGGGCCTTTCGAACACCCCGCAGAATCGCCTTGATTCGGTATTCGTGCGGCTTATCTACAATCGGAGGACGTCCTCTCTTTCGAGGCATGTCGTCCATTCGGCTTCGTTGCGAGTCAGAGTCCATCTTCTTGCGTGTTCGGACGGACTTTCGGCGCGACTTACGCCGTCCATCATCGTCGTCATCGTCAGAATCGTCACTCAGATCATCTTCCGACGAGTCAGAGTTGAAATCCATCTCCACATCCGAACCCTCAGGAAGAGGTCCAATATGAGGGTAGGCGAGATCTTCGTTGGAGAACTTGTTTGTGTCTCGCAGCACCTCGATCGCCTTGTTCAGATAACCGTCCAAAAACACAGCATCATTGTAGATGCCGGAGCCCTTCATGTTGAACAGCCGAGCGTTGTAGGTAATCTGAGCGAGGTCATGGATGAAGTTCTGCACGTTTCTGTACCGAGGCATGGACCGCTTGATCTGGGTCAGCGAGAGGGGACGCTTGATCACCTTGTAGTACGTTGTGAGACTTCTGTCGGGTAGAGAGTGAAACACTTCAAACACCTTGTTGTTGTCAATGTCGTTGTCGAGGGTGTAGATGCCGTCGAACAGCGGCGAAATCAGGTCGGAAATCGGCGCATTATCCGCGGCGGCCTTCATCACCGCCGGACGGGCCGTTTCAATCGCGTCTGAGATGGATTGGTTCATGTTGATGGTGGTGAACACACGCGGTGGTGATAATGGAGGTGTAAAAGGGACGGTGGGGTTCGAATCCGGGTGAGGGTGAATTAATGGAACATTAGGGAAAGACTGGAAAATGCAAGGGGAGTGTTAGGAAGTGGTTTAGAAATGGTTTTTCTTTATATCTGGTTGATGGCGACAATTTTGCGGCTTCAAAGTTGATGTTCAGCTTTACGAAAATTTAGTTGAACTGTAGTTGGACAAAAGGTTCACCAGAGGGTGGGATTTCGGTGTTAGAGATATTGTGTAGAAGCTAAAAGTGTATGAGTGGGTAATTAATGAGCAGGGATATGTATTAAATTAGTAAAATGCGTAGGTGCTAGTACAAATATACACAGTAAAGTGCAGTATTGTGGATTCAAACAATCTGTTTTACTTAGTAGACATCAACTAACTCTATTTCAGAACTGAACCCTCGATAAACGTGCGGCTAATTACTTGGGACTCTGTTGACTTGGAAAACCTGTGGGTTAGTTTTCGGTGTTCCTGCCGTACCAGAGACACAAAAAGTATACCAGTAGACAGGGAAGAACTAGGGATTTGATGTGAATACAAAAATACATGCCTTCTACTACTAGTTGTAATATTTCTGACAACAGCAACATCTTCCCCTCCATCTCTCCCATGAACTTTGCCCACATCAAAACCATGCATGACTATTTCAAGACATCACACAACAACACTGCCGGTAGCTACACCACAACTAACCACTAACCCACTCCCACCGTGTTTCGACCGCTCCGCATGCTCTCTTCTGACCTGGAATCGTTCCAGAAATACTTACTATCCTCCCGCAAGATTCTGGCGCTTGTAGGAGCAGGACTCTCGCAGTCGTCTGGACTTCCGACTTTTCGAGGAGAAGGAGGAATCTGGCGAAACTACGATGCTGCAGAACTAGCCACGCCCGAGGCGTTCCACAACGACCCGTCGACTGTGTGGCAGTTCTATGCACACAGAAGACACATGTCGCTAAAGGCCAAACCCAACGCTGGTCACTATGCACTGGCTGAACTAGCCCGAAGACTGCCTGGACGTTTTCTGACACTCACACAGAACGTTGATGGCCTGTCGTCACGCGCAGACCACCCCCAGGACGCGCTCTTGAAACTCCACGGTGATTTGTTTGCCCTCAAATGCACCTCCTTCTTCTGCTCCTATACTACAGAAGACAACTTTGCAGACCCTCTGACCCCTGCTCTGTCTATCACTGATAACTACAACTCTGCACAGCTCCAACGGCACCGAATAGCTCTTGAGGATCTGCCCACGTGTCCCCAATGTAAAGAGGGGCTTCTGAGACCCGGAGTAGTGTGGTTTGGAGAATCGTTGCCGTTCAAGGTGATGAACACGGCCGACGAGTTTCTCGAAGACGAAGACGTGGATCTGA
Source organism: Yarrowia sp. JCM 30696 (assembly GCA_001600535.1). Taxonomy (NCBI): domain Eukaryota; kingdom Fungi; phylum Ascomycota; class Dipodascomycetes; order Dipodascales; genus Yarrowia; species Yarrowia sp. JCM 30696. The sequence continues at coordinate 456,975 of BCKG01000011.1, forward strand.
TCATTGTCGTTGGCACGTCGGGATCCGTGTGGCCCGCAGCAGGCTACGTCGAACGAGTGGCGCTCAGTGGAGGAAAAGTGGCCATTTTCAATATGGAAATCGACCATTATCAGTACGGAGAAAGTGAGGCGGAAACCACGGATTCGGAGGACAGTTCGAACGAAGACGCTGTGATCGACGGATGGGGATTCAAGGGCAACGCCTCAGAATGGTTGCCAAAGGCACTGGAGCCCGTCATCGGAAGAGCCTTCATGAAAAAGAGGAATTAGGAGAGTATAGTATTGCATTATTTATGAGAAGAGGTGGTGCTGTAAAGAAAGTAGAAGCTATTATTCTATCATGTACGTATGCACAGAATCTACAAGTACAGTAGTTGTTTTACATCAGTGACTGAATGAATGATACAGCGAGTAAGTAGATACAACTGGGAAGGTAGTTACGAGCTTCTGAAGACATTGGGTAGCAAATAAAACAGAGATGAGTATACCTGAGAGTACTCGTAGTTAGGAGAGTGTCTATATCATGTAATAGAAGCTCTAGAGAAGTTCTGAATGAAACCAATCAATCCTTCTTGAAGAGGTACCTGAAAGAGAAAAAGAGAAAAAAACACTACTTGTACTAGTAACTCATCTGGGAAGTTCTCTGAGATTCCACTAATCACTAAAACACCTTGAAATCCTTTCATACTCTCTAGAATCAATACCTGAATTATTTGAATTAATTAGCATATTTAAATACGATATTCGGAAAAACTCGAAAAGAAATGATAGCAAATCCAAAACTCGATGGAATAAGCTGAAAGGAAGTGTCATGACTTCTAAGACAACAAGTAACCCCCCAATATTTCTAGTAACCCCATATCACGTGATTTCGCCGATTTTTTACAAACCTCACATTATAGCGAAAATCACCATTTCTCACTCAAATTCCGCGGTTTCTTGGTCTAGTTGGTCATGGCATCTGCTTAACACGCAGAACGTCGGCAGTTCGATCCTGCCAGAAATCACTTCTTTTTTCCTCCTCTCATCGCAGATCAGGATACATTTCTGTTTTTGCCTGCAACCTGCTTTTCCATGCTGGCTTAGCGTCCTGCACGCACGTCGTGGAAAGTCTGCAGTTCAACATTTTTTCTTAGCGCAATCTTATTTCAAATCTTCCGGGTTTCTCCGAGGAGAGGAGAGTAAGAACAGGAGCAATGAGTGGTGGAAAGTGTGAAATATTTTTTTTTTGTATAGGCTATGAGTAAAGGAACCCCCCCATATCCTCCGCCCTCGCTCATAACCTCTACTTCGTTTTCTGCTATTTTTCCGGCTGTTATCAACATTTCCGAGTGTCGATCCGTACAGCATATACGGACTTTTGACAGCCCCATATTGTGACCAATGGCACTGAGTCAATTGAAACCGGAGCAACTGCGGAATTGATTTACTCATAACCTGTAAATACACCATCCGTCTGGCTTAACCCCATCGTTACAAGAGCATTGTATTCTACTTGTACTTTCTTTTGTCTCAATTTGCTTCTTCCACGTAGGTACCGTAACTGTGTCACTCTTAAGTGCTTCGACTAATTAGACGAAGATACAGAAACTACAAGAAACCTCCTAAATACACAGTATCACTCCAGACAGCTCAATTGATCTGTACCAGCTCGTGTATCTTTCTTTTCAGCCGTATATAGGCACATAATACACCTGGATAGTGCACTGAGAGTCAATTGAGCAGACGCCGCAGTGACTAAACATATAACCAGTCTTCCTAAAACGTATGTATCCGTACAAGTACTTGTACTCTGTGCCGTTTTATCTACAGGATGTCGTCTGCACGCGACATACGGTCGCTCACTACCTCTCGCTTGTGTTCAATTCAGTTGTCATTATATCTACTACTAGCTACCGTTCGGTCTGGGCTTAGAAATGGATGGCCTTGTCGTAGGTGGCCATGGCGGCCTCCTTGAAAGCCTCGGAGAGAGTGGGGTGGGCATGGCAGGTTCGGGCAATGTCCTCACAAGAGGCGCCGTACTCCAGAGCAAGCACACCCTCGGCAATCATCTCACCGGCGTTGGGGCCAATGATGTGGATACCCAGGATTCGGTCGGTCTCCTTGTCAGCAATGAACTTGACGGTTCCCTCGGTGTCCAGGTTGGTCTTGGCTCGAGAGTTGGCGGCGAAGGGGAACTTGCCGACGTTGTACTTGATGCCGGACTCCTTGACCTGCTGCTCGGTCTGGCCAACCCAGGCAACCTCGGGGTGGGTGTACATGACAGAGGGGATGGCGGCGTAGTTGACGTGGCCGTGGCCGGTGGCAATGTACTCGGCTGTGGCAACTCCCTCCTCCTCGGCCTTGTGGGCCAGCATGGGGCCGAAGGTGACGTCTCCGATACATCGGATGTTGGACTTGTTGGTTCGGTACTCCTGGTCAATGATGATTCGGCCCTTGTCGTCCTTCTCGACGCCGGCAGCCTCCAGGTTCAGGCCCTCGGAGTAGGGTCGTCGGCCAATGGCCACGAGGAGAACATCAGCGTCGAGGGTCTCCTTGTCGCCCTTCTTGACGTTCTCGACCTCAACCTTGACGCCCTCGCCCTCCACGGCGCCAGACAGCACCTTGGTGCCGAGCTTGAACTTGATGCCCTGCTTGGTCAGCATCTTCTGGGCGGCCTTAGCGATCTCGTCGTCCATTCCGGCGCCAATGGCGTTCTGGAACTCGACAACGGTCACCTCGGAGCCAAGTCGGGACCACACGGAGCCCATCTCCAGACCAATGATACCACCACCAATGATGACCATCTTCTTGGGCACCTCCTCGAGGGCCAGGGCACCGGTGGAGGTAACAATCTTCTTCTCGTCAACGGTGATGCCGGGGAAGGGGGTGGGCTCGGAGCCGGTGGCAATGATGATGTTCTTGGCCTTGAGAGTCACGGCCTCGCCGCCGTCAATGGGGTCGACCTTGACCTCGGAGTCGGACACAAACGAGCCGGCGCCCTTGTAGTAGTTGACCTTGTTCTTCTTGAACAGCATCTCGATACCGCCGGTCAGGCCCTTGACGGAGGTCTCCTTGGCCTCCTGCATCTTGGCAATGTTCATCTTCACGTCGGACACCTCGATTCCTCGGTTGGCGGAGTCGGTCTTGATGGCGTGGTACATCTGCGAGTTGTTGAGCAGCGACTTGGAGGGGATACAGCCGACGTTGAGACAGGTTCCTCCGAGGGCGCCTCGCTTCTCAACGCAGCCGGTCTTGAGGCCGGACTGGGCGGCCTTGATGGCGGCAACGTAGCCTCCGGGGCCTCCTCCGATCACGAGAACATCAAGTTCCTCGTTGGCTGTGTTAGAATGGAAAAATGGGTAACCATGGTTATCACCGGAAATGGTATGACAGCAATGGCAGGAAGAGAAAAAAAGGGCAATGGAAGTTGTAGTCAATTACGACGTCAAGTGAACAGTCAATTGTTGTGCCAATTGTTTTGCCACTTGTAGTGTCAATTGATCCATCCCCGTCACTGTCGCTTCTTCCTTCCTTTTCGCTCTCCTTTTACCCATCACTGGGGCAAGGTCATTTGTGTCTCCTCCATCGTATACTCACCAGAAGAGTAGCATCGCTGGAACTGGGTGACGGCTCGAGATCGAGCGGCGACACCGAACTGAGAGGGGAGAATTCGAGTGGTTCGCAACATTTTTGTGTTGTTTGGGAAAATGTGTGGTGAAGCACAGAAATGGAGAGTCTGGGTGAGTTGTTAAACTATGCGGGTCTTAATACAGGTGCTCCTTGCAGGCAAAGACAAAAACACACTTACCCTGCTCTTGTTGGGCCCGGAACAATAGCAGGATATTGGGTTTGAGGGAGGTGGTGGTGGTAGGCGGATGATACTCACTTTTGATTGGCTGGGAATGCAAGCAACGTTTTGTGTGCGTTGTCCACGTTGACAATTGTTGTTTTTACGTCTCTAAACCTCTGCCTTCTCAACTATTTATACCCCTTCTCCCTCCTTCACCCCATGACGCTTAGCAATCAGAGAGCCAAAACTGTGACTTGCCAACAGAGTTTAAATTTTAGGGTCTAATGCGCTAATACCCGGTTGTAGCCGTAAAAAACGGTTGTTGGATGAGGGAGGGGGCACGAGAATGGAAGAATTGGCAAGTACAAGACGTAAAAAACGAAGGCAGAAAAAAAGGAAAATACATGAAAAAATACCAGCCTATCGACGGCCATATCGGGATCTCTCTACGCACACTCACAATAATATAATACATTACTATTAGAACAAATCACTGGCTCGTACTCGTTTTCGAGGTGGCGATTTTTCCGAAGCCGGAGTACGAGAGCGGTTTCTGGGAGGAGTTCGGGACCTGGAAACGCTTCTTTCCCGAGATCTGGAGGGAGTCCTTGACCAACTTCTACCCCTAGAAACGCTTCTATCTCTATCTCTACCTCGTCGAGATTTAGATTTAGGTCTCGGAGAAAGTGATCGGGAATAAGATCTGGAGCGAGAGTATGAACGGCTAGGAGATCGGGAATAAGATCTAGCCCGAGCTCGGCCTCGAGAACGTGACCGCGAAGGAGACATGTCACGTGACCTAGAACGTGACCGGGAGCCAGGTGATCTGGAAAGAGATCTTCTTCTGGAACCTGCTCCGCGTCGTCTGCCTCGTCCACGCTCATCTTCCGAAGCAGAGTCATACGAGTCATACGAGTCGTAGGAGTCATAGCTGTCGTAGCTGTCGTAGGAATCGTAAGAGTCGTAGGAATCGTAGGAGTCATAAGAATCGTACGAGTCGTAACTGTCGTAGCTATCGTAACTGTCATACTCCTTTCTCTTCTCTTCCTCCTCCTTCTTAAGTCTCTCTTCTTCCTCGACCAAACCAGGAAGAATCTCTCGCATTCCATCGGTCAGAGGACCAAGGTTAATAGCCGTGAAATAGTTGATGGCAAAACGAACATGAGCAGCATTCGTCTTGGGGAACATTCCAGCAATGTACTGCTGCACAAACGGCTTACTAAGCCGCTCCTTGAGCAGGTCCATTCCAAGCTCCTGACGCATTTCTGTAAACATGATTTTGAGGAAGATTCGATTCGAGGGATTAGAATCTTCTTCTGTCAGCGAGACAGCTTCAAGAACCTTCCAGGAGAGCGAATCAGACGCCAAAAGGTAGCCAAAGAATGTGGCAATGTTTCTGATCTGATTCGGCTCGTATCTGTGAATGACAGAGTAAAAGAATCCAAAGGTATTTTCGAAATTTGCCCTCCATTCACGTGACAATCTCAGCAGTCTCTCTCCAGTTCCTCCATAGATTTTGTTGTAGATTTTCTCCTGGGCACAGCACTCCACCAGCATATTAGTCACTTCCTGGGTTCGTTTGAGCCGCAGGATCAACTCCTGATCTTCAGGAGTCCCCTCGGGAATATCAATCACCGTTCTCGACAGTTTGACCAGTTTATGGACGATTTCATCAATAGACATGGTCGACATGACTGTGAGGTAGATTTTCTTTCTAAGAGTAGCCAGTTCTGTACCGGTAAGATCTCGGACAACAGTGCTACTCTTCTCCTCCTCCTCCTCCTCGTCGTCTTCCTCGTCTCCCTCCTCACTCTCTTCTCCATCATCACCTTCTCCTTCTTCGTCTTCTCCCTCCTCGTCTTCATCATCAGAATCACCGAGGATCTCCTTTTTCAGCTGCTCGTACTTTTGCTCGTTCTCCTCGTAGTCCTTGTCCATCACAAAGTAGTTGAGCAGCTTGTCATCTGTAAACTTGTCGTCAAGTCCAGTCATGTGTGTCACGTAGTCCTCCTCATCCACCAGATCCAGCTCTTCTCGAACCACAGGATAGTTCTCGTAGCCGTCCTTTCTGATCTGAAACAACGTCTCAATCATATACTGCGTTCGCTTCTCGAGTTCTCCATCATGCAAAACCGCTCTTAGACGCTCAAACACTCCGTTGTTAGCAGCAGGTGAAACTTCAGCCAGAAAAGCGCCAGCCTCCTTGATGAAAGCCACAGCAACTTCAACAGAGTGGTCCGTGGGCGTTTCAAGCAACAAGTGAAGCAGCTGAAGCACTAGAACCTCATGAGCAACATGATAATTGCACAAATGGGCCAGAAAAGTGACACTGGAAAGACAAACGTCCTTTTGATTTCGTTTGTAACCTCTTCGGAACTGCAAAATGAGTCGTCTCACTAGAAGCTCTCCAACCTGAGGCAGTTTCGAGTTGACAATCGCAGTCAAGCAAGCGTAAACAGGGGTATAAGGTAAAGCGAGACTCTGGGCTGTCATGACACTTCGACAAAACAAACCCCGACCTCGAATCAGGTTATGAGTGAAAATCTCGCCCGCAATGTCCCGGATATTCTCTTTACTGACCTTGTTGACCAGCGAGTTGATTGCCTTTTTGAGATTGTCAAACTGGATCTTCTGGTACTCCTTGGACGTCTTATCCTGGACCAAAAGTTTCTGCAGAGCTCTGATTTTCGCAGGAGGCACGTATCTTCCTCCAGACTTGAGCTCCATCAGCTTTTTGAGCTCTTCAGCTGCTTTTTCAAGGTCATTTGAGTCGGACTCTTCTTTTTTCTCTTCCACCTCTTCCTTTTCCTTTTCCACATTTTTCACCTCTTCCTTCTCCTCCTCCCTGCTCATGGAAGCATCAGCAGACTCTTCCTTAACCTCCTCAATCTCTTTTGTGCCACTACCATCCTCCTTTCTGTGCACGTCTTCAACTTCTCTGGGAGCCAAGGGACTTCTGTCATCATGTCCTCTAGGTCCATCCTTCCTTCTTCCACCGTCTCTTCTCGATCTGCGGCTTCGACGACTGCTTCTGTGTCGTCGTCGCTTGCGTCGAGGCGATCTGGATCGAGAATAAGACCGTGAACGGCTCCGTGAATAGCTCCTAGACCGTGCTCTGTAGGGTGATCGCGATCGAGAAGAAGAATAATCACGTTTCAAGTCACGCGAGGGGCGATCGTCCCGGTCACGTGACCTACTCCGTCCGCGCTCTCGCTCACCGTCACTCATGTGTGTTTTTGTGAATGAAAGAAACCACTGACGATATGTCTCTGTTGTATGGTGGGTGGGAAATATTTCAGTGCATATCAATGCATGAGTGTATTGTAGTTAAAGTTAGTTGGAAGGTAGTTGGGGATTAGTTGGAGAAAATGGAGAGCAGTGAAATGGGAACAATAGGAGTGGTCCTTGCAGATATAGGATATAATGAAGGGGATATTCCTGGTACAGGGTGAGTGGATTGAGGGAGAGTGGGTAATTTTATTAATTTGATGAGTGATTACTTGCTGTTATGTCTTAGAGGAGGTATCAGTCGCCTGGAAAGATAGCGGAGTGTAATACAGGGAATCGAAGAGATAATATATATGAGCTCTCCGAAATGATATATTCGAGGCTGAGTGAATAGACTGAAGAAGATCTGGGGCTCTAGTTTGTTTTTTCTGTGCTTTCATGGTGTTTCGAAACAAGTTCGGTTAAGTAAGTCTCGAAAGAAGAGTGGGTGTAGCTCACTTATGGAATGAAGGGGATGAAGAAAGTGACAAAGGAATGCCAACTCCATGAGTAATTTTCAGAAGAATCAGAACTTGCTTGTTCTGTTTTTAATCTCTTTGCTGATCATGTTATGAGGATGAGAGTGACTGACACAGGTGTTGAGGAGTGGTGTCTTAGACTGAGCTGTGGTAGTCAGAGATCACTACAAGTAATAGTCGAAAGAAGCAGAATCTGTTATGGTCCCTCAATGAGTCTATCATACCTGGTTTTACTACTTGTAGTCTTCTGATTAACATCTCTGAACTATCCACTGGGTCAGACACACATGCAAACACACTTGGTAATTAGGTCAAGAAATCGACTGGAGGACTTCAAAAGTCGACTCCTCTCATCCAACACTACAGCCTTAGACTCTACCATGCTCTCTGTACCCCCATGTATCGTTTGGCACGCACATACCAAACCCACTATACGCTCTACCTACCTTTTCTACAATTTTCAATACAAACAATATATTCAATGCAAATCCTCCACGTTCACCCTCTCTATACTAATGGACCATGCCGTTGTCGATACTCTTCTGGACAAAGTTCCAGTAGTCCTTCTTGGTCCAGTTTCTCATCTTCTTGCCCACAACAAGAACAATGAAGAAGGTGGCCATACAGCCTGCCGAAACGCCGGCAGCTTCTCCAAATGCGTTCTTGAGACCCTCACGGGTGATCCACGGCGTGATTCCGTAGCCGATACCGAAGGACATGCAATTTCGGATGACGATGAGCGTCACTAGCGAGTCTGAGCCGATTTCTCGGTAGCAGTCAAGCGCGTAGTTGACTGAAGAAACGGCAGGGATTGTAGCCAGGCCACCAATGATACCCATGGCGATCACAGGGCCAATCCAATGAATGCCGTTGTAAGCACCCACTCCCCAAAGTACCAGCATGGCAGGGTTGAGGATAATGTGGATGAGAATGATCCAGAGTCGGTGTTCGGGTTCCGAAAGACCTCCGTTTCGTTTGGCCAGTTTGATACGCAGAAGATCTGACAGGTAGCCAGAGTACCAGGATGAAATAAAGGTGACAACGATAGGAGACACGTAACAGAGACCGACCATGCTGGGCTTGAAGTTGTAGGGGGGAGCAGACAGAATCATGGAAGCCGAGGCGTTGAGAATGTTGAAGAAGATGATACCCGATCCGTAGAGGAAGCCTGCGTAGACGACAGGAGGGAACTTGACCAAAATGATGAATGGACGCTTGAACATTTCCCACAGCATATTCTTTCGTGGAGGGTCCCACAGGGCGAGTTTCTGTCGGAAAGTCTTCATGGGCTTCTGCTGGTGTTCGAGAGAAGACTGAGATCGAGACTCGTTGGAGTATTCGTCCACCTTCTCAGGGTCTCCGTTCGAGCCCTCGAGCACAGATCCCTCCTTGGGGGCAGGCTGGGCCACGTGTTCTCGCACGTAGTTTGTCTCTTCGAAGAAGAAAAACAGGAAAACGAGACACACGCCGTTGAAAATGGAGCCCCAGTAGAAGACCCACTTCCAGTCCTGGCCCTCAGCAATGAAACCAGCGACCAGAGGAGCAATGTAGGACGAGAACATGAGTGCGAAAGCGTACACACCCACCCATCGGCCTCGTTCATGCTCAAAGAAGACGTCAGAAATGGTGATCTCGCACATGGTCTCCATGGGTGCTCCCAGAGCTCCCTGGAGGATACGAGAGCCGATCCAAGCTCCCTGAGACTTGGCGTAGGGACTCCAGAGCTGGACAGCGAGAGTGCCGAGCACGGAGAGCAGGTAGATGGGTCGCTTTCCGTACTGCTGGCCCAGAGGCTGGCAAATGAGACATCCCAGACCGAAGAAGAGGAACATGTATCCGGTTCCCTGGTTGAGTTCGTCGAGAGTCTGGCCAGATTCGGCCGTCAGCACCGAGAAAATCGAGTACAGCGAGTTACTGGGCACGACAATGGCGACCATGTAGACGACCATACAGAACATGGACAGCAGTTTTCTGTTTCGCGACCAATTCAGAGGGTCATCGGGATCGGCTGAAGGGAGAGGAGATACGACAATCTCGTCGTCCTGGTCAACCAGAATGATTGACCCCGGAATTGCTTCGTGATCGAGCATGTGTGTGGTGAAGATGAACAGTGATTCACTGTTTGACGGTGTTTAGTTGAGGTTGAGCTGTTCGTTAAGCTGTTTCAACTGTGAAGCTGTTTCAACTGTTTGTCAGAGTGTCAAGCTAATTTTCAGGATCGAATTTCAATGTCGAGTCGAGTCGTGTCTGCACCTGATATATGAAGTCGCGACTTGGAGTACAAGTAGTCTTTCTTTTCATTTTCTATATTCTACCGCCGATACTTAATCTTTGCATTGGCGCTCATCTCAAATTTTTTTAGACTCTTTCAACGGCTAAACCTAGAAGTCTACCGGACGGTTTAGAGGTGGCCAATCGGGTGCTCTGGAGAAGATAGCTGACTGAAGACGGAGCAGAGGGGGTATTTCGGTTCTGAATTTTTGAAGCAACTCGGATCACCGACGCCACCATTCTGGCATGATCACAGGTCTCTACCTGCTTTCCTCGTCACGTAGCGTCGTACATCTCAACGTGGCTGACTGCAGCCTGCTTGATGAGACATTTCCCAATCGTGTACCAAGACCTCTTTGTGCATGTGGTAGGAGTCAGAGTAGCGAGGCCGTGAGATAGGTTGATAGAATACTGGGCTCTGATTGGCCCGATACCGCACCCTCTTTAACCGTGTTTCAGCCCTACGTGTAGCCTTCTGTGTTAGGAAGCTGGGTCCTTTGCGGTGGTAAGCTTGCTCTAGTGGCTTTCGGCCCTGTTTTTCAAGCCAAACCTTGACATGCAGTCTTTAGAAGCAAGGCTGTGGGTCAAAGTGGCAACTGTGGAGACGTTCATAAAGCGACTATATCAACAGCCATGAAGGGGATGTCGAGGTGTGTGGAGAAATGGCTTTTTTTTTTCGCCCAATTTTTTTCCTTCATTTTCCACCACTTTGGCCGTTAATCGTACTCCCCCCTTTGAGTCAGGAACAGACACTTCCTTCTCCTCTGGCACGCACCTTCTGCAAAAAAGGGAGCTTATTGTGAGATTGATCCGGCGGAAAGAGCCCTGTCCCGAAGGATCAGAGAGAAAAACACACGGTCCCTCACAGGCCAAGAAGCGATACCCCACAGATACCAGCTTATCGTAGCGCACAAGGGCGGCTTTGCAGAATGGGGATGGCGATGACGATGGTTATTTTTGTCTCCGTGAAATCACCACTTCTGAGGCCTGTACCACACCCTCGTACCGAGACCCACAAGATACCAAGACCCGGTGCCGTATGTATGTCGGTTGGGTTTGTGGCGAGCAGGGCGTACAGCGTATAGAGTGAAGAGTGGTATTGTTTGTACTACGAGTACTTGTAGTACGGGGCTACACGCCTGCTAGTGTCGTTCTACGTGCTGTCTTGTTGAACGTGGTGTTTTTTTTAACATACACGTTCATACAACGACTACAAAGCTCAATGATTGCCACACAATAACAGTCTCATTCCTCCCTCTAACCATAAACTCCCCGAAACAGTCGCCCCTTGTCTGCAAATTCTTCTTTTCTTCGGCTCAAGTCGGACGCGTGATTAGCGCAGGAAAATGGCTATCAGCGGAATGTTAAAGGTCGTGTGACGAAAGATGGAGAAGAGAGAATAGGACTTGGCCGTCTTTAAGTAGGCGTAGGCCGACGAGCTGGACAAAGTACCGTGTATCTATGTCCGCGAAACAAGAGCGTTGTGATTGGCCATACGTGGATATGTCTACGTAGGTGGTGATAGGTGGGCGGTGGGTGCAAGTCCGAGGAGATTACTGAATGTACAAGTACGGGTATTACGTGCTCACTTTATGTCCGAGATTATGCTGGTGATCACCAATCTTCCAGAGATACATTAATACCAGCAGAAGGGACTGCCCGGTGCACTACAAACGGTACTCTACTCGTACTTCTCAGAACAAGTAGCCAGTCTACAGTGTGTTATACCACGCCCAGCGCTTTTAGCAATGAGCCCGCTTCTGTAACGGTTTCAACATAGGTTACAAGTGACCTTTGAATGATCAACATACAAGTGCGGTGGAGTGAAACGGCATCTACTTGTACTGTATTTGCTGTATTTGTATGTGGGTGATTCCACAGAGAGCCAAAGCCAAGCAGCCATTGTGAGAGAAACGCAGAGATCGTAACCATTGATATCATGATCTAGGACATGTTCTATGACGGATCTGTGACTAAATATGTTTCGTTATAGTCATTGTTTTGACAAGACACGGCACTTGTCTTGTATAGTGCTCAAAGAAGACAGTCTTACTGCCCACTATCAGTCATTGATTCTCATATTCTCGGTTTAACAAACCATACCTTCTAGGCCAACGAAACACGATGGCTGACACTGAAGGTGTCTCCATTCTCTGATCTGGTATTATTAAGCCAATCTTGGGATATGGGAAACCGACTCTGTCTAAACAGTTGCCTTTAGTCTCTGAGAGCATTAATATGAGTCTCAGATAGTCCTAAAGTTCCAGACATTCCTAAAGTCTCAGATGGTATTCCAGTCTCAGATGCCTGTTTCTAGTGATTGCCGTTTTTGTGCAGCTTTATATATCAATGTCTTGTCATACAACTCCATCCCTATTTCAAGCCACACAGCTTCTTCATAGCCCTGACTAACCCTGGCAGAAGAAGTTGGAATCTTGATGTTTGAAGACTCTGAGAGCTGCAAATGTCCCGAACAGTATAAGAACACAGAGAGGCATTACTTGTACTTGTAGTGGTGTTTTCTGATGGAAAATCATGATTATGATTATGAGCACTCCTAGTATCGTGATGTTGAAGACTATCAAGGCTACAAGTCCTGTAGAAGTACGGAGTACCTATAAGTAGCTAGGGCATTTGATAGTTGTGCACAGGGCCATGCTAACATTATGAGTCAATACTCGTGATCATGAGGTACTCGTACATTACTTCCAATAGCTCTCCAGAGCTCTCAAGCTTGCCGAGTATAACTTAACAAAAGTTGAATAGCCAATAGTTTGATCTGGGAAAACTCTTTCGTCAAGTCTCAATCAAATCTTTGATATAACCATCACAGCTGTTATTTATGCTGATGACAAGCCACCCTGCCGCTGGAACTCAGCCGCTGGCACTCAGCCTTACGCTGACTAAGCTCCTACTCTGTCTAAATAGATGTCCGCCACTCTACTATCAAACTCCATCTGTGGATACATTTTCAGATTGGTGTTAGCGAAAAGGGCCATTTTGATCTCCCCCCCAGCCTCGGATTGCGGTCATGGCTCCATGGCAGAGGCCAAAACGGACTCTACTGGTTGCTGCGTTTCTCCAAAGTGGTGGTGGGTGGAGAGAAGAAGATTATTGTGTGGAAATTTTGTTTTGTAGTATGCGTGTTACCCGGCCTGAATGTGCCAGTACTACAGTCCACTTACAGTGCACTTGATTCATGCACCTGCATGCAGGTAAATTACGTGCGATATCGACGATTTAGACGTTGATCCGTCGATATTCTCTATTACTCCAGGATGTCAATTTCCGCGCAAAATCTCAGCTACATCTTCCCCAACGGGCTTGTGGGAATCAACCCCACGTCGTTTGATCTGCCTGCCGGCTCTCGAACATTGTTAATTGGAGCTAACGGAGCTGGAAAGTCGACCTTGTTGCGAATTCTGGCAGGAAAAACACTGGCAAAGGCCGATAGTCTTATTGTCCAGGGATTTGATCCCTTCCGAGACTGCTCGCCGCCTGGAATTCGGTACCTAGGCACCGAGTGGGCCGGAAACCCCATTGTTAGACACGATATCGAGGTCACGCAGCTGCTCAAGTACGCTGGAGGAGACGCTTACACTGAAAGACGAGACCATCTGGTGCAGCTTCTGGACGTGGATCCCACCTGGCACATGCACGAGGTGTCTGACGGAGAGCGACGACGAGTGCAGCTGGTCATGGGTCTTCTTGTTCCATGGGAGACTCTGCTTCTTGATGAGGTGACAGTTGATCTCGATGTTCTCGCCAGAACTAACCTGTTGAACTTCCTGAAGGAGGAAACTGAGACTCGAAATGCTACAATTGTGTACGCGACTCATATTTTCGACGGTCTGAATGACTGGCCTACTCATGTGGCTCATATGAGCCAGTCCACCATGCTGTCTTGTGAGCCTTACGAGGTCGTCAAACAGAAGATTCCAGGTAAGACTATTTTGGAGATTGCTCTGGGATGGATCACGGAGGACTTTGAGAAGCGAGGACCGAGACTGCCTAGAGCCAAGCGGCAGAGAGTGAACTAAGAGTACTACTTGTACGAGCACGGCAGGTGTGAGTTGTACTGAATGAAGCAGTCAAAAAGGATTTTAACTGTATATAGATAAGAGATCTGTACTAATAGTAGCAAGAAGCATGCAACGACAGTACAAGTAGAGTAACTACACAGTTTGTACAGTATTGAATTATACCTGATATCATTCATGAATGCTTTTATCAAGGACTCAACATGTGTTGTATTGAATAAGGACTAGAGAATATGACCTGTATGAGAGGAGGAGCTGTTCACTAGCAGTGAGGATAACATATGGTGATGATGATCGTGAAAGTTGATACCTCTGCTTTTACCTGAAAGTCAGCCGTTATAACCACTCCAGGAATCACTATATCAGACCTGAGATCTGATTGTATAAAGATATTGTAGCTGAGATTACCTACAGTATTGTAACAGTTAAAACAAATTCTGTAAGTCCTGATTGTTATAAACATGTCAGAATGCCTTCGTACCCGTACGCCACATACTGTAGAAAAGGATGTCTCTTAAGAAGCGACACACTAACTAAATATATAGCTGTGCCCAACAGTCAAGTTTCACTCATTTGAAGCATATACTCGCAATCTCATCCCCATTCTACTACGATGACTAAGCAACCCACCCCTCATTATCACTACATTATCACGCTCCTTGTTCGTACCCTTGTCTTCCGAGATCTGACATAATATCGGACTAACGCCAAATACGATCCCGATTCAGAGAAGTGAACGATCTAGACACTAAAGGGAGGCTACCAGGAGCTTGTCACCGCTCTTCTTTGTCTCTAGTGCCGTCTGTTATTATTCATCAGTGGGGATGAGAAGAGAAGAAAAAGATGTTACTGTAAACCGACCACCTTACAAAACATGACATTGAAAACACTCAACAACACACACCACTACAAAAGCTGTCATTGTATTAGTAATTAAATATTCTGCCCAAATTCGTCCCCGCTTACTAAGCAAACACGAGGAATACGATTCGGGGCTGGATTAGGTTGATGTCGATCAGCAACCGGATTCCGGGGTGTTTCAGACGGATACGAGATTAGCGAGAGATTTTGTGTGGGGTGGAAGGGATATTATTATATTAAAGTGATGAGGAGAAGAGGGGCTATCTAATGGAGGTTTTCACGCTCCGAAATGTCCACTATTGAGTCTACAACAGTGTACCTATCCCTTTCCCAGATCGTGCATACGCTTCAGAATCTTGCGTGTTGTTTGAAAAAGAAACACCTGGAATGAGAGAATGGGCCAAGTAGGAGAGAAAAGCAGACGATTTGGTGGTACTCGTACAGGTGTTGGTGAGTGGTTCAAACTGGAATAGCCCCATTCGACTGTTTCGGCCCCTGAGTATAGCCTAATAAAGTAGATCTAACGGACTCCGATAAGCAAGCAGATGAGATGCAAAAGGGGTGTGAATAATTAGTACAAGTGGAAGAGGTTACAAGTATGTACGAGATGAGTGAGCAAGTGCAAATGGAAAGATCTAGACCCAGATTCAGGGTCGAGCCGGTGAACTGCCACAGCCTGTAGCCTGCTTACTATTCACCACGAGCTACAAGTAGACCTACTACTTTGAGACCTGTAAATACCTACAAGCCTGTCTTTGTTTATATGATAGACGGAACAACCGACAGCCTTGTACTTGTAGATATAGAAGGCCTTATGAAATAATTGCTCCACGCGTTTTCTTTCTCGTCCGGCTTAATCATCTCTGAATGCTTTTAGCCGCTTACTCATACGGCTTACTCACAGACTCACTACCACTCCTGCTTACAAGGTCTAGACCCTTAGTAATGGCACATGGCAAAGATAGACGTTGCTATACGACGGAGACGAAGATATGGCACTGTAGACCAAAGAGGATGTTTACTTCGTCGGTACATGTCCTTGCACCGCACTGTTCACCACAAATCCACACGTGTAGTACAAGTAACACACCACTACTCAGCCTCCCAGATTTGCTTTTCAAAGTGAGGCATGGATAATGCACTGATGCCAGTGAGGGTGATATTGACGGTGTCGTAGTGGTCAGATTTAGGTGATATTGGTATCAAAATGCTCGCCATCTCTTCCTTATCTCTGTGACAAATTTCCAGCCCTCAAAAACCCCTACTCATTCCGCAGTCTTGTTCTTCCCATCCCTCTCCCCTCCTAACTATACGATGTAAACGAGAAATTAGGTTCTGTCACGTCCGCAAAAATATCGGCTCATGTTTATAGTTCCATGTATGGGGTGATGAGGTGGTGTATGGGGTCATCAGGGGCGGAATGTGTGTGGCAATGCTGGGGGTCCGTAGAGGGGCTCCCGAAGACGACTCGTGGTGTTTTGTAGGGTCGTTTTTTCTCGGCTCGGCTTCTATAGAACGCCCTCGGACCCGAATCTGATAAAAGTAGCGTGTTAAAACGAGATAGAGTTGCACAACGTTGGCGGTATGAAATAGAGAAGAGGATGAAATAAAAAAACAGAGAAAATCAGTGGAAAAATCAGTGGTAAACCAGTCCACCTTAAATGAGCAACACACAGTAGAAAGCAATGACATGTCACCACATAATACTAGAAACAGCCAGTGAAACGGTCACGTGACCAGCCGTTGCACCCCCCCTAACCCCCTCGCTCCCCTCGTACCTATTGGGCTAGGGTAATGCAAAAACCGCGAAATGGAAAACACAAAACCACGGTTGGCGTGGTGCACCCCCAAAAGGCAAAACCCTGTTTACAATGCATTTATATATACCCAGAGATACACTCCTCAGCACCATATACACCACTCCAAACGCACCATGGATATCGCTCTGGAGACCGTGGACACCTACGTGTTTGACTGGCTCTACGCCAAGGCCCTGCCGTACTCTATGAAGCTGTCGCCGGCCGTGGCCAAGTTTCTGCGAGTCCAGGACTTTTCCAAGTCTCTGATCGACCGCAACACGGGCTATTTTTTCCCCGAGGCCGCCGCCAAGCTGGCCACCGCTAAGAACCCCGAGTTTTACGGCGAGCCCATCTTCTGGAAACATGCCTACGACCATGTGCTGGCCTGCGGCTCGATTTTCGCCCGGGACCATCTGATCCGTCAGATTCTGTCCTTCACCGTGATCACAGCCACCTTTGGCGCGCTGCTATACCTGTCGTTTGCCACGCTGTCGTATCTGTTTGTGTTTGACCGGGACACCTTCAACCACCCTCGGTTTCTCAAGAACCAAATCACCCTGGAAATCACCCAGGCTCTGAGTGCCATCCCCTTCATGTCTCTGTGTACTGCCCCGTGGTTTGTGGCCGAGGTTAGAGGCTACTCCAAGATGTATCTCGAGATCGAGAAGCACGGCTGGCTGTATCTGATTCTGCAGTACCCGCTGTTTCTCATGTTCACCGACTGTGGAGTCTACCTGATCCACCGAGGTCTGCATCACAAGTGGGTGTACAAGCATCTGCACAAGCCCCACCACAAGTGGATCATGCCCTCGCCCTTTGCCTCGCACGCCTTCCACCCTCTGGATGGCTACTTCCAGTCTCTGCCTTACCACATTTTCCCCTTCCTGCTTCCTCTCAACAAGATCTCGTACCTCATTCTCTTCACCTTCATCAACTTCTGGACCATCATGATCCACGATGGAGAGTTCCTGGTGAACTCGCCGGTGATCAACGGCACCGCCTGCCACACCGTGCACCACCTGTACTTCAACTACAACTACGGCCAGTTCTTCACCCTCTGGGACCGGGTTGGAGGCTCGTACAGACGGCCCGAAGACGAGTTCTTCGACCACACTCTCAAGAAGGACGAGCAGACGATCCGACGCCAGGTTGGCGAGTTTGAGAAGATCCGAGCCAAGGAGGAGAGCGCAGACGATCGAGTCTACGTGGGAGACACTGCCGCCAAGAAGACCGTTGCAGTGAAGAGGTCGTCGGTGAAGGCGCAGTAGATGGGCGGCAGTGTTATCGCTACTAGTGAGTGACCCATTCACGACGACAAGCTATTAACGATACACCAACCTCTCACGACCATCAACCTCACAACAGATAAGCCTCTGATCAGGGGACGAGAAAACAGTAGATAATTCCGTCAAGAGACGAAGAGCGGTGGAGTAAAGAAAGACCCGCCGCTGGTAACGAGTTACGATATTTTAATAAATAGACGCGATTGCGATGATAGAGGGAGGGGTGTAGGAGTGGATAATACAGAACGCTGTACTTGTCCGTACTGTAGTACATACCTGGTAGTCGCCTGATGACTTGAACCACCTACGAGTACAAGCCTTAAGTGTACTTGTAGTTCAATTTCATTGTTGTTTGTCTTTAATAAGGTGTTATTAAGGGTATGGTAAACACCTTTTTTTGTACACCATTTTGTACTCTCTTCATTAAGCTATAGACAGCCATACCTCCTCTATAGAACGATAGACTGTATCATACCCAAACAACAACATCTACCTGTTCGCTACACTATGCCCTCTTTCATTGGCCAGGCGACTCTGGGATACCTCTATTCACCCATAACGTGGCTTTTTCTATCGTGTTCAGTCACAGCTCTGGCTATACTCACTCTCCTACCTTTCATACTCTTCCATGATGATATCCAACAGCACGATGAGTACAATTGGACCAAGAAGAAACGCAGAGACTTGCTTCTTTCAGACCCCATATTGCTCAAAGATACCAAAGAGACCGTTGAAAGCAACAACTCCCAAGATACCAACACTGAGGGAGATACCACTTCTAAGAGCGACTCGGTAGACACATACACTGTGGTTTCAGCGCCGATGCTACAGTCGCTGTTTCACAGACTCGTGGTCCAAGATAAGTGGAAAGAAGCGGGATACGTGGCTGATCACGTGTACAAACTGGTGAGGGCAAAACTGCTGCTGACTAATCTCGGAGTCGATGGACTTCGACTTTTGGAAGACGTGATCAGAGGATACCCTCCGGGAGTTGAAAACCACGTGACTTCTGTCTTCCATGCGCTTGCCGACGTGATTCTAGGCCGGTATCCTGGGTCTGCAGAGGAGCCTGCTTCTTCTCGCGATATTCTAGGACGGTGGTGCATGCAGGTCATGACTTCTCTGATCACTCACGTGACTACAGTGTCCCGAATCGACATTGTTCGCATGCTGTGCAAGCGGTATTTCCAGGACCATGTTTCTTCTCTTCAGATTTGGACTTTCAAGAGTCTTTCTGTCTTCCTGTTGCATTGTCTCAAGATTCGACATACTCTTCGAACTCCTGAAAGCGAGAGCATTCAGCTACTCCTAAGAGAGGGAATGAGCTCGAGAAATAAACTGGTCATGAAAGCCGCTCAGGATTGTCTGACTCACTATACCCTTGTTGATTCAGAAGCAGGAGACAAGCTTAGGTACCAGATTGGAGCTAATCTGTGAAAAAAACGTGGTATTTGAGGAATAAAAGTACGCCAGACTCGCGCGAAATGACTATATAGCTAATAAAGGGTGTGATAGGAGTGGCTGTACTGGTACGGGTACGAGTAGAAGGTATATAGTTGTTTTCTAGGGTAGAAGTGGTTCAAGGACAGCATTAGGAGAGCATTAATGACTTTGAAAATAAAGGTTGAGGAGAGAAATCGTTTCTGTATGGCCTCTTCTACTCATTACTGATTCTCATCGATTTTTTCTGATATTTTTTCTAATTGTTTCGATTTTCCATTCGTATTAAATCGTATCGCCACACTCGGAGTCCGAGAGTTGCTGCCCTGACGTTATTGTTCGCCACAATTGCACTAATTAATTAATTAACTCGACTTAATGATCCCGTGAGTTTGAGGCTAGGTTGATAACGGAGTTAGCGGGGATGGGTGAATGGTGTAGGGCTTTTAAGAGAGTACCGGTACTACGGATGATTACTCGCAGTAGTTTTGGTGTGTCAGAGAGCGGGCTAACTGGTACGAATACTTAACATTGCTCATGTCTACTTGAGACATTAGTTGACCAAACTGGGTAACATAGCAATGCCATTAAAAGTGTTGGCAGCACCAACCAACCCCTTACTATCTAAGACATATTAACCACCCCTCTACTTGTACTGTAATGCCATACTCACATCAATTGCATCATTGTAAGTTGTGCGCTAGCGTGTGTCTTACTTCTATCTCGCTGTATTATCACGATATGGAGATCTTGCACGTGGATAAGAGTTCAAGCCACAGTTGTGGCTGAGATACGAAGGGGGAAGGAGTGGTGGTGTGTTGATGATCTGATAACCAATTCCGTGGAGAATCTACTAGAATGACGGCTAGAAGATCAATTGGGGACGTCGTCGACACCCACTCAATGACAGGGGACATTCTCGACGCCAACTCGATCAGTGAGGAGTTTGTGAGCTCGGGGATCACCCAGAGAGATACCAAAGACAAGGAGAAGGACAGCGTTGAAGTCGCCGAGGTCGAAGATACCAGCAAAAGTCGAAGAACGGGGCTTGTCGCCTTCTGGAAGACGGTCACGTCAAAGGCGTTCAGAAAAAGACATGTTTGGGTGTTCCACCTGTTCTGGAGTATGTTTTTCACGGCCTGGTGGATCTCGATTCTCGCTCAGCCAAAGCACAGACACATGTGGCTCATTCCCACAATTCTGTGGATGTGCATTATCGCCAGATTCATCACGTTGCATGTTCCAGCAAGGTATCTCATAGTCTGGGCATCTTATATCTGGGATAGAACGGTCATAAAGGTGTATGAGAGGGTTCCTTCCCATTTACGGCTCCCTGGAGCAGCTCTGGGAACTCTAGCTGTGATTTTGATTGGTACTTTTGTCACGAAAGAGTACCCTGACTCGTTGAGATCAGACAGAGCTGTTTCTTTCTTTGGATACATTGTGGGCCTGTTTTGTTTGTTTGCGAGTTCAAACAACAGGACAAAGATCAGATGGGAAACCGTTATTGCCGGAGTACTCATCCAGTACATTGTTGCTCTTTTCGTGCTGCGAACCAAAGCAGGATACGACATTTTCAACTTCATTTCGACCCTTGCAAGAGAGCTTTTGGAATTCGCCAAAGCTGGTTCTGCCTTCCTTACTTCTCCTGAAGAGTCTCAGCTTCCATGGGTCGTTTTCACTGTTCTTCCAGCAGTCATCTTCTTTGTCGCTTTCATTCACATCTTCATGTACTGGCGATGGATTCAATGGGCAACCGTCAAACTGGCCTATCTCTTTTTCTGGGCCATGAAAGTGTCTGGAGCCGAAGCTGTAGTCGCAGCTGCCTCTCCGTTTCTAGGACAAGGTGAAAGCTCGATTCTCATCAAACCCTTCATTCCGCATATGACCAAAGCCGAGATCCACCAGATTATGACGTCTGGTTTCTCGACCATCGCGGGCTCGATGCTGGTAGCTTACATTGGACTGGGAATCAACCCCCAGGCGATTGTTTCCAGCTGCATCATGTCCATTCCCGGTTCTCTAGCCTGTGCAAAACTGCGGTACCCTGAAACAGAGGAGACCGTGACTGGAGGAAAAGTAGTCATCCCAGAAGACGAGTCTGTGGAGTCGGCAGATAACGTGCTTCACGCTTTTGCAAATGGAGCCTGGCTGGGCCTAATTGTCGCTGGAGCCATCATGACGACCCAGATGTGCATTGTGGCTCTGGTGGCTCTCATCGACGCTCTTTTGACCTGGTTTGGCAACTTTTGGAACATCCATGAGCTGACTCTCGAGATGATGCTGGGCTATATTCTGTTCCCCGTGGGATTTCTGCTGGGTGTTCCGAGGCACGAAATCTACAAAATCTCCAAGCTCATTGGCACCAAGTTCATCAAAAACGAGTTTGTCGCCTACATGGCTCTTTCGTCGCCCGAATACCACTCGCTGAGTAAACGAGGAGCTATGCTGGTGACCTATGCGCTTTGTGGGTTTGCCAATCTCGGATCTTTGGGTATCCAAGTGGGTGTTTTAGGCCGATTGGCGCCTTCTCGAGCTGGAGATATTTCTCGAGTGGCCATTTCTGCCCTCATCACAGGAGGAATCGCGACTCTCATGTCTGCTTGTATGGCAGGAATGGTGATGGCAGACTTGACCAAGTTTGCTACGCCAGCGGAAGCCAGTGGAGCTACAGCGAGTTGATAGTTGAAGGATCCAGTTCTTGAACTGCTGAGGTGCTCCATATAGACAGCCTTAACATATCCCTAATTACAAGTAGTTGACAATAGAGTAAAGGATATTCAGTAGAAGCCATGGATGCACCAATAAAACTAAGGAGGTCATCCACCTGTTCCATGAGCAAAGATATGGAAATAGTTGATCTAACACTCCGCTGAACGAGAATCTTCAAGTAGGTCAACTGAGCACTGGAAAGTAGAGAACAGCTTCTTGTAACGTACAAGCTGTGACAAGTCACTGTAACAGAGAGTCTCCTAAGAACATGTCTCCTATTGAACCTCACCCAGACTTGTCCTTACACTTGAACTTCTCTATAGCGCCTCACGTAAACAATAGAGAGCTAAATGGAAGTACACTATCGAGACTTCGAGCTGAAGACACTTCCCACACACAACTCTCTTCCAGATCTACATTCTAAGACTGCGTATGTTTATTACCTTATCGGAGAGAATGACGGGGGACAATGTGGGTATAAATAGTACGGAAAAGTGACGTGAATTTCACTAGTGGTTGTAACACTCTTTGTTCCGTTTAATATCAGCTTACCACCAGCCTTCTATTTTCTCCTGTACATAATCCCTCTTTGCTGCCACACTAGACATTTCCCCATTCAAAGTTGCCCCATGCACTCTCCCAATATCGCGGCCATCGTGCAACCTAATAAGAGTGCAGTCCACCAGCTCAGCCACCATCACCATTAACACCATCAGAAAATGTGAGTATGACAGCAAGGGGGAAACGGGGGTATTTATATTTCCCGAATATGCGACACAGATACGGATACGACAAACACAATGCCACCACAGCACCACGGACTTGATGCCTCACCACCATGAACATACTCGGACATATAGTTATTGACTGAGTGACGGCACTCGGCATGTAACTGAGGTCAAAGAAGAGACAAGTATTGGAATACTGAAGGCCATGAGTCTGCTCCAAGACCCGTTTCTCACCGTTCACATGATCAGTCGAGACACCAGGTCCCTGGTAGGTCAGTGGCGGTGACCAGTGAGATGAGTGACAACTCAATCGTGACAGACTCAGCTTTCATTAGAGACATCAGCTTCCAGATTCTCTCTGGTCTATGATTGACTACGCCCCATCATAATGTGCCATCTCTGTCACCCTCTACTGCCTCCGCCTCACCCACTTCATTGTGTGGTTGACCATGGGCCCCACAGGAAGGTCATGTCTAGGCTACAGTGAAGCTCTTCAATCAGGCATGGATCAATTCGGGGCATTGATGTGATCGGATCTGGCTTCTCTTGAGTCATGCTTTGATCATGCTCAAAACTGGTTCTGGATTGACTTCTCCTATGAGTGGTTGACGGTCATTCGCTAATTAGATGTTGTCCGCTCGAGATATTCGGCCTCTCACTACCGATACTAACCCAGGTCCCTCTTTCGCATTGCCATTCCCGGCTTCAAACTCCCCCCATCATCTCTCCGCGCTGTAGGTGTCTACGCCTCCGGAGCCATCTTCTCCCTTGGCTTCTACGCCATGCTGGACGCCGCTCTCTACTCGAGCCACAAAAACGGTTCCACCGTCCACGTCAAGTTCTTCCCCGACTGGCTGCCACTGCTGTTTTCGTGTATCGGAATGCTGGTGATCAACCTGGTGGAAAAGGCCCGTTTGCAATCGGCTCTCACCGGCGGCTCCTCCTTCTCGTCTGGAGAAGACTGGCAGGCCAAGGTGGTGCTCTTTCTGGGCTTTGCATTCCTGGCTGGCGGCATGGCGTCGTCGATTGCCGTTCTGGTGCTCAAATACGCCCTGCCGGGCTACTCGATGCCGACTTTGGGGATGGGCGTGGCCAACGTGGTGTGCAACGCCTCCGTCATGATTTCCTGCGTGCTTCTGTGGGTCGCCCAGAATATCGAGGATGAGTATTCGTACTCGCTCTCGCTGTAAGGAGGCATGACATGATGATTAAATGACTCAGCAAAAGGTCTAATAGGAACAAAAGACTCGAGTGCAACTCGGTCTCTAACGAGTAATATATGATATGATTATGAGTGGTGTAGGATGAAGTTGTGGTATAGAAGGGGATCACGCCCAGATCAGCGAGAAGACAAGATGCTACTTGTAACAGTGAACTCTTCATTTGTATTATGAATCAACTAATGAGAAAGTAATGCAGAGCGAGAGTGAGTTAGTTTCGCCTTTTAAATGAGAGGCAAGAGCATCCGTACTTGTACACCAGTATATTCAGATGAGCAAACTCAACCGTAGGCCATCAACTAGTCATTGATGTTCGCAACCCTGAGTAAAGAGATTCAGTGCTATTCTCCATGTCCTGACTCTCTTTTGAACATTTGCTCGTATTCGTATACTTCTCTGAGACGGAGTTTACCACCAAAAAAGTACGATTCAGCCGTGCCCTGTGTGCCTGCCTGACCCAGCAAATCACCTGAACCTGTAGCTTCAGTCATGAGACTGCGATGGCCGGTTTTGGTAGCTCTTGAAGTAACTCATGATGGGGTAATAAATCTTACAATTGGGTGAGACTTGATAACCAAGACTTGACAAAGAACTGTTCTAAATTCCATGAAACGGGTCTCGAAGAGGCTATAGAAAAAACACCGGGTATCAAGACGATGTCAGTCGCCCATATGTAACAGATTAAATCTCAACCGTGTCAGTTTGGTGACATTTGCAGGCAGCCTATCGTCCTTTGAAGCTATCCCGATTAGCGCACGTCAAACGTCACTTGACATTCACATGTTCGGGTGGTCACATGGGAAAATGGGCTCGAATAATAATCTCCATAATACACACAATCACGAGATGCCCCTTGCCGATGTGATCGAAGGAGTAAACATCAGGCTTCAAAGTCAAGAGTCGAAGCTGTATAAAGGTGAGTTGGAAAGAGGTCGTTACCGGTACGTCCGTACGAGTACTGTTGGAGAGCTCAGGTAGCTATAAATTATTACAAATCACGATGAAGATCAATAAACAATGTCTGCGAGTCACCCGGTTGCCTTAGATATTATTCATTGTTCAAGTTATTGTATAGTTTTTCTGACCCTTGATATCAGACCAATCACCTCTTCCGACCAAGCTAGAAAATACTACATTGATAATATAACATGTTTCAGTCGTCTTCATAATGCTACAAACGTTCATACATAATTCCCCAGGTCATAATACTTTTCTTCAGTCATATAATTGCCTGTTCTGGATCTCTGCAGGCAGCACAGTAATAGACAGGCGAAAATGTAACACTACAAGACAAGATTGTATGTCAGAGTGTGGAGATAACACTACCAATCGAATCATAGTAAAATTCTGCGTCGATTGGTATACTTTTAATTACCTAGCCACATAGTAACATGTCGCGAAAAACCCTTCCAATGTCCTACAGTATCCATGCCACAAGAATGAAGCATATCATGCCAAGTGCACTATGACATCAGAGTGAAAGGGGCAGAGAAGAGATTGTATGTACTCCTCAAATCACTAACAAATGTATCTATTGCTACAAGCAGTATAGATAGAAGACTGCGTCTGAATCAACATCTTGTTCTACAGATAGTCATCTCTACCTCCACAGTACTCTGTAACATCATTTTACTCTACATCAACGGATCACTACTTGGGAGCGGTCCAACTCCGAGTCATGGCTGGAGCTCTCGGACAACCCCCCTCTGTAGTCAAACATATATTATCCTCCCCTGCCGAATATCGGCTCTATTCATACATGTGTATCATGCCTGCGGCAGACTGTCTATGACAGGTTTGCGGCCATCTCCTGCACGGTGAGCGGCACAAAGTTGTCGAGATCGACGCCGAGGGCCTCCCGGGCGTGGGCCGGGACCAGCTTCTGGTTAAGCTCCGGCGCGATCGACAGCTCGTGCCGTGTGAAGTTGAAGAGCGCGGGCAGCTGGCGCACCGCGTTGTTGGGGTTTCGTGAGTCGGGCAGCACCGTCTCGGGGTCCCGCAGCTCGTCAAAGTACGGGTGCACCAGGGCCTCGATGGCAGACAGTCGCTGGCCGGGCGAGTACTCCAGCAGAGGAGTAATCAGCTCAATGGCATCGGGTGGGCCTCGCTTGAACACCCGCGAAAACGGATGGGGCTTTATCTGGGGGAACCGGTGCTCCATGTAGTTGGGGTTCATGGTTCGAATCTGCTCGCGCGAGGGGGTGCCCAGCACCTTGATGATCTCGACGAGCTGGTCGATGCCCGACTCGCCGGGGAACAGGGGCTGGCCCAGCATGAGCTCGGCCATGACACAGCCGCCGGACCACACGTCAATCTTGGTGGTGTAGTTTTGGGCGCCGAATATCAGCTCGGGGGCCCGGTAGTATCGCGAGCAAATGTAGGAGACGTTGGGCTCGCCGGGGACGAGAATCTTGGCAGAACCAAAGTCGCACAGCTTGAGAATTCCCGTGGCCGGGTCCAGCAGCAGGTTTTGGGGCTTGATGTCTCGGTGGCAGATGCCCAGGCTGTGGATGTACGCCAGCGATCGGAACAGCTGGTAAGTGTACAGCTTGACCTCAATGTTGGGCATTGACAGACGGGCCTTGGAGAAGTGTCGCAGGGCTCGGTACACGGTCTC
Organism: Yarrowia sp. JCM 30696; assembly: GCA_001600535.1. Taxonomy (NCBI): domain Eukaryota; kingdom Fungi; phylum Ascomycota; class Dipodascomycetes; order Dipodascales; genus Yarrowia; species Yarrowia sp. JCM 30696. Next base: position 483,463 of record BCKG01000011.1, read on the forward strand.
GGGCACGTACTCGAGAACCAGGTTCAGGTACACGTCGTCCTTTTCGGCGTTGGAATGGAAAAACGCCTTGAGCTCGACAATGTTAGGGTGCGAAACCTGTCGCATGATTTCGAGTTCTCGGTTCTGAGTTAGCGTGAACAGCAAGCCGTAGACGGCAGAAGGCGTATAGCCGCCGAATAAAGGAGGAGTTGCTCGTTTGTAGCAAATAGTAGTGACATCTTCTGAAAAGACGTTATACCTCCTACTGAAAAAAATGTGGTATGATGTTGGGATGTCTGTTCAAGGTGGACAAATGGGGCATCGAGCAAAGCTGAAGGCAATCTAATGAGGCACCATTGCGATCACTCTGAATACACCACATAGTTCCATCACCATCATTGGAAGGTTGATTTGGAGCGCATGTCCCATTCCAATGGCGATGTCGTGATGGTGCTCCTTGTGGCATGCCCCAATACACAACACATCAAAGCATCAAATCAGTCACCTAGGGTGATCAAACAATGACATGAGTCACTGAATTAATCATCAAGGTGATTGTTGATGCGGCGACGTGATTTGAGATGGGTCTCACAGGACTTCACAACAGAGCACAACATCACAACATCACAACAGACAACAAACAACAGACATACACCTCAAGGGCATCAGTCGAAACTCCCGTTTTGCTCATTACACCTGGGGTGTAACTCGCAGTAGTCCTCTACTCACCTTGAACCGCTTGTCCAGCAGCACCCGCTTAATGGCCGCGTCCTCGTTGCTGGGCAGCAGCTTGGTCTGGAACACGACTCCAAACGAGCCGGATCCCACCACCTTGCACTGCGTATAGGTTAATTGGCGCTGCTCGCCTGTTTTTCCGTCTCGCACGGACTCGGTCACGATTTCGGACATGGTGTCGCTCGGTCAATTCTCTTGTCGTGTGGTGTTGCGGTCTTCTGGTAAAAGATTTCCAAAGGAGCGTCGCGGGTAGGAGGCCTTTGTGGGATGATTTGATTATGCGCGTGTCTTGTACTTGTCGGCCGTCTTTTTGTCGCAACACTCAGCCAGCTGTTTTTTTTTGGGGGGGGCTAATTTGCGAAAAAGAGTCGATGGGGGGTGGAGTGTGTCGGCGTGGTGTGCTGTGAGGTGTTGAGTGCGCAAGTGTGTGAGTTTGTATGTGGTGTGGGGTTTCTCTAAGATTGTGCAGTGGAAACAGCGGCTGTGAGGCCTGTTGGGTAGGGTAGGGGAGAGGAGATACGGGGCACAAAGACGCTGACGTGGCAAGATACACAGATGCAAAAACTACTTATACTCGACGAATCTCCGTTTTTCTCACGATGCTCAAGGGCACTACTTAGGATTTTTGCCCTTTGCTTGGGTCCGATGTTTCTTTCCTGTCGACTGGAAAGAAAGGCAAAAAAGGAAGCGGTGAGCCCAGAGTCTTTGTCATTAGGGTTGTGGGGAAGGCCACGAGGCCTGTAGAAACTTAGTGGCAGGTGAAGGTGGTGGGGGCAGCGAGTGCAGTGGGAGACGTGATGAGACGACGGTGATTGGCCAATGTGGATAAGGCATACGATTCGTTTCTTCTCCCCGCTTACATAATCCATTTCTGCTTGCTGTCTTGTTATGGGGCCCCCTACGGCTCACCTTTTTCTGTTTTAACATCCCATGCAGGCAGACGTATGACTGGATTAGGACACGATGCCTAAGGGCTAATTGTAAAGACGAGAAATGTACAGTCGCTTTTAAGTAACTGATATAAGAGTGAGGAAAAGAAGCAACTCTCCGAAACTCTTCCTCTTGCTCATTCAGGGTGAGTAACTACAGAACCAGCATGTAGTAGCCACCATACACTTGTACCACCCCTTCCTCCCTCCGCTCACCTGCCAAGTCACCGCAAACCTCCAACCTTGATTGGGTCATGGGATCCAGCCTTAGAGTTCGTGTGGCGTGTCAGGTTAAGAGTGTTGGAGCAGTATCTGTATTTTGAGACACCATAAAGTGGTGATAAAATCAGACCCCAGAGATTTAACAGGTAAATCGTTTGTACCAGGCTTCCACCACCCGCCATAATCCATTGTTGTGTGTTGCTGCTCCCGGATTATTATGCTATCTTATCTAACCTTAGACCACACCCCGACATACCCCGTCTAATTGGACAAACCGCCATACGCTAGTCCCTACTTTAGACACATCCATACAGTACCACCATGAGCGCCGTTTCTAGCGACGAGGAAAGCGTCTTTGTGCGCGCCCCCATCCTTGGACCCAAGACCCACAAGCAGCGCAAGCGTTCTTCCGTACACATGGACGCCATTCATGAGCCTCTCGATCCCACCCAGATCTCGCCCGCTCAGCTCTACTTGACCGAGTCGGGACACCTTTTCCACGCCGGAAAAGTCGCCATTGTGCTGGTTGGTCTTCCTGCGCGAGGAAAGACCCATTTGGCGGTCTCGTTGACCCGGTATCTGAGATGGCTGGGTGTCAAGACCCACGCCTTTCATCTCGGAGACTACCGACGAGCCCAGTTTCCTGATCACGAGACCCAGACAGGCAAGGCCGATGCCGAGTCTCTGCCTTCGGACTACTTTGATCTGAATCCCAGTGAAAAGACCAAGAAGCTGAGATCCCAGATTGTCGACGCTTGTCTGGCCGACATGGACGTGTTCTTCGATAAACACAACGGCCAGGTAGCCATCTACGACGCAGTGAACCCGACTTATCAGATCCGACAGGATTTGGTCGATAAACTGACCACCAGATCGGAGCGACAGGTGCTGTTTGTTGAGTCGTACTGCACCGACGACTCGCTGGTGGCCCGAAACATCCGAGGAGTCAAGATTTCGTCACCCGATTACCAGGGCTGGTCCTACGAGGAGGCCGTCAAACACTACCTCAAGCGAATCGAGCTGCGAATCCCGTACTACCAGTCGATGAACCGAGAGAAGGAGGCCCATCTGTCCTACGTCAAGCTCATCAACGTGTCGGAAAAGATGATTCTCAACAACACGGCGCATCTGGGCTACCTGGTGAACCGAATCGTCTTTTTCCTCATGAACGCCCGAATCAAGACCGGAAACGTCTACTTTGCACGAGCAGGAGAACCCGTGGTCGACCCCAAAAACTACAAGATGGCCATGGATCTGCCCTTGTCCGAGGAGGGGAAACAGTACGCTGAAACTCTGTGTCAGATTGTGCTGAACCACATCAGCGACTACAAACTGCGCCAGCAGCAAAAGGAGGAGTCTGCCGCTAATGATCCGGACTCTCGACGAATTGGCCAGGACATTGACGCCAAGCTGGCCACCCAGCCCAACCCCCACAGAAACACCAACCAGACAACGTCTCGTCACGGATCTCGACGAGGCTCGAAACACGGCAGCCGAGCAGCCTCTGGCACCACTTCGCCTGCCTTTGCATCGTCGTCGTCGGTTGTTTCCATGAACAATTTGCTGTCCGAGTCTCCAACGGGCTCCACAAGCAGCAGCAGCAAGATGCTGGTCCCCTCGGCCGTGTCCACCTCCAAGATGACTAATCTGGTGGTGTGGACATCGGTTCGAGCCCGGACTGTGGAGACTGCAGCCCCCTTTTCGTCTCGAGGCATCCCCTTCCTCGAGCGAGGCCAGCTGACTCAGCTTAACCCCGGTGTCTGTGAAAACATGACCGAGGAGGAGATCAAGGAGAAGTACCCCGAGGAGTGGGACAAGCACAAGAAGGACCCCTACCACCACCGGTTCCCGCGGTCCGAGTCGTACCACGATCTGGCGGTGCGTCTGGAGCCTCTGATTCTGGAGATGGAGCGAATCCCCGGAGATATCGTCATTGTGGCCCACGAGTCTGTGCTGCGGGTGCTGTACGGCTACCTCATGGCGTGCACAGTGCAGGACATTCCCACTCTGTCGTTCCCTCGAAACGAAATTGTGTGTATCATCCCCAACGCCTATCACAACCAGGTGGAGCGAATCCCCGTTCCTGGTGTGGAGGCTTAATTGCATGAGAAGGTATTATTTGAGTGTGAGGAGGTATTAGTGAGGAATTGAAGGGATTGAGAAGGTGTGCTTGGAGGAAAGAAAATGTAAAAGAACAAAAAAATGGATAAAATTGATTGACTTGGGGAGAGTAGAGATTGTACTTGTACAATTGTGTAAGAGACTTGATGATAATACCAGCAGATGAACTATAATGACATATGTGGATACAGTGGAAGTGTTACGAGACTGATACTACAGTAATGAGACTCATACTGGCATCGTAGCTGGTGTTACCTAAGCACTTGACCTGATATACTTGTACAGTATGTTTGTAAACAGTAGAAAAGACACTGAAACTCATGGAGATGTCGAGATGTAGATTTGTCGAGCAATTGGCTGACTCAGATGGAAATGGGTCGATTGCTTCCTTGTACTTACAGCTTAAGGCGTGGCATGGTGTAGCTGTGAGTATGACGTTGGAGTAAAGATACCACTACCGGTACCGCTATAGAAGACATAGGGGATCACTAAGAACCCAGAGCAATTCTGAGCTGCTACTAAACACATTTAAACAACACTCAGAGCTTTCTCTTCAGCAACATATCGTCTTTCCCCCTACCAATCTCAACTAATCATACAAGTATGACCACAGAAAAACTAACTACAGCTCCACTACTAACCCTCCTCGGATCCAAATATCTAGATTAACTATAGCTACAATCAAACAAACAAGTTGCGTCTTTTCAGCAGACTTTCCTCCAACAAACTCCCCCGTCTCGTCACTCCACTTTGATGAGTCTGGCCTTCATGCGTTTGTCACGCCAGCGCAGAAACTCGTCCTTGACAAACGAGCCCGAGTCTCCAGACGTGTCTTTGACGTAGAAGGTGCGTAGAATGGGCAGATCCACAATCAGATCCACCAGCCCCAGGTCCCGAATGAGCGACACAAATAGAAAGTATGCCAGGCCCAAAACACAGCCCAGAGCCACGCCTGCCAGAACTTGGGCAGGAGTGTGGTAGTATAAATGGACTCGCGAGTATGACACGACAACGGTCATGATCACCAGACCAACGCTTCGCGCCACCCGTTTGAAAGGCGAGTACAATTGGCGCATTCGAAAAAACATCCACAGACACAGATACGTGGCCAGAAACGCCACAAACTGCGCGTGGGCCGAGGGCATGCCGTAGCCGGGGCCGTACCGCGGGCGGTCCTGCTTGATGGCCCGCTTCAAGATGTTGTTGGCGACTTCACACGCCACCTGGCCGCCCAACAGCATCAGAGTCTCCATTTCGCGTCGAGAAAAGATGAGGGTCGCGTAGACAATGAGAATGACCTGCGGGATGAGCGACGCAAAGGCACACACCATGGCCAGCGCGTCGCTATCGTCGTAGTACACCTCGAACAGCTCCAGGCTCCGTATCGCCATTCTTAGTCGCTTTTTTTCACTGAGCCATCAAGATGCAGGGTCGAAACTTAAGAGGCTGCCCTAGCCCTGGGCCGACAATGCAAGGCCAACAGGTACAGAGCGAACGGGTATGTACGGCAGTGAGTGAGTGTACAAATAATAACAAATAAAAAATACCAACTTTTGTGCACTATCAATTTCTTACATTTCTAGTTCCCATGTCTTCCAATCACCCTCTCAGTTAATAAGCTCCTACAAGTCGCTACTCCTCTGTCTCATCGTCGAAAATACAGTAGTACCCTAAATCATGACTAAGCAGGAGTATCGACGTGGTGAGGAAGAACGAGTAAGGGTTTGGTAGATCAAAGAGGTCACACGACACCAACGGGATAAGAAGATGCTACAGTCTATTTTTCAGCCGTTTTCGCCTCATATTCATCGCGTTGACCGGAGCCTCTCACACTCTTACGTGTATATAGCCCACCTTGATCTAAAAGGTGGAGACGTCAGTGGAGCCCAGAGACTTGACAGAAAAGACAAAGTGATAGAAACGAGGAAACTGGGTACACGTATATGGTTGATTAGTAAGCACGTGTACCAAGATCACACAACTGCTTGCTCCATACGCCGCATACAGTATGTACTACACGGAATAGAGATCCGACGATGTGAGCAATTGACTGTAGAATAGAGAGTTAACGGCACTCTTGGATCTGTTTTTGAAGGCAAAAGAAGTCTTCTATTGCTTTGGATCAACCGTTAAACTCGTGGTACACGTTATGGTGAGCTACTCTTGGTGGTGCTTAGTAATCACAGAAATGATCGATCTAGTGGTAAGAATTGAGACATTGTAGAGGTTTGGAGGGCCTTTGATTTGTTACAGTGATCCTGTTAACAAACTCCTATTCCTTCGTAATTGGCCCAGTTCTCTGATGTTTTATATGCTTAGTAATATCGTTACAGCATGGTTTTCTATGGTCAAACGGCTACAAGTACGTACAGTGAGAATGAGAAGATTAGGGAAGTCTAGAAGTGTGTCTATTACTTTTGTTTTGACTCACAGTAAGCTCTCTTTCGAATTTGACCCGAGATCAACAATTCTGATGTGCTTAGTAATCACCTTACTTGATCTTCGATATAAACGGCCAAAATCGAGACAGAAGATCAGCAGGTTTTATTTATACAAGTAGGCTGAGTTTTCATCGCCTTTATTGTCTCAATTTCAAGTCCTCATGTCTTCTTCCTCAAAATCAAACATGTTCTCTACAAGTACTTATACTCCATATACACAAGCTAATCAGCATGAACATATCATCACTTGAAATTTTCTAAAAGTCGCAATTCGCCTCGAAAATCTCACATTCCTCTATTTCTCGTCTCCATCGACTGATGTATCGTCAGTGTGACCTTCGGAATCTCCAGTTTCCTGCTCAGACACAGACAGTTCGCTGTCTTCCTCTTTCTTCGGCTCCTCAACCCATCTAGCTGGAGCAGCTGCTTTCAGCTCATCAATGTCTTCTCTGCCAAATACAGGAAAGTCTCTTCCTCCTTGCAGTTGGCTTGTTACACCTCCTCCAAGCTCAGTAACTGCATTGAAGAACTCTTGAACTGCCTCCAGGGAGCTCAAAGAGTGGTAAGATCTGGTTGAACCCCGTTCAGCGAACCTGTTATGAATCCACTCCAGCTGTTTTTCAACTCCAGGCAGCTTCACCTGACCTGAAATGTACCGTGCCACCCATACGGCTTGGTACTCAAAGGCTCTGAAGGATACAGCGTCCACAGGAACACCCACAAAGGCCAATGAGGGGTCAGGAGTGTAGAATGTGTGGAGATACACGTCTGGAAGAATGACTCCGTCTGTCAAGTCTGGAAGTTCGTCTCTGAGAAAGGGATACGAGTACTGGTATCCAGTGCAGTAAACGACGACATCTGGGGAGAAAAACTGACCATCAGCGGTTTCGACATTGAATCCGCCATCTTTGCACACGTACGAGACCACTTCGCCTGCTCGAACAACTTTTTCCTGGTTTGCAAAAGATTTCTTGAAAATGGGACCTTTTGTCGCTCTGACACTCTGAATAGTCTGACGAGCATAGGGGGCCAGTAGAGACACCAGGTCGGCTCCTGAGGCTCTGGAACCGACAATAACGACGGTTTTGTCCCTGTAAGAGTCCAGATCCGACTCTCGAAAGTGCTTTGAGTGGACAATTCTGCCGGGGTAGAGCCTGTAAGCTAGCTGGATACCAGGCACGTCAGGAATGAAGGGAACATGATAGTGACCGGTAGCTACGATGAGGTGGTCGTATTTTGTTTGGGTCCAGATATCTTCGTTTTCCAGTTGAGTTCTGGTAGTCAGAGTCCATTTTCCGTCCTTGGTTTTGTGAGCACGTTCGACAGTCGTGGAAAACTTGACCAGATCAATGTTGGGCTCAAAGTACTCTTCAATGTAGCGTTGGATGGTTGAGTGGTGGACAAATCTGGTTTCGAGGGGATACTCTCGCCGAATTCCTTCACGCCAGTCCCACTTTGGTTTATCAGAGTACGTCATGACTCGTTCAGGCACGTTTGTAGACAGAGACTCGAATGTGGGGGTGGGTTCGTATCTATGGGGGTTCTCAAACGTGTGGCGGTTGTATTCGCCTGGGGAGGTGTGAATCGACTCTCCTGGCTCAATTCCGTCGAAATCAGGAGTGCTGGAAGCCAGATCAGACAGTTCTTCTGTTCTTCCAGGCACTACTGTGAGCTGACCAGGGTTCTTGTCAAACACCCATACTCCGCCTAGAATGTTTCTGCGTTCAAACAGAGTGGTGGAAATGCCCTGTTTCCGCAGCGTGTCGACGGTAATGGCACCGGAAGCTCCTCCTCCAATAATTGCGGCAGAAACCATCTTCAGAGTGATCAATTGTAGCGAACGACGTGAGGTGTTGGTGTTGAAGAGATAGTAGCGAAGTCGACCAGATGTCAAACCATACACCTCACTCGCTCCGCGGACTCCTATCTCTATCTGGTGTCACATTTGTCATCAGCCACAATCGTCTCATTCATTTCTAACAGGGTTGAAGCCACACATTGCAAGACTGTGGCTTGACTATGGAGCTCCGTGTTTGGCTGCATCCCGTGCATAATCGCACTATCTCGCAGCCACAAACCTTGGCAAGCCACAGATCAGAAGAGGGGGAGATTTAGACAGTGAGATAAAGAGTGTGAAAAAAGAGGGCAACTATATATATTACGGAGAAGCCGGAGAAGCCTTCGTACACAACCATCTCAATTGCCTTCCCTCAAAACAGCATGCCCCCTTCTCTTGACGAATCTCCTTCTACCACTCTGGAAACCCCCCTCAACGACTTGAGTATCAAGGTCAAGCCTCGAGTCAAGGGCGGAATTTCCACCGAGTTCATCAAGCACCTCCCTCCCCACTCCAAGGCCCGGCTTGAGCGTCATGGAGTCGACCTCTCGCGTGGCTACCCCGAGAGACCCACAGACATCCCCTTCTACCTCGATGAAGCTGTTGCGGTGCGAGCTGAAGAGCAGGAGTACATTCCTCGAGGCAAGAATGCCGATCCCGAGAAGAAGGCACTGCTCAAGAACGCCACGGCCGTCAACAATCTCTCCAAACACATTGGAACCGAGATTGTAGGCGTGCAGCTTGCCGATCTCAACGAACAGCAGCTTGACGAGCTGGCTCTTCTCATTGCCGAGCGAACTGTCGTCTTCTTCCGAGACCAGGACCTCCCTCCCGCCAAGCAGCTCGAAATCGGCCAGTTCTGGGGCTCGCAGGTCGAGAGACACCCCCAGGTGCCCCATGTGCCTGGGTACCCCGGAATCACGGTGCTGTGGCCCGACCACCAGATTCTGGAGGGCCGAAAAGCCAACTTCAAACAGCCCGGAGGCGCCTCGGGATGGCACACCGACCTGGTTCACGAAGCCCAGCCTGCAGGCCTCACCCATCTCCACAACGACCAGATTCCGTCTGTGGGAGGAGACACTGCCTGGGCCTCCGGCTATGGAGCCTATGACAAGCTGTCGCCTGCATTCCAGGAGTTCCTCAACGGCAAGACTGCCATTTACAGAAGTGCCCACACTTATATCGACCGAGATGATCCCCTGGCTGGACCCAAACACATTGAGAGAGAACATCCTCTGGTGAGAACCCATCCCGTCACCGGATGGAAGACTCTGTGGGTGAACAGATCCATGACTGTGCGAATCGTCGGCCTGGAGCCCAAGGAGAGTGACGCTATCCTCTCGTATCTCTACGACGTCTACGAGAAGAACCTCGACATCCAGGTTCGGTTCAGATGGCAGCCTACCAAGGAGGGACTGGGAACCTCGGCTATCTGGGACAACAGAATTTCCCAGCACAATGCCATCTGGGACTACGAGGGCAAGGAGCCCAGACACGGAACCCGAGTGACTTCTCTGGGTGAGGTGCCCCACTTTGACCCCAACAGTCCTTCTAGACGGGAGGCTCTGGGTCTTGGAGCGTAACGAGAGAAGTCTTGTTGATGTAATGAATGGATTTGTTATCAGAATGGCTGTAGACTATGATGGTGAGACAGGACAATCGAGGGTCACCAATGTTACAACACTTGTACCACAGGCCAAATCAGATCTAGCATGGATACGTATTTATCATAGTAGCTCACCTGTAGTAATTACTTATTCGTTTTGTAGCACCAATAATCTAGCAGAACACTTACACACAATATGAACATCTGGTGTGAAGTGGCTTGTGTATCTCGTCGAAACACCCACCCACATCATTAGAACCTGACATGTGTATCAGCTTAACATGATGGAGCTAGCACTGAGAAACAGATACACACTTACACTTACACTGACACTCTAGACCTCTTCAGTGCCAATCTTTCTTACACACATCGTTTTACTCTTCTACTCATCTTGTCTGCTTACTGTCTACTAATGTACTCCTTACAATCCACACATTTTAAATAAATCACGTTAATAGTATGCTGTTTAGTTTCTAGGCCGGTCAAAGATGGATACGGACTTCCACTTCGGCTTGTTCTTGCGCTTTTCTCGGTCCTTCTTGTCCTTCTTGTCCTCCTTGGTCTTATCTTTATGCTTGAACGCGTTCTGGAAGATGGACCGTTTGACCGCGTCTTTTCGGGGCGTGTCGTCAAAGTCAAACTCGTCCACGTCCATGACCGGTTTCACCTCTTCAACGTCATCGTCGTCGTCGTCAACGGTGATAGACACGTCAGGGGTGGATGCTGCAGGTGCTGGAGCAGGCACTGACGGCACTTCCTCCACATCCACGTCCATGTGGTCTTCCTCAAGGTCAATGTCCGGTGTAACGGCCTTTTTCTCCTTGACCTCCTCGGCAATCGGCTTAACATTCTCCACCTTCTCCTTATGCATATCCTGAGAATCTGGAGATTTGCCGTCCTTGTCCTCCGTCTCACTCCTGTCCACCTCTTTGCCCTTGTCCTCCTTATCTTTTGGCACGTCAGGAGCAGGCGAATGGTTCAAACTCGAAGTAATCATCACATCATCATCCGAATCATCGTCTGGAGTCTCATCACCCATTTCGGAATTGAGCATTCCAGTTCTAAGACCCGCACTGGCAGCTCCTTCCTTCAAGTCAAACACTCGCTTCACCAGCTGCGCTCGTTTGTCGAGAATGTGATCCTTGGTCGACCAAGACCGTCTAAAGTCGGCCTTTTGCTTGGGCTTGTTGTGCGGGAAATGGGGCATCAGGGGGAGATACTTGGTGGGGTTGGCAAAGAACATTTGCACAAAGTGAATCAGATACACTCCACAGTCCCAGGTGTTTGTCTGGATGGGTACAGGCATGTCTCTGCACTTGAAGGCCTGGGTGGGAATATTGATTCCGAGCCGTTCTCGAGCTTCAAACATGACGTAGTCGAAGATCTTGCCAGCAGTGACTTTATGAGTAATGTTCAGAGAATCCAAAGCAAACAACCAGATGCACTCGTCATCCTGCAGAGGGGCGTACTGGGTTCTTCGTCTGTCTTCCACAGGCAGAGGGGCGGTTTCCTTGGTAGGTTCCTGATCAGGAGTAACCTCACTCACTTCACCCGCTTCACCAGTCTCTCCAGCAGTCTCTCCAGCAGTCTCTCCAGCAGTCTCATCAGCAGTCTCTCCAGCAGTCTCTCCAGCAGTCTCTCCTCCACCCTCTTCCATAGCCTTGGCTTGAGACCGTGTAACTCTGGCAGGGCTGGCACTCTTTGACAGCTCACTCAGCTCCTTCTTGACAACCGTGGCCGGCTTCACAGGCAAATGTTTTCTTCCCTTCCACTTGTAGGCTGCCTCCAGGTTCCACAGAATGACCACGTACCAGTGGTTGTGCTCGACAATGGGGATGATGATGCACTGCTTGTTGAAAATGTTGATTTTCGACGTCCACTTCTTCATCATCTGGTACCGTTCCCTCGGTTGGATGTCGTTGCGATTCAGAGTCATCAGCTTGTGCACAAAGTAGGTGGAAAACACATACGTGTTGGAGTACGTCAGGGGCTTAAACCAGACGGGGTCTGGCGTTCTTCCTGCCTTCTCGTTGGCTCGCTGGAGAAACTCCTTGTACTTTTGCTCGGCAGCCTCAGTGTCAGCCTCTTCAGGCAGTTTATCGTGCTCAATCTGGAGGAACAGGGAAATCAGGGTATCGTTGAGATACTCACACTCCCGCAGCTGCTCCACGTCCTTGGCTGTGACTTCCATCTGCTTTCCGCTCTTGGTCTGGTAATGGTGAGTATCTCCAAAATCAGGGAACGGGATGTCTTTCTTGATCGCAGCCAGCCGCGTAGACCGACGAAGAGGAAATGCCGTTTCCAAGGCGCTCTTGATTTCCTGAGTAGATTCATTGTCAGCTTTCTCCTCCTCCTTCTCCACCTCCTCCACCTCCTCCTTCTCCGCCTTCTCCTCGACCTCTTTCTCCTTCTCCTCGACCTCCTTTTCCTTCTCCTTCTCCTCGACCTTTTCCTTCTCCTCGACCTCCTCGACCTCCTCGACCTCCTTCTCCTCCCTGTCCTTCTTCAGCTCCTTCAGTTGCTTCTCCCTCGCAGCCTCCAGTTTCTGCTCAAACTTGCTTCTGTCTCCTCCGAGTGTCTGAATCTCCTTGGAAAATTTTGCGTCGCTCATCACTTCTCGGGGACACGGCAGATGGTTGAGAAACTCGTCCACCTGCTCGTTCAGCACCAGATGATCGAGCTTCACAGCTAGGGCTTCGAAGAAGTTGCCATCGCTCATCGTGTTGTGGGACGTCATGCCCTCAAAGACCAACGCTTGGAACGACTCATTGTACTTGAGCGTCTGAGTATCCTCGAGATTGATGGAGATCACGTGGTCACTCATGACAGGACACGGCCTGATAGTCACCTTCAACGCCAGATTGTCCTTGTACTCCACAGTCATGACCTGCTGACAGTCCTCTTCCTCCCTGTTCAGCTGCAAGTGGGTGAGCTCCTGGTTCCACGTCTGCCCGCATAGATACACCTCGCAGACGTTAAACCTGGTGGGCAAATGCTTAAAAGTGGGCAGTTCTGGCTCCTTGTTTTTGATGATTTCGTGATACCTTTTGGGTTTCTGAGCCAGAAACTTTTTGACACTCGACGGCTTGAGCTCACCCTTCTTGTCCTTGAGCTTCGTGTAGTCCCGCTTCTTTTTCTGTTCCTTTTCCTTCTGAAACTTGCTCTTCATGGGTCTCTCCTCCTCAGAAGCAGACGACACTGTGTGGGCGTCAACCCCAGCCAAAGAGTAGTCGTTATCCTTGTTTTTCCATGCGGGCGCGGGAGTCGACGCACTGCTATCCATTTTTTCCGGGAACAGGTCGTCATCGTCCATCTCTTCGACTCCCGCTCTCAGGTCCTTTCTCTTCAAAAGCCTGCTCACAGCCTCCGGTCTAAAGCGCGAATCGACCGTGGTCGACGGGATACCAATGGTCGGCTCTTTGCGAAGCGTGGCATACGGTCTAGCCTTGACAGCAGCAAAATCTCCACCGATCTCAACAACTCCCGGAGGAGGAGCGTCGGAGTTTGTTTTGTGGCGCTTCACAATGGAAGACAGGTACGAGTTCGACTTGGCAAACTTGTTTTGACGCACCTTGGGCCGTTGGCGAGGCTCCCCGTACTCTGGAGACGATCTTTTGCGGAAAGATGCGCCTTGAAAACCAGCTCTGCTAGGAGCACTGTTTCGCCCACTGTTGACGGGATTTTGCGCAATAGATATACGCTCACGAAGCGGCAGATTCGAAGATCCTAGTGTAGGAGTTCGAATCTGAACCGGCGGGTTTTGGGCTCCAGGAAGGCGTGCAAACGAGTTGTGTTGTTGGGTCTGCTGAGAGGGCTGGGAATTCGATCTGCCTGAGAGAATCGCGTTTATCTGGCCGAGTTTGCTGCGATCGGGTCCGGAACGACCGCCGCTGGGCTCCATTTTTGCGCAGATATATACAGGACGGGCCGTTGTCAGGGTAAAAGGTCTAGGCACAACACTGTCAAGACACGCTAAAAAAAAATATGCATGCAGGTGGTGGTGGGTATGGTGACTAAGCAGAGAGAAAGGCAGGTGCAGTAAAGTGGGGAAAAAAGCAGGTGGAGATCGAGGTGAGCAATGTAGTGGCAAAAAAACCAAAGCTTTTCTTACGTTCTTGTGGGTCCAACAATGGTGTTATTACTAATAGTCTATTGTGCACTGGTAGACTTGCTTTTGTTAGGTTATTGTGGAGAGAGAAAAGAGCACAAGTAGCTACTGTATCCGTAGCTGTAGAGAACTGGCGTTATTGACAGCAAGGTGTACGAGCTCTGAATCAACAGGAAATATGGCTCAGAAGTTTCATATGTGCAAAGAAGGGGTTTGCTTACATAAGCATACATAGGAGTAACCGATTAGTCAGCATATCACCTGAGTTTGCCACTTTTTTTTGCCACACGGTTCAACAATGGTGAGGTTGTCGGTTCGAATCCCGGTGTCGACATTGCGGACTGGAATATACACATGCGGTAATTTGTAGCACGCCGATAGCCGAGAAATGCGAGCGAGAAAAGTGGCAAACCTGTTCAAACGGGATAAGTCATTTAATCCAGTACATGCGCTTTTTTCACCACCTCGATCGTTGCTTAACCCCAGACAAACCTTCTTGTGCGTTCGGTGAGTCAGCGGGAGGGTGGAGTAGTGGATAAAATCATGAATAAAAGTCAGAAATGAAATCAAAGAAAACAAAATTGTAGATCTCGTTGAGGGGAGTCGATTAGTATAACTATCTCTGTGCCACGTCTTGTACCCCATCCTCCAGTTATGCTCCTCCTTTTTACCTTCTCTCAACTTCTCGGTGAAATTTCAAAGCCAAAATTTTACTCTTCTCTTCACCACCACACAACATGCTTCGAGCTCGACAGTGTCTCCAGGCCAGCAAGGCGGCCTCTGCCCGGCAGTTTTCGTCGGCGCGGGCCTTGCACAAAAAGGACCAGACCCCGATGCAGGTCTTCATGGACACCTTCAAGAAGGAGTGGGGCAAGAGCAAGGAGCTCCAGGACAACATCAAGGCTCTGAACGACGAGACTGGACGTATGGCCGAGTCCGAGACGTTCAAGCGGGCCAAGGCCGCGTATGCCAACGCCCAGAAGGGTTCTTCTGCGACCTCCAAGCAGCTCAAGAAGGCCGCTGGAGCTGTGGGATCGGCTGCTGGTGCTGCGTGGAACTCTCCCGTGGGCCAGGCTACTCGAAAGGGAATCAATGTCACTGCCGACACTCTGGACAAGGCCGCTGAGCCGATCCGAAAGACCAAGGCGTACAAGGACATCAAGGACGTGATTGACGACGGCTCTTCGATCCGGTACGGCGGTTTCGAAGACAAGGGGTCTCGACGATCCCGACGAATGGCCGAGCAGCAGGCTCGAATCGAGGAGGAGCTGCGAACCGGCGTCAAGACCGGCCCCGTGATGCCCAACGAGGAGGCCGGTGCCGAGCTGGTGATCCACGCCACCGCCAAGGCCAAGAACCGACGAATGCCCAAGTTTGACGAAAACTCGGTGATTGGCAAGACCGGCAAGGGCGTGGCGTCCTGGTGGGAGGAGTCCGACAACGGCTTCATCGCCACGCTGCGAGCGGTGTCGTCCAAGGTCGGCCGGCTGTTTGACGAGACCGAGGCCGGCAAGGTGATCCGAATGTTCAAGCTCATGGACCCGTCGTTCGACCAGGACCAGTTCATGAAGACGACCCGAGAATACATCATTCCCGAGGTGCTGGAGGCGTGGGTGACCGGCGACGGCGAGACGCTCAAAATGTGGCTGTCGGAGGCGCCCTACAACATCTGGGCCACCCAGACCAAGCAGTACACCGAGCAGGGGCTGTTTGCCGACGGCAAGATTCTCGACATTCGAGGCGTGGATATCATGTCCGCCAAGGTGCTGCCACCGTCCGACGTGCCCGTCTACGTGATTTCGTGCCGAGCCCAGGAGGTGCACCTGTACCGAAAGGCCAAGACCGGCGAGCTGGCGGCTGGAACCGAAGATAACATCCAGCAGTCGACCTACGTGATGGTGCTGACCCGGGTGCCCGAGGACATGGGCAACCCCGAGACTGGAGGCTGGAAGATTCTGGAGATGGTCCGGGGAGCCTCGCGATCGTGGACTTAGGGGGAGTGTATATATGTAAATAGCGACACGCGCAGCGATGAGAGTGTAGCGTACGACGCAGTCTCAGAGCCTAGCGATGAGATTGTATACCGACAATGAAATGATGAGACTGTTACCAACGTCGTAGACTAGAAGAGTGGTACATTTTTGACTGGTAGATGGTGCATCATAATTGACTAATATCTGCTCACAAGATGCTCATTTTGTGATACCGGTGAACCTCGAGTTGCTCTGCAGAGGAAGAAGGAAGGGTTAGAGGGGTCTATTATAGACGACGGTGAATTGACCCATAGTGAAGTACAAGTACAGCATCGTGTGGAACTGACATCATGGTAATGTGCTTCTCAAAGCATGAGTGTGGAAGAAGACAGAAGTAGGATGGAGACTGGTTCGACGAGTTATAGAGGTTTAAGTAAACCCCATTGGAACGTCCTTCATATGTTTACTACAAGTCAGTACAAGGGAAGACATCTAGCTAATGTACTGTACTGTAGGAACTTCTGCTCAATGAGTACTCTCAAAAGAAGTGATTACTGAAGGAGGTTGATGACGACTCAAGAGCATATGTAATAATATAGGCCTACATGTTAACATCTCAGTTGGTGCATTTCGTGTCTATATGATGCAGTCCTCATGTCTCATAAAGTCATGTCTTCTGTAGTGCAAGAACTATAGTCCTGTTTGATATAATACAATATAATAATTAAATGCGGTATGTTTCTGATAAGTGGCAGCTTGCTTCATTGAAGGTGAAATTGAAGGTGTTGCTGAGGAAAAGCCGTGAAGTGAGACATAAATGAGGTGAAAGATCTTCAAGTATCATGTCTCCTAACAGTTGAGTGTCTTGAGATGACGTAACGGAGTGTCCACAGAAACTTCCACATGATCATTGTTCCTGTCAAGTACCAAGCCACGTTGTTCAGATGTCGTCAGAAATAGACAACTCAACTGCTGATGAATGAATAGCAGTTGCAACAGTCCAAAGACATCACTGAGATGTCATGATTGAGACCTGATCAACAGACTCCTCTTTCAGAGCCACAAAGAGTGACATATTATTCACAGTAGGTATCAGAAGACTTACCGAATCCTCAACACAGCTTTCAACTCTTCACCTTCTTCTTTTTCCGCTTAAACATACTGCCTCCCGATTCCTCCTTTTTCTCCTCCTGTTCCTCCTTGACCTCCTGTTTCAGCTCCACCTTGATCCCCTCTCTCTCTTTATCCAATTTGCGTTTCTTATTCAGCACCAAATCGTCATCTTCAAGCTGCTTTTCCTGAATCTTCCATTTCAGTGACTCAGCATCATTCACCTTTTGAGCTCTTTTAGAGGCACTCAAAACGTACTCTGAAGACACAGATTCGTCCACTACAGGTGCAGCAGGCGGGGGTATCACTTGAACACTCTCCCAAACGCCAGTTCCCGTGTTTTTATCGATTTCTGTCTTTTTTTCAGCACTTTTCACCTTGGGTTCCTCGACCTTGTCGTAAAACGTCTTTTTCGGAACCGATACAGTGTCGACAGACTTGGTTTTTGCACCGTTGGAATCCCCAGAGTCACCGTATCCCTCTCCTGCCACTTTGCTTCTAATCTCGGCCATTTCACGCTCGAGATCATCCTGCTTTTGGCCCTCTTCTTTGGACGACTCGTACAACCCACGCAAATGCTGTTTCCACGCAGATTTGTGCTTGGCCGTCTCCTCATGCACCTTCCGCTCGAACGTGGTGTCCGTGACAAACACAGAGCAGACCTTGCACCAGTATCGAGGAGCCATTTGACAGTGTTGTGATGATGAAGAAGAGTGCAGTCTGAAATATACCGGCAGTGAATAGAGTTAGTTGGAGAGAGAGACAGACATGATAGCTACAATATTGTGTGTGAGTGGAGAAATAGCGATTTGAGAGATGTAAGAGCGTTATTTGAGTCTTGGTAAATGAATTGAAACAAAAACCAGAAAGATAGCTGCATTATTGGTCTTCTTAAAGTGTTCTGTTCTGTCTTCTTATCTATAAGTTCTATGTAAAGCTTAACTAATCCAAGTAATTGAGGACTAGAGAACTACTCTTCTCAAATGCGATTCAAAACATTTTTTTCTTTGAAAAACAGAATAAATCATTTCTTTCGCACTCAGTTAGTGAGGGTTTCTAATTATATATGACTTTTTTATCATTTTGGCACATTTTAGAGACACTCTAATTTCCCCTATACTTTCCTCTCTTGCTAATAGAGTTAGTGAGGATATAGAGAAGAGACGAGAACCAAGAAGACTTTTAGAAGCTGATCTAAAGCAGATGTTAAGAAGAAGACAGTCTGGAATACTTTGTAGAGACTTCATATTACTATGACCAAAGTCTTGAACCACCTCATCTCTCCCTCAACAATCTAGAACATACCCTACTCTCCCTACCTCTCTTATACCCAACTAATCACAACAAAGCCTTAACAAAATCATCCAATCAAGAGATTCTCCCTAAAACCGTCAATAAACAAGCTATCAAGTCAGAAACAACTCGAATAACATAATACAGGCTTACTAAACCCACTACAATTACTTTCACCCCACCAATTATCTTCACCCATCTTTATACACCGTCCCACTTATTACCCTCTTTCAACTGCATCCTATTGCATATTTTCATGCAAGTTAATCCAACACTTCTCGAATCATCACCACCACTCCACAACCCGCTCAACTCAGCGAATAATGCCCGAACCAGCCCGCGAAAAGTCGTCACGTGACTCCGAGGACCGAGACAACATGTCACGTGACTCGAATTCGCATTCCCACCGCCACTCGTCTCGCGAAAGTGAAAAACGTGACTCAAGAGACCGAGACTCGAAAGACGACTCCTCCTCACGCCACAGACACAGATCAGACCACTCGTCACGCTCGTCACGGTCGTCACGCTCGTCGCGATCGGACAGACACAGAAGCAGCCGCTCAGAACGGTCCCATCGAGACAGATCGAGAAGCCGCGAGAGAAGGAGAAGACGGTCACGTGAGAGGTACAGGGAGAGGTCACGTGATGGAGAGCGGAGGAGGAGACATGACAAATCCCGTGACGACGAGACTTCCCAGTCACGTGACCCGAAACCCGAGTCCGCAGGAAAGTGGGTCATTGACGAGTCTGATGACGAGGAGGAGCCCCACCAGCCAGAGGCGATTGCCACCAGTCACGTGACTTCTTCTTCTACCGCATCTTCTCACGTGACCCGTTCTGACGAGATCAATTCTCTCAACCAGCAGATTGCCGATGATTTGAGAAGGAAACTGCAGAGCAGGAAGACTGATGATGACCCAGCGGATGACTCAGCGGATTACTCAGCAGCTGACTCAGCAAACCCCGAAAAGGCTGACTCAGCACCTGTCGTTCTTTCCTCCATGGACACGCAAATGATGGGGCCTACAGCAGCCCTGGCTAACCCTGAGAACATGACGATTGCCGAAATGGTTGCCGAGGAACGGCGTTTGAGTCACATGGGCAACGCGGCGTCACGTGCGGCGGAAACCATATCACGTGACAAGGGTTTTTCCACCGACAACGATTATGCGGACGACAATTCGTCTCGGCTTGCTTCTCTTGTTTCCAAGAAGCAGATTGATCTCAAGAACATGGCGATTTCGCAAGTTCAGAAAATGACGCGAGTTTTGGACGAGTGTGCTCTTTGTGCGGAAGATCGGGCGCCTAATACGTCGGTTATTTCAACAGGAACCCGAGTATATCTCTCTATTTCTCCCAAACCCGAATTGGCGGCTTATTCTGCGGTGATTGTGCCTATTGCTCATCATAAAAACACGCTAGAGTGCGATTCCGATGAGTGGGAGGAGATTCGCAACTTTCAAAAGTGTCTGGCGGTCATGTACATGTCTATGGGTCTTGGGGTTGTCTTTTATGAGAATGCTGCTCGTCCTTGGTTATTTCCCCATGCTCACATTGTGTGTATTCCCGTTCCTCTAGATCTGACCAACGATATCAGTCCCTTCTTTCAAGAGGCGTTTTTGACGTCAGATACAGAGTGGAGTCAGCACAGAAAGGTGATTCAGACGGGAGGAAAGGGCAAACTGGGCTTCCAAACGTCGATCGCCAAAGAAGCGCCTTATGTCCATGTTTGGCTCACTATAGATGGAGGAGTGGGTCATATTGTTGAAGATGCTCAGAAATGGCCGAAAGACGACCGGTTTGCAAGAGAGGTGATTGCAGGACTGCTGAGGTGTCCTGTGGAACTGGCAAAGAGGACGGTGACCTGGGGGGAGGATAAGGAGAGGAGAGAGAAGTTTGTCAAAAAGTGGGACAAGTACGATTGGACAAAACAACTGGCGTGAGAACAGTGCGAATGAGCGGACATCTAGTTGTCACCTTTAAACATCTACTTGGTCATGCTCTTGAACATCCAGTTGGTACCGTTGATCGAAGTTCGACAGTTGATACTTTTGAACTATCAAATACGTCTTAATCTCACTGCCTTCTTGATATATATCAATACCAGTATGTATCCTCATGAACATAATTCAGTGCTCTTAATGGCTAGAATATCAAGCTATTAGCTAACTTCTCTACTTGTACTTTTGATAGCACACTGTTACTCCAACCGCAGTTTCTATTCATATTGATATCACATAAAATTAGTATACATAAACGAAGAGAAGATAGAACAAACATAAACCAAGTGTCAAGTGTGTAAGATGACAGTCATTCAGTTCAGTTGTCCTTGTTGCAATAAAAAGGCACTCAGATCTTATACCACACTATGTCTTGAGTGTATAACGACTCACTGCGTTCGTCGTTATATGCGTTCGTCGTTATATGCGCTCGCCTATACCACATCACTCATCCTTCCAATCAACTTGACACTCTCTCCCACCTTGCACTGCTCCGTCACTCCAGGGTCTCCATACACCTCGATTTTCTGCAACAGTGGACAGTTTTCCACCAGCAGTTCCACGCACTCATCATTTATACCCTTGCAGAAGCCCAGATCAATGTCCTGCAACCCAGGCAGACTCTTGCACACTGTCTTCACCGTTTCCACGCCAATTTCCGCCCACGAATTCACACTGATACTCTTCAGTGTCGGTCCAGAGTTGTCCACCATCACTCTGAATGAATCGTCACCAAGAGCAATACACTTGCGCATATTGATTTCTGCAAGTCCTGGGTTTTCCCATTGGTAAAACAACGAAGCCACTCCGTTATCTGTGAGTTGGTCCACGTGGCTCAGAGAGAGAGACTCCAGAGCTGTGCATTTTCTAATGGCAGCCAGAGCGTTATCAGTCAAGGCAGAACAGCCGTCAAAATTGATGGATTTGAGCTGTGGGCCGCAAGTGGCAATTAATCCACTCACTAGTTCGTCAGTCACCAGATTTTCGTCTTGAGGATGAGAAATTTCGACTTCTCGCAGATTTCCGAGTGTCAAAGCTGCCATTTCGTAGCCCATGGGATCAGTGCATCCTTCCAAACGGCTCAAAACGAGTTTCTCAAGCCCAGGACACTTTTCACAAAGATAGACAATGTTCTCAGACGAGATTCTGTGGCTGTTCTTGATAGTCAGCTCCTTCAGGCCGCTGCCAACCATGTCAAAAAACAGGTTCCAGGTGTCTCCTGAAATAAGGAAAGCTCCATCTATGTACAGCGAAGTGAGAGACTTGAGTTTTTCGCCGAGATACAAGAGATCCTCCTTCCTGAGCCTTCCACACATCCCCAGCACCAACTCTTCAAGATTAGGACAAAACGAGCCAATCATTCGCAGAGACTCAGAGTCGATGTTGGAACAGTCCCAGAACTCGAGGTTTTTCAGCTGCGTGTCAAAGAAGAACTTCATCGTTTCCGAATCGAGTCTTCGATTTCGCGACAGAATGCGGCTGATTTTGTTCTTATTCTCACCTCCAATATCTCCTAGCGCCTCCACATCGTCAATATGTGTAGTAATCAACGTGATGCACATATCCTGGAGCTTGGGGACTCGAATGTACTGTTTCTGGTCGAGCAGAGCCTCCGCCTGTTTTTTCCGCAACTTCCGCAAATTGTGGTCTCGTTTTTTCGCCTCTTTTTCCTTCTTGACCTCCTCCATGGTACACTCATAGCACAGCAGCTTCAGAGCGTCGTTTTTGTGGTTTCGGGAAAACGCCGTCACCACAAACACCACGCCACACACCGCGCACGTGTCACTTTGGCCCGGGTTCTTGACCCCCTTCACTTCCTCTTCAGAAGTCATGTCTGGATCGTCTTCTGATTCGTCCCAGTTTCGTTTTCTTCGGGCCAAATTGCGAATCCGGACAATGTCGGGATCGTCCTCGTCGGCCGAGGAGCCGGAAGACTCGTCGTCAGACACCTCGATGGCCGTTTGTGTCGTTTCTCCCTGATCTCCCACCTCGAGAGGAACGCCAGGCTCGGGTTCGGACTCATCGTCACGTCTCCGGGTGATTCCCTGCTCTTTGAGAAACTCTGTGAGCGCGGAGTTGGGTCCCCGAACTTCGCCCGAACCGGTGACGGCCTGTCTGTGTCTGTAGTGTCTCATTGTCGCTGAAGAAGACGAGATCTCGATCCTCAAAGACGTACTTTTGATGATGCAGATGAGGTGCATCTCAACTGTACGCCACCAGAGAGTTGAGACGGGAAAAAAGTGGCGAATGCAAGATGAGAAGAGGGATTTCGCTAGGGGTGAACCACTGGAGAGCTGGAAACGAGTGGAGTTTGGGAGTACTTTTGGAATTTTTCTACCTCTACTATTGAGTCTTTTAGGAACAGTAGTAATTATTTTTAGGTTTTGAAGAAATGTAGACGGGAGAGTCAACTAAATTACTGAAGAAAAGGGTGTCAATATGAATCACGAGGAAAGCTCGAAAAAATCTCAAGAAGAAGAAAAATGGATGTTGTGGACTCGGGAAATCCAATGGTATACTCTTCATGCCTAAATCCCTCCCGTATCGCAAGTAATGGAGCATCTCAGAAAAGCCAACTTTCAATATTATGGTTGTGTGTGAGTAGGAGAAGTAGAAGAAAGAATCAACACAAAAGCACAGAAGTTGATTTGAGAAATATCATCCAGTATATCAATGTACTCGCAAAGATCTCCCTTCTGTAATGGTGTAGCTTGCAACATTTTCCTAAGCCTAGCCGATGTAGAAGATGGTATCTCTACCAAAAATCTTTCAGATTACATCACACATCTTCAAGAGCTTTACCAAAATGACCGCACAAACCGTGGCTACACAGTGGAATACTTCCCATGTCACTGTGACATCTATTTCTTCCTCTATCGACTCTTCTGCACATCCTTCAGACAGCACCTTATTCTGCCCTCCTAAACCACTTAAAACTCCACTCAACACTCCATCGCCTCGCTAAACATGCCCCCTCTACGTTTTCTCCCCTTTCCGGCACCTCCATTGTCTCTCAAACCCTTTTCTCCGACAATCTCCGATTCCTAAACCGGTCCAAATGCCGTTACTTTTTCAACAGTCTTAAGCGAGCGACAACAAGGGATAGAAGAAGGTGCACGCTAGCAAATGCTTAACTTTGAGTGGAAGAAGCAGAAAAACGGAGACCGGAAGACGGAAAAACCGAAAACCGACATAATTATGAAATGGTTTTAGAGTGAACTACAAGGTATGACAGAACAAACACTACCCCGAGAGCTACAAAACAGCAACAGCGTTGGCGACTTCGAAATCGGCTTCTCTGTACGGCACTTGTCACGTGACCACCTTCATTATCCCTCCTCCATTCAATGTAACATCTGGATGGTTCCGCTAGCGCCAACTTTATAGAGATGCGGGGAGCCAGAAATCTGGGCGAAAAAAAGCAAATGCCGAAGCTGAAGAGCTGGAATATGATTTAACTGGGCGATTAAATTCCGGATTTGAAGTGCCCGTTGTTTTCCCTGTCTTGGTAGCGTTACAGTGTCTTGTCTAGCTCAGGGGTGGCTTTGAACTAAATCTTTAGTATATTGAACAGTGGAATATTGGTGAAATATTCCGAACTACTTGTAGCAGGGAGTAACGGTCCGATATTATTCAGAGCAGGTACGGTGTTAGCCACAGTAGAAGTGTAATGAAAACGGAGAACACGATTACTTAGTATGTGGTGGTGGGGGTGTAAAAAACTGTGATTTGAACACGTGAATAAATGGCTCCTATGGAATGGAGTACATACAAAGATCATTTTTGAATGTACCCAAGTCCTCCATGTTTAACTCTGGCTGCTTCTATTAGCACTACTCGAAGAGCTGTTCTACCACATAGTCACCACCAGTGTTGTATTTGAGAATAAAAAATCACACCAAATCTCCATTGCTTGTCTCGAAACGGCTGCAACATGTGTAACGCTGCTACCGGCTACCATGGGGTGAAAAATAGGTCGCAAATTTGCTTGTCTGTTGTCACCGACAACGGTGCACTTTGATGCTAACAACGTCCAAAGATAGGGGATTTCTAGAGGTCCGAATAATGGGGAACATGTCCATTCTGGTGTCAAAATAATGAAAAACTTGTCCTGAACACGGTGGAACTGTCGGAATTGCGTTTCCGTCGCAATTGATCGAGCTGGAGGTGTCTTCAATTTCTTGCTTACGTAATACCACAAAAAACTTACACCGTGTTGCTAACGTTGAGTGTACACTTTAGCTATGTTCTTTTGGTATCACAGAAATCGTCTTTTTTAATATCCCACCCTATGTTCCCTCCTTAACAGCATTACTTGAAGCTCCCTATATAACCTTATTTTATCACTAATGCAATTAAGGTAACCCAGGCAACGCTCAACAAACTCCCAACTATTTAGCTAGTCTTTATCCTCACCACACCTCCCTTCTTCCTCCTCACCACACTCGTTAACATTGCTCAACACCACTCAACAAAGTCTCTCGCTTCGATTAACGCTCGCTCAAAGATACCCCGTTGCAACACCAGAACTGCCCTACAATTTAGATACCCCTGTGTCGAAACCCTCGTTGCTGTCACATTACCATTACCATTGTCATTTGAACACAAACAGTTTTGCAATGTCTGATACCTCTTTCACCTCTGACACCTCTGCCACCGGCCCTGACGAGAACCATGGAGCGATTGTGGCATTCATGCTGATTGCCTGCACTTTTATCGGATTATATATGTATAATCTGAATTCGTATGTGTTGGCTGAAGCCGTGGCTCAGTATCAGAATAGACATCGAGTGAGGACAAGGGCAGAAAGGATCCTGGATGCTCTCAAGCTGTACATCCCCATTGTCCTTGTCGTTCTTCCCTTTGCACTTCTATTCTACATAGTCAAGAGTTACCACAAGTCGGTTTTTGGTGATGTGTGAGAATGGAGGCAAGACCGGATGCCAGTGATACCAACAACCAAAGGACAGACATTGAGTGATACCGTGACACCGTTAGCCATGGCAACGTGACACCAAACAGGACAGATTATATAGAGTAAAAGATATGTACATGTAAGACCTTGCTCTCAAGAAGTGTTCAGGTTCAAAGGCGAGTTTGAATTTGATTTTGTATGTGAGCAGGTGAATTACTACAGAAGTTTTATCAGGAGGTGACTGTACTAACTTGTGACAAACAAGTCAAGGATGTTTCTTGACTGCTACAAGTAGTTTCTAGGACTTCGTTAAAAAGTCTCAAGGTGACATCATCTCTTAGAGCAAGGACTTCTAAGGTGAAGCTGTAACAAAGCTGGAAAAACAGTTCTACAGACTGTTACGAACACAGACAGTTGAAGTTCTGGTGCTATTGAAAAGTAGCAGTACTCTAGAGGAGACTGTGTTGTATATGTGAAGTGTCTTGTACTCTAGTTCCACTGTTGTGTGGATATGCACTCCTTTCAAGGAGGTAAAAAAATATCATTCCGTTGTATCGGAGAAACTAATACTTGTTAAAACAACTCTCTAGGGAAATCACAGCCATTTGTCGAACTGCTGGGTCTTTTTCAATAGTGGAAATATCAACTGTGGACTGGTGTTCAGCACTGCTACTCAAGTGTCTCAACAGCTGAGATGATACAGTAAATACTGCTATTATCATCCTCAACGTACTAGAAAAACCACCGACTCTCTCCTCCCCGTAATAGAATGTATTGTACTTCAATTCTGAAAACACCACTTCGTTTTTTCCATCTCTTCGGATCTGACTGAGATATTTAGAAGAGAATAATTCCACTGTCACAAGCCCCAGATCAGCTTCAAGAGCGATAGGAGCCATATCCCACTCCAAATACGTTTGATATGTGAAATTCATTCTCTGGAGTCACAATATACTACAAGTACAGATATATGTCCTATAATTAGACAAATTGAAGGCATGACACCCTCCTACTTGAAGAACATTCGCTTCGCTCATGTTCCTGTGCGCTCATGTTCCTGTGTTCCATATAAATAAATACATTACTATACAATGTGAGACCGCATATTACTGTCGCGGTTGAATTGAAGTGGCGTGACGGAACCGAAGGTGAAGTCACGGTTGAGTGTAATAACCACTAAGCGTTCTCGCCGCTCTCGCTTAACTGAGCAAGTTTGAAATCTTCAGCTTCTCCTCCTTCTCTCTCTCCACCCCAACCACACTGTGTCTATGTCCCAGATTCATGGGCACTGCCGGAGGTCCAGCGGGTCCCGAAAGACTTCCCCGGTGACTGGGAGGTCTGCTGCTGCCACTATCGCTTGGACTCGAGGCGTTGACTGAGCTGGAGGACACGCTGTTTGCGTTGGACAACTGGTGTAATCTCGAATGAAGAACAGCAGGATGAGGAGCGCCTGGATCTAGAGACGAAGACGAGGCCGTGGCTGTAGGCACGTGGGAGTTTCTTCGCGAGTTGGAGGCACTGTTGCCCAGCGAGTACTTGCTCAAAGAAGATCCAAACGAAAACGGGTCGTCTGTATCTGACACGGAAGACAGACCCCCGATGGAAGACTGTCTGGAAGACGAGTAGCCCGTGGACACGGTCGTGGCACTCTGTCGTCGATTGTAGCGCGATGGCGGAAGATGATGCAGCGACCGTGTGCTGACCGGCGACGTTCCGGTGGCTGCTGCGGGAGCTGTGGCTGACGACGTGGAGCCCGAAAACGCCGAGCCGGCCGAGTCCGTGTACGCCGAGTTGAACACAATGCCTCCCGAGGGCGCGGGATGTGGATGGGAGCCCTCTTCGGGCGTGTGTGCGTGGCTGCCCACGTGGCTGCTCACGTGACTGTTGGCGTAGCTCGACGGCTGGCTCACGTGATCGGGCGCCAGGTTCGGCAGACTCAGCCGCCGGTTGTATGCGGGGTTTTGCGAGTGGTACGGCGTCATGGGCGGCAGTTCGAGTGGTGCTCCCGAGTGGACTCCCGGACCGGGAATCGAACCCGGGGGTCCGGAAATCGACGCCGAGTGCGTGGGAATCGCACCACCGTGTGGCGGCATGGGGCCTGAGTGAGCGGGAATCGAACCGGGGGGTCCCAAAGTTGCACCTGGTCCGGAGTGAGCTGGGGGAGGACCCAGACTTTGTCCGGGCGGTCCTAGACTCTGTCCTGGAGCCGGTGGTGGTCCTCCGGGACCGTAGTCCCAGGTGGGTCTTCTGTGGGCCGCCAGGGTGGCTCTCCTTCTTCTATTGGCTCCTCCGTTCCACCAGTTTTTGACGGCGTTGTCGCTTCGGCCGTTGAGATGGCGGGCAATCTCGGCCCACTTCTTGCCGTACTGCGCCACCAGCTGCTCGATGTAGATGCCCTCCTCCTCGCTGATGGGCGAGTGGTTGAGCGACGGCTTGAGGTTCTGGTGGTACCGTTCTCGGCACTGTTTCGGGGTTCGCGAGCCCAGAATCTGCGAGATGCGCACCCAGTTGGTCGGGCCGTGGTCGTCGATCAGCGACAGCAGCCGCAGATCTTCCTCGGAGCTCCAGGGGCCTCGGCGCGTAGACACTGTGTTAGAATGGGAAAAAGATGAAAAATGAAAAAATAAAATGAATGAAATCAGTGGACATGTGTTGAGGGTCGTGAACGTGGAGTAAAAATAGGCAGTCGTCTTAGCTGAACTTGAAAGGAGCTGAACTTGAAAAGTCACAGTCAGATCAATGTAAGCAGAGCATATTGGACAGACAAAAAGCAGCACCATGTTCAGTATCTAGAAGACGCAGTAGCTCAGGATAAGAAGCAGTTCCAAAATAACAAGCTCTTGACAAATCCATATTCAGCCTTCATTGCTTTAGCTGACTGAATAGCACAAAGCACAAGCACACTGCAGAGCCTACAGATGGAGAATCATGTCTGGAATCTGCGACTTCAAAGAGTGATTTGAAACTGACATCCTGTTATAATCGGTTGACTTCTGAACTGTATACTCAAGCTCTCACCGAACAGTACAGATTTGGATATCACCGTTGCCAGGGGAGAGAAAGCGATGGAAATAAGTGCAAAAATCACTTTCAGCTCATTTCAAATCGGTTTTCTCGTTTTTCAATTTCACAGCCCTAGCTGTCCTGGTATCCTGTTTTCTGTCTTCTTTTGATATGCACCATTTTGCCATGTCCATCTTAATCAACGGATAAACAGTTTGAGACCATTCAGATATGCCTCAAAGTCCGATCTAACCGAAGTTCTTCAGATGACGTCTCACTGCCCAATTTAAGGACAAAAGTCGCAAGCACGGTTCGAACCGCGGGTCTCACAAGTCGCAAGCTCGGTTCGAACCGCGGGTCTCCACATTAACACAACATCTGGGGTGAACAAGATATCTACAAGTAGTACCTTCAGCTCACCATCTCCAACTCCACTCAAAAGTCCACTCCTCTTTACTCACTGTTTTTATAGTCTTGCTGGTTCTGGGTTAGTTGTGTCTTGACTGGTAGCCGTCTATATACTGCCCGGAGTGTGAGGTCTCTAGCTGCGTGCAGTGGCTAGGCTAGCGCGGCGTTAGCGTCGGAGAGTTGGCGGAAATAGGTGAGCCAGGTCCTGGAAAAAGGGCACAAAAATCGTGTGTTTTTTCCCCCTTTTCCGCATCCCGTTCCGCCTCTTAGCATCCCAACCGGTTTTCCACCGAGTTCAACAAAGTTTCAACCAGTTTCATCCGAGTTTCAACCATTTTGAACCAAGTTTCAACCAAGTCCTTTTCCCAATCATACACCCTTGATACTCACTCTAATGCACTGAGACTAGAGTGCACTGGTGGTCTGGGTTAGTACGCTGACTCGGGATGTGGGGTCGAATGACTAATCGGAGGATGGCTGTCTGTGTACCGAGGTGTAGGATGTGTATGTGTCTGGTGTGCCCCATTTGCCCACTTCACTTGGCATGTCACGAAAGTCGTGTATATTAAGGACGGGTTTCCCACCTTGCTCTCTTCTTCTTACACCCAAGTGGTTTGAGTAGAAAGTACCACAACCACGACACCACGACAACACCATGGTAACACCATGCCATCCCTTCTGCCACTGCCTGCCGTCGTCGTCCATACCGAATCGTGAGTACAAAAGCATCTGTCTGTGTCACAAACCGATGATGAATATCCTCTCTCTTGGCTTCTTGCTAACCGTGCTTTCCCCTTCTCTGCCGTCGCTCATCGTCGTTCGTCGTTCATCGCTCGCTGTCACCGTCGCCTCGCTCTCGCTTTCCGCTGCCACCGTTCTCGTTTGCGCTACTCACGTTGCTGTGATTTTGTTGCTTGTGTGGGGTCTGTGGTCGGTCTGTGGTCGGTCGCTGACAATGTGCGTGTGTCGTTTGTCTGTGTCGTCTGCCTCACCAGTCCGTCGGCCCTCCACCTATCTATTGCCGGTATATGTGCAGGAGTTAGGTGGTGAGAGGTGCACCATCTTGTAGTGCGTCGCTGCCGAGCAAACTCTGTTGTGGGGTAGGGTAAGGTGAACGGGACGAAAACGGCGGAAAACGGCCTGGGCAAACGAGGCACGGGGAAACCGCTCGGCCGGTCAGAAACGCGATCCAACCGCTGCTGCTGCTTCTACGGGCCCCAGCTCGCGCCTCCCCACCGAATCTCCGACGACCCAGGTCAACAACTCTATTTCCGTTTAATTCAAAATCTAAAGAAAGCCGAAAAGCGAGGAGCAAAAAGCACAAAAAAAGGCCCAACCCAAAATAGAGCCTAGAGCTAACCCAAGCCAGAGTCTAACCCTGGGACAAGAGAAAAGAAAAAGACGGCAACAAGAGAAAGACGACAAGAAAAACGACATCCAAGAGGTGCTAAGAGGCAACAAGCTTTGGTGAGTATGACGGAGGGTGCAAAGGTGTGCAAAAATGGCACTTGCAGGCTTATTTGGTTCTGGTGGTGAAGCCACGCTGGTTCTGGAAGCTGCGACCACCCCCCCACCACGGTATTATTCACCGTTCCACACTCCCTTCCCCTGCGGTGCTGCTTATGTCCACTCGCCATGGTTGCATCGTGGTGTGCAATTTTGACTGTCTCGAAGTGCATGGATCAGGGTGGGAAATCGGCAACTGGAATGAGACTATCCGTACTGGACACTAACAGGGCGGGAAATGGGTGATGGGGGGTCCTAAGGTCCGAAGGTCCTCAGGTGGTCATAAGGTGGCCCTGAACGGGTCATAAGGTGTACCGTGCAACCGTTTCGCTCGGTAAAGTGCTCTCGTCCTCGGCCCAGCCGTACGGCATTGATGCCGCGTGTCCCGCACTCTGGTCTTTGGGAACCCCGTTGCTTTTGTGTTTTGCAAACTTAAGGGAAGAACGGATCGAAAATCCGGTCTGCGAAAAGACGAGTGCCAGACAAAAAAGTGCTCAACGTCACTGACCGGATAATATGGACACAAACCAGAGGTGCACACAAACAGCCCCCCCGTACGCGGACACAAACACATTGTTGCCGTGCGTTAGGGATAATACGACCCGTCTTTGTGTTCCAAACTGTTGCACTGCTCACCGTTGTGGTCTCGTCTTTTTGCACGGCTTACGGTCCAAAGGTAAACCTCAAGTATTGTAGAGAGCAAGAAATATACTTTTGGCGAGACCGGCAGGGAATTTTAGCCGCCGGGCGGCTAAGCGGCGGTTATGTGGCGGGTAACCCAACGAGTTGCAGTTTCGGACTCTCCTCTACCCTCAACCATTTTGAAAATATCCCACAGTCCACGTCCTTAGAACCGCCCAGTAGCCACCCTGCTCATGCATGGTGGGACGTGTGGGGCACACAAGAGAAACGTGCAGCTGTGCGTAGCACCAAGTTACGAGCGGAATCACGGGAAAAAGACTAATTCTGGTCACGTGTGGAGGCTAATTGGGGAGGGTACGAGGTCACGTGAGTGGCGCGCCTGGCACAAGCGGCCCGTTCACGTGGGGGCGGGGGGTGGAGAAAAAAAAGTAACGAGACCGCAGAGTCATTACTTTTGCCGCAGTCGTCGCACAAGCTTACATAAGCACTCGTTTGATGTTTCGCTTATTACGGCCGTTCCGGTGATGTGCGTTGTCGGTCCGTTTCGACTCTGGACCCCTGTAACGCACCATTACAGGATGGGATTTTAGGCGCGAATATGTAAGGCTTGAAGAGCGAATGTTTTATGCGGAAGTGGATTTTCTGGGTCACGTGAGCGAGATGGAGAGATGTGGACGGTCTAGAAATGGAGCCTGGGGAGAGAGCAGTATTTTGCATCTCTTGGAAGTCGGATCGGACAAGTATTGGTCGTTCAATGATGACCTCAACAAAATGATAAACTTCCGCTAACTTGTCACGACATGGTCCATGTAATGACACGACATGGAGGGTGTCACTGGTGCAATGAGGAGCTAGTGTATCAGGGGTGTGGCATCTTTTGAATAAGGAGCTGAAATGGTGCGAGTTGTTGATTTCTGTTGGTTTATTTTGTTTCCAATTATTCGCATTCTTTGCATATTTTCCACTGAATTTGTCAATATTACGTCAACTTTTTATGGGGTGATACGGAAGCATGGAACGTGGGGGTCAGACAGCTCATATGTCACTTGCACAGCCCGTCATTATGTAAGCACGACACGGCTCCAGTGATGGCATGACATTGCGGGTGTGGTGACCACAAAAGAAATGTCGTCACCACAACGGCAATGTGGTCACCACAAAGCGAGTGTCGTCCCGTTACATTCCCCTGGTGGTTACCGGTTTGAGTCCCAGATCTGTAACGTCTGCAGTTAAGCGAGACTAACGATCTCGCTTAGATCAAACGGCACTGATAGGGCTTTCACTTTTGACAAGACTTTTTGACATTGACAGGGCGTTGATGATGATAAAATAAATCAAATAAAAATAAAAATGGGGAAATCTCAGAAAATTGAGAAGGAGATTCTAATCTGAATAGCAGATTCTAAGCTGAATTCCTCTACCACACCCAAAATTAATTTCCGACAATACTTCCCGTAACCAAACCAGAAACATAATTATTAACCATGAGTAAGACAGACAAGAGAAGCACAATTGTCGTGCTCTCACCGCGACAAATCGTCTTATCAACTCCCTTAACCGCCACCACGTCCGTATCTTATTCCAAAGCCTTTTCTTATCCACTTGTCTGGAAAATACCCTCTTCCCCCTAATACCTCGTATAAATCACTAAAGCTCGCCGTAATCGTTCAGAACACTGCCCGTCGTTGCTTTTTCGAGTCCCTCCCATCTCCTTTACTTTTGCTACCTTCCCACGGCAAAAAAAATGCTTGCTTTTTGCGTTAGACTACAAAGACCTCATTGTTGTCGATCCCCCTGGAGTTGGGCAAAGAAATGCGCGACAAATGAACGAATCTGAAATGAGGGCGGACACAAGTGGTTGTGGAGGTTTTCCGATTTTTCCCGAATTATCTGGCATTTTTGCTGATTTTCAGGAAATATCAAAAATTAATAGATGCAAATGAATTATGCGTGATTAAATGTAAAGAAAAATCAAACTAAATTCGGAAAAACTGTATATACCAAAATCAGTCACGTGATTGAGCTTCCCCATACAGATTCCACTGTCCAACAACTCCCCTTTTTTCCTCCGAATAATTCTTCAATATCTTCCGATTTCTTCCATTTTCTTTCTCACGATAACGCTTTCATTTGCCGTAACGCGCAACTCTAAAGCCATCGAGAGAAGCTTAAATGGCAATTCGTAAGTCTAACCTTAATCCTTATCCGGACTTGAGAAGTGTAATTGGTACAACTCTAATATGAAACGAGGGGTAGGGGCAGGGTAAGCCGAGAGATACAATGAGGTGCAAAAAACGACAACAAGTGCAACGGGGCGTTAGGGTTGTCGCCTGTCTGAGACAGGTTAGGGTCTTCGATCAGGGCTAGGGCGGCGCGCCCGATCTCTGAGCGTCACGTGACGACCCCGCCCACTTCCCCTCTGTCGATCTTCATGCACTGCTGCAGTGGATAATTGCAGAAAACACGTGCTCGGGTGTGGTGGTGGCGAGCGGGACAGTCACGTGATTGCATGTGATTGAGGGCGGCGACCGCGAGTGGAAAAGTCACGTGACCGCGAGTGGGGAAGTCACGTGACCGCGGGTGTCTCGAGCCCTGACTAACCCTGGCTGGGGGTGATTATGTAAGCAGTTTTTGGGTGTCGTTAATTATCGTGATGTTCGATTCATTCATATTAGACTGAATTTAATAACTGATTTTTTTAAAGATACATTCAATTGGTGTAGAAGCTTAGTGTAGTTTTTATATCTACTTGTACCGTTGGTATCCTGTTCGTTTCTGAAGGGTATTATTTGTACTGTAAAAGTGCTGTATATTTCTCTGAATGATCTTGTAACATTAGTTGCCATACTTCTTGATGTTTAGTGACGTAACTAAATCTTCCAACAAGATACTTGACTCAACGCATCCATACTTGAAGCTCTCAACTAATAATATAGACGTCAATAACTCCCCCAATACACTTGCTGGAACACTGAAAATCAAGCATAGCACTATAACGACTTCAAAGACCTGCCACCAAAAATTTCAATGCCAGAATATCTTTCTTTGACTAAATAAAATAGTTTCAAAAACCACCCATCATTCATACCTTAATGTGACGTTTTAGAAAAAAGTAACATAAATGCAGATCTAATAGACCTACAGACTAACGAACACCACCACCATACTCACCACAGTCACAGAATCATTTTGATATCACTCTCGACCTCTTTCCAGAATGTCACAATATCATCTGCTTACGTAACATTGCTTACGTAATCACAGCCTCAAATCCCAACTTCCACCACTCTCCACATCAACTCTATCGCGCTTTTCGTTGCCACAAACCCATTGTCTATAGGCCAAATGTCTCCGTGTCGTTGACATCCACGAAATTAAAGTCTGAATTGCTCTGAAAGTGGAGGAATGTGTTGCCATGGCGACGGTTATCAGATGTGCTTATGTAAGCATACCAGCAATCTATAGCTCTGCTTACGTAAGCACAGCAACACGACCACAGGAGTAACTGCGATTTCAATATCATGTACCAATCCCAATCAGGTCAATTCAGCGATTTTAAGCGAGTAAAAGTATATCGGAGAATATAAAAAGATTAAAAGTATGAAAAAATGCGAAAAATGAGAAGAAAATGTAAAAATTAGAGACATTAATCGGACATTGTTTGAAGGTCATGAATTTGAAGTCGGTGCTGTCAGATGTTTTTCATTGTTACATTATCGTGGTGTGTTTATGTTGCTACTTGTATGAAGGAGATGGATTGTAGACAAGATAGCTCCTAACTCTGTCAATAATGATTCCATTAGAGATCGGAGTTGATCATTGGAATGTGGGGGAAGAGACGATCACAATGATAGGATTATCGACAAATTATCCGTCCATTTCGTGTAAATGGAGTGATTCATGGTCATATGATTGCTATTCCAAGAAATGTCTGAAAAAACTCAAGTCACATGACTATTTGTTTCACGTGACTTAAGCATCATGTGACATTTCATCATGTGACACGACTCTTTCATCACGTGACACTACCCCACTACTTGGTCACGTGACCCTATCTTTTTTTCTCTCTCAAACATGTATGGGTGCAAATAGCCGAAGTGACGTACATCTAGCCGAGGTGTGATAACACGTGAGCTATAGGGGTGATTTATGGGACTTGGAAATATCACGTGACTCACCACAATGACTCTCACGTGACCTGTGTCTCCACAACGACTCATCAGACATACGTGTTGCTAATACCACATAAACACGCCTTGTATCCTCACACAAGACGATCGGAGTCTTCTGAAGACACAAAATAAATCACATTCGCTGCTCCGTCACGTTTCCGATAGGTCTGTGAACTCCCCGTAATCACAACTATCTTCTTCCGCTCAGATGACCTCCGAATACTTTTTTCACACCACACATCCTTCCCCTCCTCAACTCTGTCAATATTAATCGTACAAGCTCCAACAGTTGATCTGGGAACTCATGTCCGCCTGCCCGTGTCTCACCTTGTGTCCGATTTCTTTTTCCTCTTCTCGTTCCCGAATAAGTCGCCGAGACATATCCAAGACACTGAGACATATCCAAGACACTGTGAGACACGGGTTGTCATGAAGGAGAGGTGTCAAAAATGAAGACAAGAGTCATAGCTGGCATATGATATTGCCATTGGGGTTTGGTTTCTTGTATTTTTTTATTTCCCTTACTAGAACAGTTGACACTGCAAATGTCACAAAGTATGTAAAGAAAACGTTGATACTGGTACATACAAGTAGTTCGTAAAGATCACAACTCCCTTTCTATCCACTCACAACCTTCCTTTTAATTTTTCTCATCACCCAGAAATGTACAATCTGACAAGGGTACAAGCAGCCATAGTGGAGACAAACATAAAGACGTGTCATATTTATCTAATGGAAACACCAGAAGAGAGGATTCTTGCGTCATCTCTGTGAATGAGGAGCTAGAAGACGTAATATTGAAGTCTTGTTGGTGGTTGCTTACGTAAGCAAATCTTTAGAAGGGCTCAACTGGTACAGAAATTGAGAGAAACGTTGTTTATGGTCTGAGTATTGAAACCACCATCTTTCTGACTACCTCAATATCCTTCAAACCGTTTTATTCAGTCTACACGTACAAATATCTCATTTTTTTTTATAATCACATCATGTATTAACTCATTGTTGTTCTGAAGACATGCTCCAACTAATAGAAGTGCGTTAAATATTCTCAACAACTATAAATATGAGGTCGGCTAGTTTATCTGACATGGCTCTAGAGCGTTTTTTTCGAGTGTGAAAATCCCCTCTTTATATCTATTGTGATATATCTATTATGAGATGGTCTCTAAGAAGGCACTAAGATGTTTCCCTATGTCTCATTACTAAGAAGGAATCACTAAAGTTGTTTGAACGGAAGACACCTTTAGGAACCGAAAGATATCCAATCTCAAGTCATAATACAAGTATATACATTATTTCTCTCAAGTGTACTTCTTACTTTTGGCTTACATAATACACTTAATTGCTGCGCTTTCCTGAATTCAGAGAACATAGTGGACTTGATATTCCTGTAAATACCGCCCCCAATATCTCTCAGTACTATTCTCGACCTTGTATCTCTTTTCTGCCCCAAGTTATGATCATTCTAAGTATGGAATAACACATTCTTCTCTATCTCTATCAAGAGCTATTCAACTTCTTCAAAAGTCACCAAATCTTTTCCAACGCTTTTTTAGGTCCTCAAAATCCTTCCTGATGACTTTTCTTTTCAAAATCTCTCATTCTTCCTCACTTATGATCATTCACGCATCATGCTTCTTCCGCATGGTACAGATCCCACAGATATCTCCACAGATATGAAGCACAGCTCGGATAAACGGAGAACTGGCAAAGAGTCGCATCCTTCCAAGTTTATGGGCTGATTTTGCCTGACTGTGGCTTAATAAGCGTTTCAAACGAGTCTTTTCGGTGGGTTGTTCCGACATGAGAAATACCTCAAGAGACATGCAAAAAAGAGGTGAGAGAAGGATACTGAGACAAGTAGAGATTTGTGAGTAGAATGGTAGTACTCTCGTTGTTTCATTGTCGTTGGACATGTTTCTAGAGACTTTTTCAACATCTTCATTATGCTTATCTAATGAGCTTTTGTCTAGCCGATATTAAAATAAATACTCTTAAATCTAGCTCCATTGGCGATACAAAGTCACTGAGAACTATCCTCCTCTCTCTCATCTTCTTTTAGGTGCTTTTGAGGGATATTTTGTGAATGGAGTTTTATGTAGTAGCACTTAATCAGGAGAAGAGTGGGTCAACAGTGGAATGGAGATCATCAATCTTATTCATTACCAGTAAATAACTCGTGGTTGTATTCTCCAAAAGATCGCGGTTATATTCACAGTTTGAGAGACTTAAAGATGCCAGATACCATGTAAGACGTAATACCACTATCAAATGGAAAGGAACATAGTGGAAACATATTTAACTACAGACCATTCACATGGGTGCTCCAAAGAGTTGTTCGATTGTCTCTTCCCACCTTAATCTTTCATATTCATCTATTTGACGACATTATCAACACCTATCCTAAGATTACTTAGAAAACGCATAGATCTTCAAGAAAGAACATAATAACACCAATGACTCACTAAACTAACACTAGCAGTCCAACAATACACTCCAAAACATCTCTCTACCATTCATCTTCTTTTCTCGTGAATTAATACTCCATCTTCTGAGACCCTCACACAGAACAATACAATGTCACATAACTTGGAATAGAACCACAGTATATGTATATAAAGCAGTCAAACGATACGTCTGTGACATTGCATCCTATTCTCCGCTCACTCACTTACTCTTCAACTCATTTAGTTCATTTTCAAACACATACATCATCTTGCTTACTAAGCCAAAGACCTCCATATCCCACACTCATCTGAGCAGATACTCACAAATAACTTGCCACATCCTCTTTCTGACACAGCTGCAAACCATCTTCACAAACTCACGTGACATTTCCGGTCTTCCCAAACTCCCGCTTAGTCAGCCCTTACTAATCTGCTTAGTCAGCTCTTACTAAGCACCTATGATCTTCACCTCGGCTATATACTTTTGGGCACTGCAGGGTAGAACTAGTACATGATAAAGGGCGATCTGTGCGTCATATGGCCTGGTAAAAAGACGCCCGCAGGTTACCTGTCGTCTCGGGGAATCGAACCTGAGAATTTTTGTTCCAATCGGATGCTTAGTCATCGAGATATTCTAGTTCCAAGAAGACATCCAACAAAGAACAAAACCATTAGAATATCAGACAGCCGCACATGTTTCAGACGAGCTCAACAGTTGGTATCAGTGTCTCGGACATTTCAAACTCTCATTAGGCTGCGGATCGGCGTTTTTCCTCTGGTATGTGATGTCGATCCTGTTCTGTTGGGGGAGAGGGAATATGTGCTTTAAAATGACGGGGACAAGAGCTGGAGGTAAATGGAGTTCGAATTTGTGATTTAGGGAGCGAGAGGATTCGAATGATATACAGAACATCATTTTTGAGGCATTTGCTGGCATTGTAGAAATATTTTGGAAATATTTTGAATTTCTTTTTTCACTTTGTCTGGCGGCAAAATCCGCTATTTCAAACAAACTCCCGTAAATCAGAAGATCGCGTAAATCTCTCGTATGTTGAGAAATAGCGTTGCTCTCAAACATTCAGCAGAGTTGTGGGCTTGTGAAAGGACTGAGCCGATAGTTAAGAGTAGTTGGGAGGGTAAGTAATTTAGTTGAGAGTGCGGGGCTAAGTGTATTAGTTGGGATGTGGAAGGATAGTTAACGATTTAGTTGGGAAGAGGGGTGTGGAATGGAAGTGACGTTAATTGATGAGCAGAGAGGTTGGAGAGATGAGAGTAGTGTGAGGTGATTGAGGTGGAGCTGGTGGATGTTGATAGGGAGGTCCTGTTGTTTGAATGTGCTTTTGTGTGTTTTTATGGTGGTATGTCTACAAGCATGAGTGAATGGCTTGAAAATGGGATAAGAGTGATTGAAATTATACGTTGAGATTTGAGGGCGCTTCCTACGAGATATAAAACACAAATAATGCTTCCGTCTTTTCACACTTTTCATTCGAGAACAGGTACAGTACTAATAATGGGATATCTAGGAGAGACTGTGGGGCTTTGAGTAGCTCAATAAAATGACAGGTAAAAGGGGATCAACAATGGGAGCTATATCATTGAAGTGTCACGGCTTGGCTGATTCTGATGGATACTCTTGCTAGTTTATTCTCTGTTCGGAAGCTCGCTTTTTGGTACGATATCTGCTGCAGTAGCTCACAGAATTGGTTTTAGTATAAAAACACGAACATAAGAGCTGTCATGATGGAAACTTGAGAAATACTTTCTTTCAAACTGTGTGTTGATAGTGAATGTAGTTTTGGAATTCTATCTCCTTTCTGTAGCTCAAAATATACCATATAGGAGATACAGCTGGATCGTAATGAAAGCAGATAAAAACTTATACAAGAGAGATTCAAATTTGGGATATTTACTGAATTCTCTACTAGACGTAGTCTAGTTGCTTTTGTGAGTCTTGTAGTTTAGTACCTATCGAGTCACTTCTTATTTGTTACAAAATGATGTAGATACCTGGCCCACTTCACCTAACAGAGATGTACTAACGTAGTTAACGAGAAAAGAAATTATAGTGAAAGATAGTTAATTGCCAAGTATTCCTTTATTCACTACCAGTATCCCTTGACCTCCATCTAACAATTGACTGTTAGTTCTCTTCTACCAGTTCAGTACTTCATTCTCTATTCTAAGTATATAATCCCATCAAACAGTCAAATGCTCACTATTTCGCGATTCAATTATTTGATTGAGCAGCCTCTAGAATCTTCAAACAGTCAATTGCGCACTTCGCAGTCAACTGTTTGATTCTCTTTTCCATAGGAGAACCTATCATCATCAAATAGCCAATTGCTCACTTTGCAATTCAACTATTCAATCAGTCATTCGCTCAACTCAGTCATTCGCTCAACTCAGTCATTCGCTCAACTCAGTCATTCGCTCATTCCTTGATTTCAATGCCCTCCTCAATCAACCCAATAATCTCATCGAGCCTGTCAATCACCAGATCCGTTCTGGGGTCCTCATTCAGATGCCCATTCACGTCGCTCTGCAGCAAAATCGTCGTGGCCCCGGCACTCTTTCCGGCTGCCATGTCATCGACACTGTCACCGACCATGATCACATTGGCAGGCTCGACTCCCCACTCCTTGCAAATGTTCAGAATTCCCTGAGGGTGTGGTTTGGGAGGCTTGAACTCACGGGTCACGATCGGCTCGAACACGTGGTCGCTCAGAAACGCGTCCAGAAGATGCTGCACGGGCGCAGGAAAGTTCCGGGTACAAATGGTCTTTTTGACATTGTGTTTCTTGAGATAGTCCATGAGCACATTGAGCCCCGGCTGGGCAGTCATGTCCACCATCGCCTTGGTCTCAATCGCCCGCAGTTTCTGCTGCGCCTCTTCTTGCTCGACGTCAGGCAGCGAATGCACATGGTCGAGAATATCCACCGACTTGTCAATACCAAGAGCAGCTCTCATCTGGCCAAACATCCACGTCTGAGGCTCGCAGAGAGTGCCGTCCATATCAAAGACAATGCCCTTGAGCAGCCGGTTGCCGGCGGAGGGTCTGAGCATGAGTTTCATCGTGGGCTGTGTGGTGTGGTGGTGACTCAAAAGTATGTCTGGTGGTGACTCAACATCTCCACTTTTTTACGGGTCAAACGGTGGTTTTATATAAACTAACAGAAATAAAGCTTATTTGGGAAATGTGCTTATGTAATTTCCGAGCCGCACGAAAAGGTGAAGTGTATAGATACACGACTGTTAGTCACCTAAGAGTGGCAACCTTGACAGAATAGTCCAACTGTGTGATGATATGACGACCATCCTCAGAATTACTTATTCTTAAACATGATTACGTAATCACACTATCATAATTAGTTGACACTCCCCAACTACTCCTCTTGACTAGTTCAAGTAAACAATTCACACCCGAGAGTCTCTTCAATTCGACCAGGGATAAAGCTCAGAACATCAGATATGATTCATTTTGGAACTCTTCACATGGTGAACTGATACCTTCAACTCTTATTGCAACACACCCTAGAAATCTACTTTTATAGAGAATCATCTCCTTACCCCTTTCTGCATGACTGTAAGTGCATCTTTCAAGGTCTAAGATGCAAGATATATCTTCACACCCAGAGATATATGGTTGACCTCAAAATAGGAAAATGATGTCTTTGACGATATTCCCCATTTAATTGCGCTCACTTCGGCTGCTCTGTTTTTGTGGTTTGTAGCCACTAGTCTGCAGCAGCGGGAGATATTTCGTCTGGGATAACTCAACACCCCTCTAGTCTGCCAGACCTGAATGATGCCTTATGTCGTTGATTTACAGGGAAAATACCCTGTTCCCAGGTGGCAAGGTAGGGACGTTTTGGTGGGCGAAGGGGGTGTGAGAAGATGGAATTTGCAAATGCCAAGAACGAAGCAGATACACTTGTGTTCCCCTCTCGATGAACCAGTGTCATCCCCAAGAGTGACCCCCCCTCCCCCTTTCTTCAATGCGAAAAAGGAAGCCACATATAGTGTATGATCATCAACACCGCCTATGGACCTTGCCATACTGCTTCTGACCCCCTGGCTGCTCTCACAGACCAAACTCTCGCACATTATTCAAATGAAACCTCCCTATAAAGGAGAATCATGTGGTGGTTGGCTGTCACTCGTGATAAGGAGTTTCCTGTGTAGAAACAGCATGTCCAGTAAAATAGTGCCCTGACTTCAGGAATATCAGGACTACCAAAAGTGGACCACAAGGTAAACCTCCAGAGCAAGGGACTCTCCGCTGTCGCAGAGATGCACAGAGAAGTGTCCCATGAAGTACTTTACCAGCACGAGACCTGTAAACAGCCTTAGCCATGACTTCAATTACAGAGTTCTGAAATATGAGAAGCTCACAGTAGCAAGAAACTTATCTTGTAGGACCATAACGAGCCACATCTCATCACTCCTCTCCACACCCACTGCAACACTGGCTTTGGCGACCGTACGGAGACCTTCGGCTGGATAACATATGGATACATGGATTGAACTTGATTGTGATGAAAGGCGTAATGGTGTCTGTGAAACAAGGAGACCATGAGACACTCACTGAGCTGGTGTGTGTGGTCACGACATGGGCGTAGTAGCCGTCTCTAAGGAAAAGCAGTTGCCACATTGGTTTGTCCTCTGAATTAGTAATAACCAAAGAGCATCATAATGGGGACTCACTGGTGTCAATCTTAGTGACACAGACACGAAATAACAGAATCAATATCGCCTGGATGATGACGTTGATTCATTTCTGCTGCTGGTATCTCCCAGGTACCCTTGTATCTCGTTGTGCTGGTATCTCTGGGCTGTCAAAGTGACACGTAAGAAGAATAAATCACTTCTAAGATAGTAACACAAACAAAAGTAAGCTATACACTCTTCTGAGTAATTTAAGCGTGCATTATCCATGCATGGTTTTTTGTATTTCTTTGTTATCAAAATACCTTAAATATTTGAAAAAATACGAATACCTGCCAGTCTCTAAGTACTAACGCCACATATATTTACTTGCTTCCACGTTAATTACCAATTCCCAGGGTTCATTTTCATACCCATATTTCCCACGTTTCATCAAGTTCGTGTCATCTTTAGCCGTTTGTACCCCCAGAAGTGTATGCTTTGGGACTGACATATCACCGCCTGATCTCACAATATTTCGGGGTATTACGTCTCATAAAGATTTCAAACGC
The DNA here is from genome assembly GCA_001600535.1 of Yarrowia sp. JCM 30696. Classification (NCBI taxonomy): domain Eukaryota; kingdom Fungi; phylum Ascomycota; class Dipodascomycetes; order Dipodascales; genus Yarrowia; species Yarrowia sp. JCM 30696. The sequence goes on from BCKG01000011.1 coordinate 526,130, forward strand.
ACTTGATTACACAACGTGACAGAAGCACAAGTTATCTGCTACGATGCTACATGACTGTCATTTCTCTACTGTACCACTTGTTGTCACTGCCGGTAGGATACTCACTATCGGAACTGGGTCGTCTTTCTCACATGGTACAGCCATCATCTGTTCAGCCATCATCTGTTCACACTACGTTCACGGCTACAAATACGATCACCTCCAGACACATACAGCACTTGTTCATCTTATGAGTTATGAGTTATGAGGTGTTAGAGAGAGGGTATCAGAAAGTGAGGTTGAGAGGCAGCACATCGTCTTAAAGATGCTAAAGTGACGAACTTCGAGACTCTTCGCTACGCTCAAACTCCAGCTCTGCCAATAACCCACCTGTTGATCACCTTTGGCACTCTCTCGTGATTGAGATAGTAAATCTTTGTCACGTCGACTGGCCAGAGACCCGTGTCGAGCCACGCCCATTCGAGCTCCTTTGGCGCCATGGCCTCCTTTCTGGCGTTGGGAATCATCTTGAGCCACCGGTGGGCGTACCCCTCGCCTTCTGCCAGCTCCGTCTTTTTGTACTCCTTTGACAAAATCTTCTTGATCTTTGGAGTGATGACATACTCGATGGGAGACGTGAAGTGGGAAATCTCCTCCGGCACCGCGATCAGCTTGACCTTGTGTTTTTGGCACAGATCCATAAGTGGCCACGGCGAGTGGGCCGAAATGTTGTCCCAAATGAGCAATCGCAGCTCGTTGGGGTCTTCGGGAGCGGTCTGCGGGAGAAACACCTCTTCGAACCACTTTTTCAGAATCTGGTCGCCCTTCATTTTCACAGGCGCCTGGAAAAAAATGTAGTCGTCACGCGTAGGCACGTTATCGGTGATCCACTGGTCGTCGACAATGTCGTTTTTGAACACCACGAGCGGCTTGAGCACCTTGCCCGTGGCAGACACACATTCGTAGGCGGTGATGGCGCTCTTCTGCCGCTGGTACTTGATTTCGTCCATCGTGTACCGGTTTTCGGGCGAAATCACGTCGTTTCTGTACGAGTGCACGGTGGCAGCGTACCGGTCCATGTATGCGGGAATGTCACCGGTGCTGATTCCGTAGGGATCCAGATCATCTTCACTGAACGAGTCTTCATCCACAAGGTCTTCGTCAGATGCAAACTTGAACAATTCGCCAACGGGAAGCAGCCGACCGGCGGGCTTCTTGGTCTTGCGAGGCGCCTTGGAGACTCCAGTGTATTTCTTGAGGGCAGCTTTCTTCTTAGGAGGCATGGTGATGAAGAAGAGAAGAGGTGATGAGCTGGAGATAGATAAAGTTGAGATAAGCGAGTACGAGAATGCGGGGTAAGTAGGGTCACAGAGGACGAAGAGGGGTCGGAGTGGTATGGGCGCGATTATTGGTGTTTTGCGAACCGAATGGTGCAGCTCTCATTGTTTTTCCTCCACTAGATCACCCCGTAATAGTTTTGTCTCGTATAGGTCCGGAAAATACGCCAAACGCAAACGCGGTTTGAGTTGAATGTGAAACAGCGATATTTTACCAAGGAGTGAGAATATTAGTGACGAAATGTAGACAAGATGGCTAGTAGCGTGTTACGACAGCTTTGTACTCGTTCCAGACTTTTTCATTAAATTTTGTCCAAGTTCAGTACTTTCAAGTTTTAGCACATACTGGTGAGCTGCATGGATATGGGGTAATCAGGGGGAAATGATAGAAAATGTAATAAAATGAAAGCATTAAAGAAACAAAAGAGAATTGAAAGATCGATATATTATTCAGTAGTGTTCATTTTTGTCAGATCTGGACACGTTCCCTTGTTATTGGACTTTCCATTTACAATACAAGTAATTACCCACTTAAGCCTAAGAAACAAATGTCGTCATGTGAATTGCGGAAGACAAGATTCACAAGATGGCTGGTTATGTCAATGTTTTCATGGCTTCAAACAGGTGATAAATGGAGTATGATCTCATGTTTTGATCATGATTACTACAATACGGTAGCTATCACTTGCAGACATTGAAATGACTTCAAAAGAAGCAGTTGATGTGTTAATTGGAAGACAAGAGTGTTGGTGTGATTGAAGAGATCCTTTCCGGTGGTTTCCACTCTTATTAATCTCAAATCTCTTCTAGCTCATGGCTTATGTGGGTATCTGTAGATTACGTAAGCTTGCTTATGTAATCACTCAGTTTGGCATCGTGCGGCTCATAAATTACGTAATCATGATTATGTAATGCTTATGTAATCAACTTAGAGCACATATTACAGATGTCGATATACCGGGGTTCCGGCTTCTTAACCGAATGGGAAACATCTCGTCTAAATCGGCATCACGTACCTGTACGAGGCATGTCGGTCTGAAAGGCCACGATTTCGACTCCCGCTAGGAACAGTGTGCACACACTACGAGAACAACCGTGCACGCACCGTCGTAATTACAAGAACTACGCGCAGGGAGTGACTTCCTTCCATACCCAACCTGCGCCTTCGGTAACTGTGGAACCGGTTCTCCGCCCCACCGGCCTTTCACAACAAGAAATGTTGGAGGAGGTTAGGTGACTGGGGTAAGACCACCCCCAAAGAGGGGGGCTGTTCGTTTGGGGTTATTTGGGGACTTTAACTAGTTCACTACCCTCATCCTGAGAACGTACATTCGGGGCAGCGGCCCTTTCCTTTCCAGCGACACACACGAGTATAATAATCATGTTGGCGATCCCGGCGCAAAGACACCGGTAGCCTTCTTGCGAACTAACAGTCGCTGCCGTACTGAGGTTAAATAGACTGTAATTTAATAAATGATTTTAAAAAAAAAAAAAAAAAAACAGATGTCGATATTATCCACTCCAGCAAGTTATCCACTCCAGCAAGTAATATCATCGAGATCAACGCTCCTGTAACATGATGACACACTTTTACTTCACATTTCCCATTTATCCATAATTTCAAGCGAATTTTTAAGATTTGCTTACGTAACACTACCTAACACATTTTTACACTCTTGAAAACCCCAGAAATTCACCCAACTTTGTCCAAATATCTACCAGTGACTTCATTTCACACTTCTCCCTCAACTTCCTTTCATACAACCTAACCACCTTCTCTTCTCATTGACTTTCCATTGTCTCTTTCTTTTTCTTCTTACAGGGTCACGTCTTGGCATGCAAATTTAGCCAATGGAAGAGAAGTCGCATATCAGATTGATCTGATAAAAAGGAAGGAGGAAACGAAATTGCCTGTTTGAGCACGGCCACTTCTTCATTCTCCCAAAATCGCAGTTAATAAAAACCACTTCCTTGAGCTGACTAATCATACCTCCCCAAAACGATTACCGATCACACAGCCTTTTGGCTTAGTAATACACTGCCTTTAGGGTTAGGGCTGCTATCTCTACTCCACACGAATAAGGTTGTCATCTTATTAGAGCTGCATCAACCTCTCATCATTGTACACCTCACTCTTAGTTACTCGTTCAATTGAACTGGCAAAAAAAAAGAGAGAGACGCAAAAAGCCGATACAACTTGTGGCACAAAAGGCGGTGACACAGAGAGGAATACAAAGCCAAAGGCTCCAGACGACACAGACGACAACGTCACAAACAACATCGACACTGATCTTACACAGACACATTTCACTACAGCATCAACACACAGCACATCTACACCCAAAACATGGCTTCTGCAGTGCCTTACAACCCCGACGGGTTTGAGAATCCGTTTGCGGAGAGCGAGAACGGCCACGGTGGCCCGACCGCCAACGCTGCAGCCCACGACAGTGGCAATGACAGCCACGTGGCGTATGAGGAGGAGCCCGCCGACGACAACAAGCCGTTTGTGGGCGACGAGGGCGACGACGCGGACGGCGCAGATGACATTGGCTCTGTCAGCGTCCATGAGGGAAGTGCGGTTGGGGGCACCACAACTGAAGGTGAGGCTGGCGAGGCGTCTACCGACGGCGGAGCCGCTGACGGTGGCAATGACGTGGGTGACAGTGGCGATGTCGGTGCTCAGGGTGACGGTGAAGCCCCAGCTGATGCCTCTGCTCCCACTACTACCACCCCTGCTGCCGACTCCAAGCCCGTCAAGCGGTTCCTCAAGATCCGGGTCATGGCAATAGAGCCCGGCAAAACCATCATCTACCGCCTGGAGGGCACCACCAACTTCCCCAAGTACCGCACGTCGCACTACCGGGACATCCGGCGGACCCACGGCGAGTTTGTCGCGCTGTTTGAGCATCTCAACGGCGCCAACGCAGAGTGCTTTGTGCCTGCTGTTCCGGCCCTGCCCTCGGGCTCCATCGGCAACTCAAACAACACCCATGCCGCCGAGCAAGCTCGCAAGGTGATGCAGACATGGCTGGACCGGGTGTGCGGGGACCCGATTCTGTGCCGCGACGACGAAATGCGCTTCTTCGTCGAGGCCGACTTTGGATACAGTCCCAACGTCAAGCGACGACCCCCCGCCACGGGCCTCAAACGAAAGGCCATGAAGCAGTGGGCTCCCCCGCTGGACGACAACGCCGAGCTGCGGGACTTCCGGCCCGTCGTCAAGGCGCTGTACAACACCGGCAGCGACACGGTGGCCAAGTACGAGCGCCAGTGCAAGATTGAGCGACAGCTGGCGCTGGGTCTGGCCGAGCTGGGCCACAAGACCATTGCCTGCGGCGACGTGCTGAACCCCGGTGCGGCGGCCCTGCGGTCACGTGACCTGGGCCCCGTGTTTGCGGCGTTTGGCCAGGCGCTGGTGTCCGTGTCGGACATTGCCTACGCTCGGGCCGCCGTGCAGATGGCTTCGTTTGTCGACCCGCTGGAGCTGGTGTCGCAGACCGGCTACGTGGCCAAGGAGCAGCTGACTAATCGGCATCTCCTGATGCGAGAACTGGAGACACTCCAGACCAACGCCAAAAACAAGCACATTGCCGCTGAGCGAATCAAGATTTCGGGCCAGCACAACCCCCACAAGGTCGACGAGGCGATTGCTCTGTACGAGGAGGCCACACGGGCGGAGACGCGGCTTTCGAACCGGCTCAAGCGCATTTCCGACGCTCTGTGTATCGGCAAGACCAAGCTGACCAAGAACGTCGAGGAGGATCTGACCCAGGCCGTTCGGGAAGTGACGCAGCGGGTCATTGAGTGCGAGCGGCGGACGCTGGTGGTGTGGGAAAACATCCGGGGCGACGTTCGGGCTGCGGACGGCGCTCGGGGAGGGCTTTCGCGGCTCGGCCGCAAGCGTGTGGGTGTTTCGCAGGCCCAGACGCGGTCGCAGGGACCCGGGGGAGACTCTTGGTCTGGAGATAGAAAGGCCCGGGCCGAGGATCAGGACGTGGAGGTGGACGACGGCGATTTGGACGAGAGTAGAGTGGATGCCAAGATGGCTGCGTCGTTGCTTGGAGGAAGCACGTTTTAGGTGAGGTAAGAGGAGCGTGGCGAATGACCATCTAGCGGACCATGCGATGAGTATCGATTAAGCTATCTCATCTAAGGTGCTGCTACGGTACACTATCCACTTTGCACTGACCCACTAGGCCATGACTGATGACAATGTATGAATAATGAGTAATGAAAATGATATTGATGAGTGTAGGTGAGAATAAGATGATGTCAGGTATACTGTACTTGGGCCTACATGACTGTCTTGTGGTAGCTTTGGTTTTCTAAGAACTTTGATGTGTATCTATGAATCTAGATCTTACAAGAGTGTATGACGCATGTTGTAGAAAAATCACAATTTGTTAGTTTCACGTTATTTACGCCCAGGAGCGAGCTAGTCCGTTAGTAGAGCAGTACTCCAGTCACTGTTACAGCGGATAATCATCTTCAATCTCCACAGCTCCCATTCTCCAACTTTCCTCCACCCACTTAAGAGACACCACTCTGAACGGAAAAACCTGTTCCGAACTAATCTTCCGGAGTTCCCGAGCTTCGTCTTCGTCCTTGGCCACTGCCACAACGAGATCTTTGAAATCTGACGTTATGATGGCACCCCCAAACTCGAGCTTGGTCAGAGCATCTTGTGCCCTAAACTGGGTCTCCAGAACATCGCATTCGGGCTTCAAATAAACCCTCTTCCCATAAAACAGCATTCCCTTAGGCACGTGACCCTCACTCTCTTCCATAACCTCCATCATCAAGTCAGGAGCGTTCTTTTCCTCAATTTCAAACTCGTCCATGTACTTCAAAACCTGCAGCATCTCCTGATAAGTCAAAGGCCGCGTGTAACTGTCACCAAATTCGTCCACATTGGTTTTAGCCAGTGCCAGCGTCTCACTGCTGGCCTCCAACAAGTTTCTAGGCTCCAAAGCTACCAGTTTCTCTTCATTGATGCAGTCCAGCAACCAATTGGGTCGAATCACATCGACTCCTCGAACCCGCTGAACCAGGGAATGCACCTTGATAGTCCTAGTGTCGCCCACGGGGATCGTATAAGGCCCATCCACTGTCTGGATCACCTTTCCTCCGTGCTTTTTAATGAGGTTTTCCACTGCTGCTTTGGACATGTACCTTGGTGAAGACATGTCTGAAAGCACGGCAAAGGTTGTCTCTTTGAACACAGACGTTGGTTTTTCGTCGGTTTCCTGCTCATCTTCGTCAGAAGACACGTTTGCAAGCTTCAGCCGCTTGGCACCTCTTCCAGGACCTGCACTCTTCCTCTTCCTGTCTTCCAGCTCCAACTCTTTGTTTTCAGCTTCCAGTTCCGCGGTCTGACGCAGTTCTGCAAACTGAGAGATGGTGAGTCCGTCTTCCCACGTCTTGTCGAGTCTCAGGGTTCTAAATCGCGGGAAACGAAGACAAAGACCGACTTTATAGTGGTCACTGGAAACCACAGAAGCAGCTTTGATTTCCACAACCACAGAGTCCGAAGGCTCAATCCATAGATCGGGCTTTTCCAAATCGCCGTTGGGACCTGCCAGAAGCACATTTTCCGGTTTGTTGTGCTTTTCCCACTGTTTCCACTTGCCTTCCGTTTTCGTCCGGATAGCCTGGTAATCATCAGCAGTGAGACCTCCTCCAACCTTGACAAAGGACCAAAATTGATCTGTGCCATCAGCCCGAAGTCCACAAAGATACGAAGACAAAATACTGCCCCGCTTGCCTGACCCATAGTATCCTCCGATGATGACCACGTCGAGTTTTTCGCCAAACTCCTCCATGTAATCGGGCTTCATCTTCAGCCACGAGTCGTGTCGTGTGTTGACTTTGTAGTTGGACTGCGGGTCCTTGATGACTAAGCCTTCGGAGGATTCGGCAATGATTTTTCTCATGCAAGTCTCAATTTCGTTGGCTGTTGTAGCTACAGCGTAGGGTAGCACTTCCAGCACTCCCTCCTGACCCACAGTTTCGTTGTCTTCGCTTTTGGAGAAAATTTTCTGAAGCGCTCGTTTTCTGTCAGCCAGGGTGAACCCAACCAGAGGCTTGTCATTGAGCAGCACAATATCAAACACCATGAACATGGGTCTGGTGAGATTCATGTCGTTTTGCTCGTGTCTGTTGGCAGTTTTCAGAGTTCCAAACGGTATGATTTTCTGGGTGGCAGAATCATAGGCCACCATTTCTCCATCCAGAACACAATTCCGGACGTTGGGGTTGATGATGCCTCTCAGTCGTTTTGTCAGTGACCCAGAAGTATCGTCCAGCGAGCTTCCATACGTTTCTGTGTAATCCTTGGATCTTCTGCTCCACCATCGAAACTTTTCGCCGTAATCGCTCATGTGCATCTGCATTCGTTCACCGTCGATTTTCTCCTCAATGTAAAACTCCTTGCCCTTGAAATTCTTGTCTGCAATATCCTGTGCCGAATGTTTCGGAAACGCGGCTATCTGGGGCATGAAACACGCAAAAAGCGAGACTTGAGCCTCGTCGGAAGTGAGCCGTTTAGTGGGATCCGTCAACTCCCAACAGACTCGTTTTAGGGAAGCCGTGACGTTGAAGAGCGACTCAGTATCCGGGTGCCAGGCCTCAAAAAACACCTTCTCGGTCGCATTCATCTGCATCTGACGCAGGATGATTTTCACCAGCCACTTGAGCTCAGTCGCGTTCATGTGCTTGTAGAAGTACGTGAGGATCTCAATCTGCTTGGCCTGGTCGGTTTCGCCGTCCGCAAGAATATCCAGACGCTCGTTCACCTCGTCCACGGTCATGTGACCGTACTCCGTGAGACTGGTCCGCTTACTCAGCACCTCGTAGCACCGCTTGGAAAAGTTGCCTGCGCTTTCATTTCCACCTTGTTTCCAGGCTGCCAGAGACTTGGCGTCTGGCGAATCAGGCGCCAAATTGAGCACTTTGACCCAGAGCCGACCCAGAGCCTTCTCCTTGAGCCCGTAAACAGCCCGTTCACGGTCTTTATCTGGCAAGATCAGCCGAAACGCAGGGTATATGTCTTTTCCAACTTCTTCCACCCATCCCTTGATGAACTTGGACGCCAAGTAGTTCTTTGTCTCCGTCTGCTTTTTGTGCAGCACTGCAGAGTACACGGGCACGTTCAACAGCGGTTCAAAGAGATTGTGAACAAGAGTGGAGAACCTGGGGGAAGGGCCGTGGTTTTGGGGGGCGACTATTGACGTTTCCACGGGGTCTTGGACGACGGAAAAGTTTCGAGATGCTTCAGAAAGCGCGTGCAAGCCGTCTGGTGGCTGTTCCGTGCTATTTGGAGGGTCAGGTGACATGTTAGAGTGGGGTGTGGTGTTGAATAAGGTAGTGATGATGTTCAGGGGAAGGTGAGTTCAGACGTGCATGACATTAGCCGCATGGAGACAAAGAATGGACTGGAAAGGTGGATGTGTAATTAGTGGGCTTTTTTGGTAAAAGAGGTGATTTGAAAGTGATTTGAACGTGCCCTGGAAAATATTTATAAAATTTGGTGTCTTTTCGGAAAATTTACGTGAAAGTGGAAGGGGTAGTGTTTTGTTAGAGTGGAACAGTAATTGTAGTTAGTGTAGTTACCTGTACAAGTAGCTATGTTGAAACCCCTATAAGTTTCCACCTTAATGACAGATATAGAGACCACAAAACAAGTTCACCCTTCTCCTAGAGCACCAGTGTAATTTCGCTGCTATACCTACAAGACTGACATAAGAGCATACCTCTCAACTCAACACACCAATATCCCTACCATCCTCATCAATTGACTCATTCCAATCACTATATGCTCCACAACTCACTTCATCCCTCACTTGTTCCCCTTAATCTCCTCTGTCAACTCCTCCTTATCACCCTCTTCCATATTCTTCCACAATTCACACTTCGTCATATCCTCCTCGTGTAGACTCAAGTATCTCGCCATATGAACGCTCAGTTCGTCACAATTGCCCTCGTAGGCACGATTCCAGCAAAGTAGAGCCTTTTCCGCATCCAGTGACTCTCTCTTGGCCACTTTTTCCGCCAACTGTCCCATTTCTTTGAGATCATAGACGTCAGCCAACACTAGCAGTCCACATGCCTGTTCAAACGTGATCGGCTTATCTTCTTCGTACAAAAGAGACACCATGGCTTCTATCCACTCGGTAGGATACGGCAGGTCAACTTTTCTTTCCGCTACCTCTCTCATATCAGAAGCAATAAGAGCTTTGAAAAAAGGCCATACTGCAGACAAGACCACACTATGGACACCAATTGAAACGCCCTCTTCTGAAACAAGGGAAAAGTCGAAGTCGCCTTCAGCTCTCATTTTAGCCAGCCCCTTGATTTCAGGTTCTCTACTCTTCAGCTTCCCCTTCAAATACTCAAACATGGCATTTGAGATGTCCTCGCTATTAAGTCCTGCTTCGTTTGCTGGGGTCAAAAACCGGTTTTCGGTCGGAAATTTGACCAATAGCGATCCGCCTTCCTTCTCATGGTACTCCACCACCTGTTCCTGGTCACTTAATCTCGCATCAGGGTAGGAAACTAGTTCGCCCGTCTGGGTATCTTCTAAAGCCACGGCATAGTAGAGAAAACTCGTGAGTTGTTCGTCGAGAAAGAAATGCAGCCGTTTCGTCTCCCCGACAACAAAATATATTCTCTGGTACACCTTTTGGATATCTCCTAATGTGATCATGGTGGAAATCCCGCACTGAAACAAACGTAAACAGAAATTAGATCAGCCAAAGGGATGATAGCAAGTTGCTTAGTCAGCGCAGTAGCGGTGAGCTCAATTGATGCAATGGACCTCAAATAATCGTCGTTAAACCATTTTCGGACGTGTATTCGAGTTTCACACGTCCAGGGTTAGTCAGGGTTGACCAGGGTTAGCCAGGGTTGGTGTGCAGTGGTGTGTATTTCCAGGTAATTAGTAATATACAGTAGATACCGGGACCAGGAACATTTACAGGAAGCTGGTTGGTGGTTAATGAGCCTGGTACTTGTACTTGTAGTTAGTAGTCAGAGTGTTTTGGGCCCTGTTTTGTTATCATTGATTAATTAGATATGAGAGTCTGGAGGCTTTTAGGTACAGTACTTGTAAGAGCAATTGGTTAAAAAAAATACAAGTACAGTAATAGTTATTGCTTGGAAGCCCACCCAGATCATCTACGGCACGTTTCTTGAATCAATAAATACTTTTTATACTGTAGTATAAAGCAGAGGAGGGGCGGGGACAGTACCAACCAGAACAGAAGGAACATACTGTCTAGTAATGTCTCAGAACTGGAACAATACTAGTCTGAAGCAATTCATATGAAGCAATTCACATGAAGTCGAGATTAACACCACACAAAGCACTCCAGCTGACACATCTCGTCACTTTGCTCCTCGAGCTTGTTGGTGATTTTATGTTACATTCGACAACTCTCAATCCGCTCGAGTTATCCTAACAGCTTCCTCTTCTTCTTCTTCTCCCCCTTCTTTTTAAACTCTCGCCAGTTTCCCACTCTGGTATCTCTTCCATCTTCCCACGCCTTTTGTTCCAACCTTGCTTTAACTCTCTCTTCCTGCTCCTCTTCCAGCTTTCGCTTGAGTCTTCCCTCTTCCTCCATCCTGGCCTTGGCCGCCAGCCGTTTTCGCAATTCCCTCTCGATCAACAGGTCCTTGGTCTTCTCCTTCCATTCGCCCAGAAATTCCTCTCCTTTGAGCCGTTCATCGTGAATCGTCCATTTTTTCTCTCGAATCAACACAGTGCGAGCGTCAGCGTACACAGAGTCGAGCTGCTCACGTGACTTGTCGTCCTGCAGCACTGCCTCCGCCTTTTTGAGCTTGTCAAAGGCGTCAGGTGCTCGCGTGTTCTTTGTCTTGTCAGGATGGATGAGAAGCGACTTCTTCCGATACGTCTGCTTGATCACGTCTGTGTTACATCCGGGCTGGAGAGCGAGCACGGAGTACGCATCGAGCTGGAACGCGCCGAGAATGCGCTCAATCTCCACGTCACGTGAGTGCTCCTTGTCCTCCTTGGCGAGAATGTTGTCAATATCAGACATGTGGATGAAGATGAGGACAAGATGTTGGATCAGAGTTTGAACCATGAGATAGTGAACCTTCGTGAGGTTTTCCAAGAGAAGAAGGAGACTGATTCCCGGGAATTTTTAAAAGGTGACTTCAGAAATGTCATTGTAGTAGCTACTTCTTATATTAGTAGAGTTGTCCACAGTATCATTCTATAGCTTTCCACTTGAGTTCACCCAACTATCATACTCAAAGTCTAAGTAATAGTTGACGTTTTTATATCTTATTACTTAGTTCTCCCAACTAGAGTCGACCCTAACATTAAACACAACCAAGTAACCTTCCAAAACACGCCACTGTCGAGGCTTCACATATACGCTACTAACATCGTCCCTTCTCTCTCTTCAAAATCTCAGCCGGCTAACTCTCTCACATCGAAACATATCTAACGAACAACTTTCACTCCTCTTCCCTTTCCCAACTCTATTTCACACCACCACATGTCTTGCATCAACATCACCACTTTTTCTGTACAATCCTCAACATGACCGATATTGCTCCCTGCGAGACGTGAGTATTACTAATCGAAAGAGAATCAGCTGGGGATCATTCTTCTACTGCTGAAAAACCGTCACTCCTCCCCGCTAACCCAGAATATACATTCGCAACATCAATGAGAAAATCAAGATCCCCACTCTCAAATCCACTCTGAAGGAGATTTGCACGAAATACGGCGACGTGCTGGACGTCGTTGCACATGGCAACCTGCGGCTACGAGGTCAGGCGTTTGTCGTGTTTGATAGCATCGATTCGGCTGAGTCTGCGATCTCGGCTCTCAACAGCACAAAAGTCGACAATCTCAAGGGATCTGTGGTCCAGGTGACATACGCAAAGTCACCGAGTGATGCCACGGTGGCCAAGAAGGGAGACAAGGAGCTGGATAGTCACGTGAGAGCTCGTGTGGCCCAGAAGGAGCTCAAACAGCTGGCGGATTCGAACAAACGAAGAATCGAGCCTGTCAGAGCCGCTGAGCCGTCTTCAAAGAAGGCCAAAACCGCTGCTGAAACGGCCTACAACCCCGTGCATAAGATTTTGCTGCTGCAAAATCTGCCAAAATCTGCGTCTCAAGATTCCGTGGCAGCTCTATTCTCTGAGTTGCCGGGATACGTGGAAGTGCGACTCGTTTCTGCTCGTCAGGTGGGATTTGCCGAGTTTGAAACGGAGGCCCAGGCAGTTGTGGCCAAGGAAAAGGCCCAGGGAGCAGAGATTGACGGAGAAAAGCTGTTGGTCAGCTACGCCAAAAAGTAAGTAGCATGTTCTTGTATATATTTATTCAGATAATAGACGTGTAGGAGTGTTCGATAGTCCTTGTCGTGGAGTTCTATGTTTAAAAGTCCTCATTTGTGTGTACATACCAGTAGCTACCAGTACCAGTATTTGTACTTGTAGTCTTGTTGTCTCGTTCTACTTGTCTTGATTACGTAATCTTAATTATACAGTATTTTTTTTTGTTATTTTTCACAACATCACCTTATATTGACAAACGTGTTTGGGAAACAGTTATTATACCTGTGTCAGCACCACCAGAAAACCACTGGCACCACCTTAACCGCCGAATTTTTGCTTCAATTTTGATACCAACAACGCCAGCTTTGAGATTTTGGTTTGTGCTGACTAATCCAGCTGACTAATACTAATCTCACCCCATCACCTTAAATCGACGGATGTATTTGAGCTCGAGTGGCGTCTCTGCCTTCAGCGCTAACGGGGAACCATTAGAACCAACGTAACCGCCAAATTATTGTCTCCATTTTCGTACCAACCATGTCAGCTTTCATTTTTTTGTCATTTGCTGACTAATTTCTGCTGACTAAGCAAATGTATCTCTTCACGTTCTCATCATCACCTTATCTTAACATCACCTTAAATAGATAGATGTGTTTGAACTATGGCATTGTCTAGGCACTCAAAGCTACCAAGGCAGAGCTGGCACCATCGTAATCACCGATTTTTTGTCTCCATTTTGGCACCAATAATGTCATATTTACATTTAGGCCTTTGGTGTGGAAATAGAGTTAATTGTGCCATCGTGGTCTGGTAAGTAAAAGGTGGGTTGTTGTTGGAGGAATACTTATAAAATGATAGAGAAGGGTGGTTATGAAATATAATAGTAGAATAGCAATTGGAGACCCAAAAATGGAAAGATCATGTAAGTGCAGTTTTGCAGAATCTTTGAAACTTGACAATTCCTTCACATCGAGTAATTGCCTTTATCCTAGGGACCATCAACACATTCTCACAAGAGGATGTTCAAGTGCTACTGCCAACCCTGACTAACCCTGCACTTCACACCTAGGAATGTGACAGCTACCTTACAAAATCAAAAAATAAATCAATCCATCTGCTGCAACCAGAAACAATGTCGTAAAAAATCTTTCACCATTCCAAGTTTTCACTCTCCTATCCAGTCCATCTGTCTCTCCCTGAAATAAGTATTGAACCTAATTCCAATTAGACGTGCACACCTTCAATTAATTCGCCCTCACTACTGTCCCTACTCGACCACCAAACACACCATGGATATTTCGACTCTGGGACCATCCACGGACATTCTGACGTCGTCTCCGCAATGGACCGCGGCCAACCTCGCCGTGTTCGAAGACCCCAGCTCGTTTGAGGCCTGGGAGGCGCTGATAAACATCACACAGCAGGTGGCTCCGAAACGAAAGATCCACCAGCCAACATGTCAAATCTACGAAACGTTTCTGCGCAAATATCCGTTGCTGTTTGGGTACTGGAAAAAGTACGTCGACTACCTCAACTCGGTGGGGTCTCCTGAGCACGTGCTCTCGGTACACAAAAAGTCGGTGGAGGCGTTCCCACAATCGGTCGATCTGTGGACAGACTACGTGGCTGCTGCCGCTGCGACCACTGAAGACGCCGAGGCTGTTCGGGCGATCATCGAGGCTGGCTCGCGCGCGTGTGGAATGGATTTCCTGTCTCATCCGTTCTGGGACGTGGTGCTGGAGTTTGAGGCGCAGAAGGAGCGAGACACGGGGGTCTTGTACGACGGCAAGCTGCGGTGGCTCAAACGAATCATCCTGTTGCCGTTGCATCAGTACGCCCGGTACTGGGAGGAGTTTGTGAAGGTTGGGGGGTCTGTGAAGCCCGAGAAACTGACCTACCCTGGTCTGCAGAACGATGAGGGCGAGTTTCTGACCAAAGAGATGCTGGCTGCCATGGAAACGCCCCAGATGATGGAGCTGCTGAAAAAGAAGATTTTCTCGCGCACACAGAAGCGAACCATGGACAAGTGGAGCCACGAGTCGGCCATCACTCGAAACTACTTCCATGTGGCGCCTCTGGAAGAAGAGCAGCTCAAAAAGTGGAACGAGTACCTGGATTACGAGGAGTCGACGCTGCTCAAGGCTGAAGAAGCGCCCTTCAACCTGGATTTCAAGGTCTCGGAGGTCCAGTCCATCTACCTGAGAGCACTGGTGCCTGCAGCATCACTGGATCAGCTGTGGCTGAGATACACCAGATGGCTGGCGGGACTGGAAAGTGTGGAGGAGGTTCGAATGGCGTTCCGGCAGGCCTGCACGGTGTTTGTGCCCATAAATCGGCCGTTGATTCGGTTCAACTGGGCCATTTTCGAGGAAAACCACGGCAACATTGACTTGGCAGAAAGCATCTACTCCGCAGTGCTAAACGCGGCATACAAGCAGACTCTGTCGCGAACTTTGGTGGAGGAAGCAACTGCAAACTACCTGCAGTTTTACCGAAGACAGCATGGTGTCAAGAATACGGTTCAGTATCTTGTCGATACCATCACTTTGATCGACAACTGCAATGTCGGCGCAAGAAAGTCCAAGAAACAAAAGGTCGAGACCGTGTCGGAAAACGTGGTCTACGAGAACTTTGTGCAGAACAAGACCTCCTGTGACAAGAGCCACGTGATTCCTGTTCTTGCAGTGGAGATTGCCAAGCTTGTTCGTCTGCAGGGCCTCAACTGGCGATCTGTGTTTGAACAGTACCGATCCAAGTGTCTGGGCTCGACGTACTTCTGGACCAATAACTTCACATACGAGTGCGAGTCGCTCAAACACCCATATTCCAACATTCCATCACAGACCCCCAACGAGATCAATCTGGATCTGTTGGTGAAGTTCACCGAGCAACTCAAGACTCAGGCAAACATCCCTCCCAGCGCAATTGTGGACATGCTGCGGGACATCCAGGGGCTGATCTACAACTACGGGTCCAACAAGAAGATTCAGCAGTTTGTTGTGTTTGATGCCGAGATCAACGGCTCGTTCTACTGCCAGAACTGGCTCAAAAAGAAGATTGCACACGACGGCCGAGTTGCTACGACAAACAAACGTCTGCGTCTCGAGGCTGGGCATCCCGGGTTCGAGATGGAGATGGGAGGCAACTTTGATGCCATTTGTCAGCGATATGTCAAGGAGATGCGAGATGCCAACGGGCAGTCTGTGGCATAATGTATATAGCTCCATGTTAATGTATTGTATAACAGTATGGGGAATGTAAGACGCTTACTAATCATCACTACCTTACAGGGAGTTTACGGAGATTTGGTTTTTGGATGAAGAGAAGTATTTCAGGAGAATCGCCGGGTTTCGGTTAGTCCATTGGTATACTTTTGTTAATAGCGTCACTATGTCTAGTATCGTCTTCAATGTACAGTACATACATGTAGGGCTTCCATTATATTAATAGTTAGCCTAAAAGAGTATCAAAACTATCAATCTATCAATGTATGTCTATTTCTTCACCTCCGACTCGTAGTCGGGGTAATCGGTGTATCCCTTGGCTCCAGGGACGTAGAAGGTGGATCTGTCGTACTTGGCGAGAGGCTCGTTCTTCTTGAGTCTCTCGACGAGATCGGGGTTGGCAATGAAGTCTCGGCCAAACGCAATGAGCGTGTTGTCGGCCTTGTCTGCATCTTCAAGGGCAGTTTCTCTATCGTATCCTCCTGCTCGGATGAAGTTGCCCTTCCAGATCTTTCTGAAGGGCTCGTTGGAGGCCCAGGGTTCAGGGGGGCCAAACAGCCGAGGCTCGACCACGTGCACGTAGGCCAGCTGCTTGCCCTCGTCTGCTCGTTTCTGCAGCTGCTCAAACAGATATGTGAACTGTTCGGGCGTTTCGGTGTCGTTCACCTCAATGTCCTGGAACGTCGACCAGGGAGACAGACGAATGGCCGTCTTGTCTGCTCCGATCGCCTCGGTGATGGCGTCCACGATTTCCAGCGAAAATCGCGCTCGGTTCTCCACACTTCCGCCGTACTCGTCCGTTCGCTGGTTGGAAGCGCTTCTCAGAAAGGTGTCGGGGAGGTATCCGTTGGCGGAGTGGATTTCCACGCCGTCGGCACCGGCGTCAATGGCGTTCTTGGCCGCATTGACGTACAGAGCGACCTTGCCCTTGATTTCCCAGTGCGTCAGCGCCTTGAGATGCTGTCCGTCTTCGCCCTTCATGGGGATGGCCGAGGGGCCGGTAGGGAAGTAGTTGCCCAGCTCCTGCAGCTTGTGGTACCATGCGACTCGGCCAATGTCCCACAGCTGGAGGTAGATCTTGGATCCGCGTTTGTGCACGGCCTCAAAGATCTTTTTCCACCCCTCGAGCTGCTCGTCGCTCCACACGCCAGGCACGATTCCGTCTCCGGAAATAGGCACGCCTGCCGACCCGGGCGAAATGTACGTTGCCTCGGTGATGAGCAGGGTGCCGGGACTCACGGCTCTTTGTGCGTAGTACTCGGTGGCCAGATCGGAGGGCACATGTCCTGGAAGCGCTCGGGTTCGTGTCAGGGGCGCAAGAACGACCCGGTTTTTGAGTTCCGAGGTGCCGACTTTGATGGGCGCAAAGAGATTGTGGGTTTGTGTCATTGAGTTGTGTGAATGGAGTCTTTTGGAGTTCGGAAGGGAAGGGGGGATACACGGAATATATATACTTATCGTGGCTTGATGATGATACCGTTGAACTTTGTTTGTAATTGTGCAGAGTGGCAAGAGAAATGATTGAGGGGATGCAAGAGTGGTGGCAGGTGTGTGGAAACTATGGGGAGGGGTAAGTAGATGACAAATGTGACAGGTGTCAATTTGGTGGGAGAATTTCGACACTGTTTTTCTACTGTTTCTGGAGAATTGTTGACGATCTCCTAATGTTGGGGTGGAGTGCATGATAGAAGTGGAATTGTTGTTAAAAGAGCAGGAAAGTAGATGAAAATGCAGAAAAAGTTGTTCTGAGGTTTGGGGGGCTCAATACTGCTACTCTCTTTGTTTTTTGTTCTTTTTAATGACCAATTGGTGCAAATGGGTTACTTTTTCGAGTGATTTAGTATCCTTCACCAACTGCATCAACCTGCATATTGTGGAGTACGACTTGAGTAGATGTTGTCTGTATTGAGAGCAATTGTAGGTGTAACAAGTGGCACTTTTTAATAATACGGTACATAGAAGCACCTTGCTGTAGTATTCATGGATATTCACAGACTGCCCTCTCGCATCAATCATCTTGAATCCACATTCTCATTGGAAATAGGCGTTAGGAGTGTGAGCCTACTGTCAACGTTGTTAGTAATAGATGGGAAGATACGGCGTATCGTGGATGACGTGATGAGGGAGAGCAGGTGTTAGCGATGACAAGGTAGACTGATGCAGGTTGAGTTTTGTGGGATCACGATATTGCGCATTTGTCAGCATGGCAGCTTTGATGAATTGCTGAGTTTTTATGCATGCAAAACCACACCTCCATATTATTGAACTGGGGTGGGTATATTTTGGAGAAGAACTGGAAATCAGAAAAATCAGAAAAATCAGGAAAAGTGGAAAAAACAAACGAAATATACTTGTACTTGTACACCACAATGACGACTGGCTCTATCAAAAGAACCACCCAACTATTTCTACAAATACGGTACCGTCGTACTTGTATTTAAAGAGGCTCCATGCTCTACTACAAGTACAAGTGTAAGACGTCAATACAGCTTGGAACGATAGCTGCAAAACAACAAAAACCTCAAATCCCAGTGTCTATAGATGTATCCAGCTATCTTGTAGCTACCAGGCACCATAATAAGTGAGCCACAAACACCCCTCACAGCCCCATCGTCTCTGTCACCCTAACCCATTATCGGAACCTAATTCACTTGGAGATCGCATGCAACTTCTGCCACACAGACATCACCACATTGATCTGACCTGTTCGAGAGGTCAAAGACAAGACATTCGAACACAGACACTCACGACAGTCCACACTACCCCAATTGTACCTGCACTGAACCACATCTCAGCCCCATTTAACCCCATCTGACTTCACCTCAACCTCATTCTCATATCATACAAATACCATGAGTGACGTTGAATTTGACGCCGTGGCAGCTCTGCCTGGAGACAAGGCTAGCATGGACAAGGTGATTGACAACTTCTCCAAGACACTGCAGCTGGAGTTCAACAGCACCGAGAACAAGGACTTTGAGATCATCAACACCATGCGATGGGACCCTGCTCTGGACGTGTCTACGCTCGATGACCAGCTCAATGGCCGTACTGCCGACCCGTGGTACTTTGCGGACCTTTCAGACGCAGAGCGAAACGCCTTCAATCGCAAATGCAGCCCCATCTGGCTGTTCCACAACCACATGGAGCGTCTCCGAGTCTCGGTCACGTTTTTTGGCTGGGATGTCAAGGTCGACCCCCATGCCATTCTGGACAACATTCTCAAGGCAATCGACAGCTCGGAGGTTGAGGCTGATGGCAAAAAGTTGCCCGCAAAACAGTTTCCTCTCAAAATCAGAGCCCTATTGGGCCCTTCTGGAAACATGACCATCGAGGTCTCCAAAGTGGGCCCCAAACCGCATCTGCTGGAGTTTGAGAAAGTCGCAGAGAGCGAGCCGACATACTCCGTCTACGTGAGCAAGACGCCGATTTCCGTGGGGCCCTTCACGTGCTTCAAAACCACAAAGAGACAGCAGTACAACGACGCCCGAGCAGCATACATCACCAAACCCATGTCTGAAGAGGTGCTGTTTGTGAACGACACCGGCCACGTGACCGAAGGCTCCATCACCAACATTGCCGTCCAGGTCAACGAAATGTGGACCACTCCCAAGGTCACGTCTGGGTGTCTCATGGGCGTCACCCGACGTCACCTGATCGACTCCACCAAGATTTTCGAGGGCTCTCTGACCCGAGAGGATCTGCAGGAGGGCCAGGAGGTGCTGATTTTCAACGCCGTCCAGGGCGTTTCCAAGGGCGTGGTCAAGTTGAAGTAGCTGTATTCTATATTTATTCCATCTACATTATCCGCCGTTCCCTAGCAGGCACCTTGACTGCCTGCCGATACAGTGCCAGAGACTGCTCATCAGTGTAGTCCCTGGAGGCCTCACAGCCTTCGACTTTGGAAACGTGATCGGCAATGTACGAGACGAAAAACTCCTGGACCTCTTGAGCCTCACTAATGTTAGCCACTCTCCACCCATACAGAGCAGTTTCCAGATCCATTTTCGTCTTGTCGTCGAGAATGCAGCCAGTGATGTACTCTTGAAGCTGGGGAATGTCGTAGATATGGGCCATTTCGAGCAGCCCGACTGAGGTTGCCGTATCCAGCTCTTCTAAAGTGCGGCCATAGAAAAAGTTGATCAATATTTCGACCCAAGTCTTCGGGTAAGGCAAATGAAGAGTCTTTGTTTCCTCTTCAGCCATACCCGCCGAGGTGGCAGTTGAAAACCAGGGCCAGAGACCGTTGAGCAGGTAAGAGTGGACAGCATATCTGCCTCCGTTTTCCGAGGTGATTTGGAAGTCCTTCTTCTTATCTTTCAGTACCACTTCAAGTCCCTGGACCTGGATGGGGGTGAGACTTCGTGTCCATGATTCCCGAGTCCTTTCTAGTTCTTTGGTTCTCAAGTACACTGACCGATAGTACTCAAACATGGTTGTGGTGGTTGTAGAAAATGTCTTGTGACCGTTTATCTGTATCTGGTCCTTAGCAATAACATAGTGATCTGTTTCCAGCGCTATACAGACCATGTCTTTACATTCGAACGCCACAATATCATTTGTATCGAAGTCGTGGTCTTTCCAGCCAGTGTAATAGGTGGTGTGCTTAGCCCTCGTGAGCTCGAGACTGAACACATGTACGTCTGTCTTTGGCTGTCCACAGCCAATGGCCAGAACACATGCATTCTTGATCGTTGGAACACGTTTTGGGATCAACAGGCCTGCCCCTTGATTGAGAGGGTAGTATTCATATCTAGCTGCTGAGATACTAGTATCTAGGGCAACTGACATTGTTACCAGACAAAGTCGCAGGGCTGAATGTTCGTGTAGTCTAATTAATAGAAGACCAAATAAGTTGGCTGAGAACCCTAGCCCTGAACTCCCGATTGGTACCACATACGTAAGAAAAACATAAGAGATATATAAATTGCGGATGAACGGCGCAAAGATCATTTCTGATTGTTTTGTGTTGTACACGTAAGCGGAATCGTTTTGTCCGGAATTGAGCTTGTACCAATGTCATTATGTAAGAATATAGCTTCTTTTAAACTAATCTTCAACAAATTTACTTGGTCAGATAGTCCAAAAACCTACAAGTAACATTTTATCTCCAACAAGGACACCCCATCTTCAAATACACCTACAGTACATCTAACTCAATGCCTTGTATTGTCTATAACAGAGACACTACAATGCTGCGGGCTGTAACTGAATAACCTGTCTGTACAACTCCACCAGTTGAGAGTCAGTGAAGGCGTTTGTGGCTTTTGGATCGACGATTCGAGGAAGAAACTTGACCAAACTGGCGGCAAAGTATCCTTGTAGGCCCTCCGCTTTGCTTTCATACGAGCGTTTCCACCCCAGAACACAGTTGTCGAGAGTCATTTCCTTCTTGTCTTTTCCGGCAGTGTAGAGAATATATCGCGTGGCAAATTTGTTCAGCTCCGGAATACTGTAGCTTGAAGCTAGGATTACAAGACCAGTTGCAGTGTTGATATTCATGCCTCGTATCTCTCGACCGTAGAAGAAGTCCACCAGGATTTTGATCCATGGTCTTGGGTAAGGAAAATGAAGCGATTTAGTTCTCCAATGCTCCTTGTTTGCCGACGAGGCTTTCCTGAAGTACGGCCAAAGTCCAGAGAATAGCTTAGAATGGACCCGAAATACACCGTTCTCTTCAGACGTGATGGTGAAGTCTTCCTCTGTGCCACTTAGAACAACAGCCAGTCCTCGAGTTTGAATGGGGAACAAACCATTGACAATATTAGGTCCACAGGCAGCAAAAAGTCCAGCTCTCTTTTTCTTCTGCAAGAAATTTCTGTTTTCAATTGTTTTGCAACTGTCATCCAGATCTAGCCAGGCCAGGTCCACATACCACGACTTGTCTTTCACACCGATGTAGATAGCTGGCTTGAGCAGAAAAACCTCAATGGGAACGTCAAATATCGACTCCTCGTTGGTATCACAGACAACCAGGTTACTGGGGAACAGATGCATTCTGTGATCACTTTGATCACATATCTGAAAGTCGAAAACAGTGTCTCGCTTCTGGTTGAGACCCTGCTCCGTCCGCCTGGTAACAACAACACTGTATCTGTCGCTCAGGTTGTAGAATACAGAGTCCGATTTGATCATTGCGCAATCTCTGACAACATGCTGTCTGCGAATATATATACTTAGGGAAAACGCCTTACAGGTTAGTATGATCTTGTATCACACTACCGGTATCAATCAATTACGCTAAACTATCTTTACTTTTGCCACCTGCCGATAAAGATCCAGCATCTGAGCATCAGTGTAGCTACTCGTTTGTCCACCGTGTTCAATGGAAGAAACCTCAGGAGCTAGATGGCGAGCAAAGAAAGCCTGAACTTCTTCAACGTCTGCTTCAAAAGCTGCCTTCCAACCATTCAAGGAGGTCCCCGTATCAACAGGTCCCTTGTACCCCAGAATATATAACGACGAGAGTTTCTTGAGTTCCTGAATGTCGTAGAGGGCTGCTATACTCATCAGCTCAATCGCAGAGTCCATATCAATGATGAAAACTTCTTTGCCATAAAGAAATTCAACCACAGTCTTGACAATGTCTTTTGAGAATGGTAGATGAAGCGTCTTTGTAGCTTTCTCGTTCATTTCTATAGTCGCAGCTGTTTCGAAAAAAGGCCACAGACTGGATACCAGAAACGAGTGGACCAGAAAAGCTCCTGAATCTTTAGACGTGATAGTGAAGTCTCGTGGTTTGTTCTGCAAAACAACCCCAAGACCTTGAGACTGGATAGGTGATAGAGCCAGGTTGAGATTCCGAGTTTTCTGATGTTTCGAGCACACCTCTAACTCCATTTTATGAAATGTGCATTTTTCGACTTCGTGGTGAGTAGAATATTCAATGGCCACAACATGCTGAACAGGAATAACAAAGTAATGGTGTGATATGCAAATAAATATAGTGCCAGCTAGTTCGTACCCCTCGCTTTGAATCCTTGAAGAGTGTATAAAAGGGGATCCATATCGGGGAAACAACGCCATCAAAAACACTTCACCTGTGGCGAATACCATTAGCTGCACAGCCATTCGATCTCTGAGTGATTTAACTATAAGACGAAGATCGAATAGCAGTCCGTAGTTCTCGCTGAGACGGTAGCATTGAAGATCATAATTTCGATTTCCCATATCTGAGTGTGGTTTGTGCCGACAACATGAGAGGAACAACTCACACTTTTAATAGCTCCACAATGACACTAAGTTAGTATGCGGCCTAGATGTGGGATTTAGCGCCATGAGCCATTCTACATCTCTTTGAAAGATGAGACTTCGGTTGAACAAATGTTGGTCTAGAATTTGCCACATCCACATTAGACCGTTCGCCACCCACTAAAACTAATGGTGCCCAAGAGTTGCCCTTCTAACAGCTTGAACTTCTTCCATCTCTTAGGCATGGTTGCAATCCCAGTCTGATGGTAATCAAGCCCAGAGACTTCAGTTAGTATTGTGGTGGGAGACGAGACGAGAAGCCTTGGTGAAATCTTCAACTGTTCAATATCGAGTGTGTTTATTTGTTCGTTTCATTAGTCCTGCTTAGTGTCAGTTGTCAAAAGTGGTGTTTGTGTTTATAGGTTTTACGACTGACATGCACGATAACAACCTTAAATACGAAAGGTAAATCTTAAATATTAAGGGCGTGCTGTTTGTGTCACAACTTCAGCACATGTTAAGAGAACATAGCTGAGCTGATCAGAACTTGTTTAGCTGATGAAACAAGTAGGTTGTATAATAGCTGACTTTTTTCTCACTTGCGACAAGACTTGTACGACCAGCTAAGGGCGGTTCCTGTTGAGCAGAGTGGAAATCAAATTCTGTAGTTCTCATTTATTTCTCACAAATGTTTTCCCCTCCAGACCGAATTGATATTTGCAGCCGCTGTATGATGACTTCTCTGTATAGCCCTCAAACCGGAGGTTTACTAACTTCTTGTCTTTGTCCTTCTCTCTCTATAGTCTTGGTAAACATTCTACAGTATATTCTTAGTAACATTCCTGTCTTCTTTACTCCCTATTCAGTATACCGTCGACATGCTGAAATGGTCCCACAATCGCTCTCATTTCAAGTATAAAGTCCTGCTCGAACCCACCACGTTGAGTCCACAATTTACAACTCTCAAGTATGACACTCCAGTCTATTGTCTTGCCGGCCTCTGTGGTTCTACCAAAGAAGTTGTTGACTAGTTCAGGGTCGAATTGGCTGCCTACATCGGAGCCCGAGAAGCCAAGCAGGGATGGCCCAAGACGTTATGATCACAGACTTAGTTCTCTAGGTCCTCACAACGACCATAAGTCAGGAAGGAATCCCTCCAACCATAAGTCAGGAAGGAGTCCTTCCAACCATAAGTCTGAAAGGACGTCAGTCCAATCACATGCCATCGATCCTTTCACACTAAAGAACCCAAGCCTACTTCTACCCCTATGACCACCACGAGCGCTATGACTTCTGTTGAGCCTTCTACAACTGTCTAGCCTTATGATACTTCCACTATGGTCCAGTCCTCACCAAGACTGAGATTTCTACGATGCAGTCTTCCATGATGTCCTATTCTCATGTCATGACATCTGCCAAGATGACCAAGACGACAGTGTGATCCTCCCACATTGCCTCCATGACTAAGCCACATCCACCTACTCTTCCGTTACCTCCACAACCAACACCAGTACTGCTGTACACACCACCAATCCTTCTGGCGGCATGAAGGTGTCACTCAGGACATCTATGTCACTCCTTTCACCAAGACCATCTCCCATTGTGACCATACTAGCGCTCCAGTGACTGTCACCATCACTATCACCAACAGATGCTAAACAAACCTCACAAAGTTGGGTTCTCTAGAATATGCCACAGAGACGATCAAGTTGAGAGAAGTTGGAAAATGTGTTTGAAACAACCCAGATAGAAAGTTCCTGTGATTTTCATCATTGAACTCTCATGGTGTGTACCGAGTACAGCTCAGAAGAATCATCACCTTAATAAAAGGTACAGGAAACCAATAACACACAGGCTATCAGTGTACATTCTTGAAGCCCACAAATCTCATGATTAATTGACATATCTTTCACCTCAGTTCTGTTTATGTTAGTTGTGAGCTATCAAGAATCTCTATACTTGAATATCTACACTTGACCTCAACAAAACCACACGAAATTACCAAGAAAGTTGTTATGGAACCAATAATAGTCAACTAATGGTCAACTGGAATAAGGTGCTAAAGATATTGAGTGATTCATCGCCTCATGTCTACAATTACAACTCCATAGATTTCATTTTCCTTGAATAAATACATTAAATGTGCAGAGACGGCGTCATGCACGTTAGGGTGTCTTGCACGGCAGGCGGTGTCAAACCGGCTGCTAAACATTCCTTTTCGAGAGAGGCAAGTGTGGGAGAGAGCGGTAAGTGACGTTTCTGACAAACCTTAGATTGCAAACTCGAGCTGCCACCTCAAGCTGCCACCTCCACCTTCACCCCTTAAAACCACTGGCCCTCCTTGATGACGATGGCGTAGTCGTCTGCACTGAGCTGGGGCATTTCGAACGCAGAAACAGGCCGCAGAGAGGGACTGTCCTCCTCGTCACGGGACACATACAGAGAGTGCCGCAGGGCGCCCATGTAGTCCTCCTTGACCACAATGTTGCTGGAGTAAACCGACGACGACGAGGAATCGAACCGGTAATGTCGAGACCGGTACTTGGACCGCGGAGGAGGCACCAGATCGTTGTCGGTGGAGTACAAGGTGAAGGGCCGGGGAGGAGGCACTGCGGGAGTCACGTGCAGCGGCTGTGTGGTGGGCAGGGAGCCGCTGTGAACGCCAGAGTTACCCTGACTGGACGGTTTCTCGAAACTCACGTTCACAGACGCACACGACGACGGCGAGTCCACCAGCGACGGCGTGCTCATGGTCGTGGACGTGGACGGCGACATGGTGAAGGTGGACGACGAGTTGCGGTCGTCCAGCGAGGGCGTGTTGAAGGGGCTCTCGTTGGACAGCCGGGAGAGGCGTGACGCCGCCGGGGCAAAGTCCCGTGACTGGCGGTGGCTGAGCCGGTGCGCGGTGGGGAAGTCTCGTGACTGCCGGTTGGGGTTTCCGGCGCTGCTGGGGGCCTGCTGCTCACGTGTGCCCTCCATGTGGTAGTACCGGCTGATGGTGGAGGCGAGGGCCGGGTCCATGTAGGCCGAGACGGTGTCGACGGAGGCGACGGACATGTTGCGCTGGTGGGCCGGGAGCTGTGGCGAGGCGTCTGTGCAGGTGACGAACGAGTCCACCGACGGGTTGGGCATGTGTCTTGGGGTAGCCTGGGTCATTCCGTAGGTGGAGATGGTGTGAGTAGGGGGGTTGTGATGAGTAGGAGGGTTGTGATGAGTAGGAGGGTTGTGATGTGTGGGAGGAGGAATGTTGTTCACGTGGTTGTGGTGGTTGTTCACGTGGTTCACGGGGTTGTGTTCACTACCAACCCTGCTCTTCACAAACTGCGAGGCATGGGTGGGTTTGGGGGAAATGTAGGACCCCGAACTATGCGACTTGGACCGCTTGGGCAGATGCGAACACGACTTGGACTGGCTCATGGTCGGTCGGTGGGTCTGGGACGGCTGTTTGGGCTGTTTGGGCTGTTTGGGCTGTTTGGGCAGACTTTTGTCCTTGTTGCTTGCCAGGTGAGCAGCATTGTGTGGTGTTGTGAGGTGTGGTGAGGTGAGCTTAGGTGAGGTGAGATGAGGCGTCGTATTGTGCTGTGTGGGGGGACTGTTTTTATGTCGCAGAGAATGGGTGCTAGACTTGGGTGAAGGAGGGTAGTCTTTGGGAGAGGGCGAATTGTTCGATTTGTGGGACACAGATCCGTATCTCTCGTATCTCTCGTTTCCCAACCGTTCACCTCTCTCCTGCAGTCCCAGACCCCATTCGGAGCTGGGGGTGGTAGGTGTACTCAATGGCGACTCAAAGAAGCCGTTGGAAACAGACTCAGGTGCCAGCACGGACTTTCGGTCTCGCGGCTCGCTGTCCACCCGCTCGCCCAGCCAGCAGCTCTCGTCCATGCCGAGCTTGGGGGTGTTTTTCTCCGTCCACGCCTGCAGCTTGGAGTCGTCGGAAAAGTCGAGCTGGTGGAAGTCCAGGTTCAGGGTGTCGGAGAAGTCGAGGTCCAGACGCAGCTGTTTGGGCGGCGGCACCGACGGATGCAGCGGCGTCAGCTGGGTGTCTTCGTCGTCCTCGGTGGCCTGTTTGCGCAGAAACGGCGACGACTTGGACCGTGTGATGGTCTTGAACGTTTTCGTGAGAGTTCGTGTGATAGCCATGGTGTGAGGGAATGTGGAGATGTGGAGATGTGACTGGCAAAAAGCGACTCAGTAATGTGTCGTCTTATAGCTGTTTACATACACCCGACAGGTCGTGTTATGCGATGAGGCTGATACAATACAATGCCAGCAGGCCGTATGTCTCGTTTGTGTCTCGTTCGGGGGGGGGGTTTGTTGTGGTGCCTCAAATGTCGTGAGGTACGAAAGAGTGGTAATAACACACAGGCTAAGAGATGGTAACGACTGTGGTGAGATGGTACTGGTACTGTACTAGTAACAACAGCAACACTGCAATGAGGCTCTGGGTTGGTCGTCAAGTCAGAACGAAAGTCGTATCGTCGCCAGCAACGAATGAATGAATGAGTGAGTGAGTGAGTGACAGAGAAAGTGTGTGATCGGCTTGTGTTTAAGACATTAGTACACACCACACCATATCCTGGTTTTTTCCTCTACCACAGCTATTTTTTTTCGTTTTCTGCGCAACCCTAATTAGGGTTAGTGTTCAGATTCAACTCAATTTAACGCCTCTTTGGGAGCCTAGGTTATGTGCTTTGTCCCGAAATGGAAAACTCTGTGTACATCACGTGATCAATTATCTATCCTCAACGGGAAACGATCTGACCCCAGACATGTGCACGGAATTTACGTGTTCTTTTTACGTGTCTAATTGGGAGTTTAAAGAGCTGATGCGCGGTATTTGTGGGCTTTTTCCTCCCACATTTCCCGTCTTTTTCCCCCTTTTTCCTCATTTATCGATATTTTCAAAAAAATCACGTCTCAGCTAAACTCGAAACAAATGTATGTATAATAAGTCGTTCCATGGCGCAAATAATAACCAGCCCACATGCAATCAAACACGTTTACGTAGGGGCATTATCCCCTTCGCTACGACGGACTGATATATTATTGTGGCTACAGTTGACAGCTGAAAAAGTGGTAAGTGTGAATATTGAGAGAAAATGAGAAAAACATCACAGAACATCAAAAAGTGCCGCGATTGCTCCAAAAATTGGAATATAAACAATTTCGAGTATTATAAATCACGTGAAACATCTTTCATTGCAATCCGCCCCAAACTGGCCAACTTTTAGTATGTGTGAAATCTCCCTGACCACACAACTAGTTAAAGTTCTCCAACTAGACAATCGCAACAATTGCAGCTAAACCAAACCTATCTTTCTTCACGTGACCTGTCCAATTGAGCAGCTCGTATAACCCGCCCTATAACTATCCCGCCTCTTATTACCTCTCCCGCCGGGTCAGCTATGTTCTTGTGGGGAATTATTATATTTTTTTTGGTTGGTAAATATGCGCCGCCCTTGTCAAATAAGGTTTGGACCCTATTCCCAAGTGCAGATAATATTTGGACTTTGTTTTGGTGATCCTGGAATGTGAGAGAGGGACGAAAAAAAAAAATAGGGGTTCTGTTGTAACATTGGCAAAAAAAGACGAATATCCAGGAAAAACGGATTTGCAGGAGCATGGAGATCCAGCAATCGTCGTGGCCAGCAAAGGGTGCTGAGGGGGTGCTTTGGGGATCCCTGTAGGGCCGCTCTGTTTGTGTCTATTTTGGCTGCTTATTGTGACATTATAAACCGCACTAAAGCACACGGTCCAAGGTGCCAGCACAAGCTAAGAGCAGCTAAGAGGACCCAGAGGTGGTCGAGGGCTCCAGCCCTGTACAGGTGCTCGTATGTACATACGAAATCCGCAACCAGAAGTGCCAATGTGGGGTTCCAGAGTGTCAGTCCAATGTGTATAGACAGTGACACATTGGCAGCCGTTCGTTAGCTAGCTACTTGTAGTGGTGGGCTAGTCGTTTGGTCGTTTAGGAGCCACTGCTTGTCAGCTATCATCATATCTCAGCCGAACCTATCTACTTTGGGGAGATATAGAAGTGAGCCTTGTAGGAATCTTTCCATGCTGATCTACTTGTAGTAGGACAAGTACGGGTAGTAGGTCCAGGGTCAGTATTAGCACTGCCATGGTGTACCAGACTGCGACATACCAGTCTGTATACTGTACAAGACTAAGATCCGTACAGTACGAGTGTACCAGTTACAACTGTGTTCTTGTACCCGCACCCATTCCTTGATGACCCTGTTTCAACCCTATGTCTACTCTCGACTAACTCATGTAACTACGAGTACCAGGTACCATGTACCACCCCGTCCTTGCTCGCTTATGCGAAATACCATTTATGATTGTCACTCAAACATCACTTTGACGTCAGAAATTGCTTTTGCGCCTGCCACTGCAAAGATCACATTTCGCACCACATTGAGTCTACACTGCGCCGTATCCAGCCGTCTACGACTTTTGACAGCTGACACATTGGCCGAAAACATCGTCGACAGGCGAGAGGCGTATTTGGTCAACGAGCTGCTTGGAGTAGCTACAACAACCAAACTGCGAAAATGTACACACTCTCTGTTGACGTACAAGTACTCGTACTCGTACTGTAGTAGAAAGACACTCCACAACCTCAGGATGTGCTCGTACCCACACTGAATGGATAACCCAGAAGCCCGAAATGGAAAGATCGCCAAAGTGACTCAACCGAAAGCCGGACTGAGTTTCGAACGGACGCCAACAACGTTGAGACTGAGTTAGCAGTTACGAGGTGCAGCAGAAGGTGGAGAGCAGATGGTGAGCCCGAGATCTCGACGGGGAGACGTGCTGGAACAATTCCGAGCACATATTCAGATTCGCCAGGAAAATTCACCCACACTCTTCTCTATCATTTTTGCAAAATCTCAACTCCCCGCAATTTTACCCAACACCCTGGCCCAACACCCTGCTGTTCCACTTTATGCAGCCCAACACTCAAATTCCGTACATCTGACAAGTTGCGAATTGCTTGTACTGAGTACAAGTACTGAGTGTACAGAGTTCAATGGAGAAGCAATTGAGAGCTGGCCTTCCCTTCTTTGCTTAGTAAGCTATAGTTTACAGTCTGCTTTTTTTTCGTCCTTTTTTCGTCCTGTTTTTGTTACTTTTATTTCTGTTATCATTCTGCACACATCCCAAAACAACGCATCTCCAACCCATGCAAAAATCCCGGACTCTCCCTTGATAGGCAAACAGAAACCACCGTTGCATCCGGCTCGAGACCAGGATTCCACACGTCAACTCTCGAGCCGTTTCGGCCCATATTACGGCCTAAAACTGCACCCAGCTGCTTCCGGCCCCCCAACAACGTTTCAACCCCTTACTTGTGTGCTGCTGTCCGTGCCTGTATCATGATTACTTTTTTGCTTGTCTTAGAAGACTGCAACCGGGCTTTGTGGCAGCTTTTATTATCGAGCTGATACCAATCAATGCCGTTTGTGTTTTTGTGGCACTCTTATTATCAGGACTCAGAGGTGCCACATCTAACGTCTGTTTCAAAAGAACCCCTACATTCGTGGATCTACGCTAGTGATTTTACGACTTTTTCGCTTTTTTTTCACATCTCCAGGATCGGCAAAGGTTCTCTCTCACTTGAGTCTGAAACGTTGAACATGGGCCATATAATATTTTACGAGTGGCTGCAAAAAACCTGATTGAAAAATAGGGGTCGGCTGTGAAAGGCGATTTTCTGGACGTATTTGTATGGGAAGAGAAGACGAAAAGAGCTGGAAACGAGAATGCGGCTCTGTGGCTACTGACTGATAGTCTTTGATCGTTTCTATCTTTGTTAACCACCTCACAGACTTTCCATCTCCATCTCTCCTATCTGTCAGCGTATTACCCCGAAAGAAGTAATCTAAGAGAGCTCTACGACATGTAAGGGGCGGGAAAAATATGCGTGGAAAGCCGTGAAGATCGAGAGGGTTGGTGACAATGGATTGTGTCTTTCACGTGACCATTATACGGAAATACAGCTATAGGTGCGTCCTGCACATGGACAGGGGGTGACGGAAAGAGATTACAGGGTCAAGGAGACGTGGTAGAGGGATGAGCAGATAACCGTTCGATTCGGCTAGCCCGTGAAAATCGATTGGTGGACTCCTTTTGCTGAAATCTCGAATATTCGGCAAAACACAGCCCTTCTTCCCTCCCAGATCTACTGTGACATCTACAACCAAGCAGGGACGCTGCCGATCTGCGATCGACACTGTTGGAAGCTGCTGGACTGCCTCGTGATGGTTGCATGAGCAGCCATTGAAAAACGTGTGAAAAGCGAGACGCCGGTCACGTGAAGGCTGGATGAAGGAGTTTCTGAAGGAATGGATCGGTTTAGAGGGCTGAGTACCGGTAGTGTAGCATGGGAGTCGGAGAGATTACGGCTTTTGATTTAGCATGCTCTCTTTCAGATCGACGGAGTGTTGAAGCTGTGGTTGAAGAAAAGGCTAGGTGAGTGATTAAAATGACTGAGAAGGTCTGGTTGTGTTTGGAGAGAAGTGATTGAGTGTGGACAATGGTTTTGGAGTTCTCTGACGGTCTGTATTTTTGTGGACTTTGCCAGTGTACCGTAGTTCACTCAAGTAACAATTATTAGTTGAACTTCTCAAAGTACAGGCTGAAGCAGAACTACAAGTACTTAACACATCAGCTGTCCTTTTGGTCTTACAGTTACTGCATCTACTCGTAGTCTAGCTCATTTGGCCCACAGTTTCTTCAGGACTATCCTCCATGAATCACCTCTAGCCTCTCCTTGATGTTCCAAGACTACGAAACGTTTCATAACGAACACTAGTGATTCCTTCTATGATATCTCCTCCTTTACCCTTCGAAAATCGGACCTCGGCTTTCAAAAAAGATACAATCCTTCCCTATTCGGAATCACCGTTTATCGATGTAGCTCTTCAAGTTGGATTAGTTGCTTGTCACTAGAACTGCAGCCATATTGGCCAAAAAGAAAATAGTTGGCTGAAAAGAAAATAGTTGGCTGAAAAGAAAATAGTTGGCTGAAAAGAAAATAGTTGGCCAAAACAGCATTTCTTGAAGAACTTTGGTCTGCACGTCGAGCACCTTACAGCGGGAAACAGCACGGGAAAAAGAACTGTTTTTCACTCCAAAGTCTACACACTGTGTCAACACTCGCCAGAAAACACAGCCTTAGTCGTAGACTCGTGAGTAGTGTAGGTATTGAGCTCTCTGTAGACTGCTTATTGCTTCTCTATTCAGATAAGTATAACAAATAAATCTTTACTCCAGGGTTGACTACAAGTCAAGTACAGTACAGTACGATAACTGTCCGGTAGCTGTCTCAAAAACCGCTTTGAAACATTCAACGGATAGCCACCACCTGCATCAACTCCAGCCTCTTCTTGTTTCTCTTCTCCCGCCTTCTCCGCTGCTTCTATCGTATGTTAATGGGCCGTTTACTAGGCTGGTTATGCAGCAACCACTGGGTGCAGGATATTGGAGAAAAAGGAAAGAATTCTGCTGAAGTGGTTGCCAAGGTCGATGAGTTGCATCAGAAATGCTGCTACTGTACTGTAACATGATTTCAGTTACTCCAAAGTAGTTACTGCTAGTTGAGTTTATGGTTGGGACTACTTATACGTACTCTCTTTACTTGACACCCTCAAGTGTATTAGTTGAGGTATCTCTTTAAGCCAAAAGAGACTAACGCTGTTAAAGACTACAACTGGACACCTTCCAGATCACTCTGTATGTCCTTCAAGCTCAAGCATTGACTCCTTAACACCTTACAGCAGCTTGTTCCGCAAACCCATCAATACCTCTCACCTATGATAAATCCAGGGCCTACCCACGACCCTGAGTCTGGATCACACTAACGACGCGCTTCTGGGCTACCGTGTGATAAGTAAACATACCGGTAGCGTTATGTCATATGGATATGCTGAGTACACCATTGGACTCCTGTGACCCGGGAATCATTTTGGTACGAAACCACCCTTGCCTTCACAAACTAGACATACCCTCCTCAACCCTGTTACCATAGCTACACTGTATCATTCTCTCACTAAATACTCGTAGTCTGTACAGTATCCACCCTAGACCCGGTGCTACTGTGACCCTGGCTAGTCTATATATGACCCTGGAACCCTGTAGTATCGTGGGCTTAAGCGAAGTAGACTAGTCGAGGTATGAGCCGTGCTAAGGTCATAGCCTTTGAGGTCAGAAGCGCTACTGTGAGTCATAAGATGTATTGTAGACATCCCAGGAAAGATTTGAAGAGGTCTAACACTGGACTCGTAAACTAGTCAGTTGAATAGCACAAGTACCATGGTAGGTCTGTAGTTAGCCTCATACTCCAATAGTAATGTACAGTTGAAAGACTATAACCCTGACTAACCCTGAATGGGTACTTTCACACACATTCAATTATCTTCACACGCTGTCATTTACATATGTACTTGTAACAGTGTTCAAACCACAGCAGGGCTAGTAGAACAACTGGGCATCGCAGATGGTGGCTTCTTTCTGTTCAAGCCAGGCAGACAAGGTATCGTCAACCAGGGTATCGTCGCTCAGAGTATCGTAATCGGCGTCGTCTCGGGTATCGGGAGAGTCGCTGGAAGAAGGGCAATCGTCTTCTCCAGGTCCAATCTCCTCTGTGTACACATAGCAGGAGGTAGGAGAAAGAGGGTCTTCGGGCTGGACAAACGAGGGTCCTCTGAACTCGAAATCAAAGTCCCCAAGTCGATTCATAGCCATGTGACCGTCGTAGTGTCGTCTGACAAGCTTGACGCTTTTTCCCTGCTGTCGAATCTCGTCTCGAGGAGTGTACTGAGGAGTAGGGTAAAAGTACTGGAAAGCGACTTCTTCCTCTTCTTCTTCGACATCTGTGTCGTTATCCTCACTGGTTCGAGACTCGTGACGAACATAGTTGCACTCATAGTCGTCTTCGACATCGCTCATGGCATCGAAATCGGTGTCTTCGTCAGACTCATGAGTGTAGACAGGCTCGACTGTAGGAAAAGAAGCCATCTGCTCTCGACTGACAGCAACGAGCTTGTGCAGAACGTCCAGGGGAGCAACTTCCAGAGGCTGAGGCATCTCAAAATCGGTCTCAGTCAGCTCAATTCGAGTGGTGTTCATGTTCATGTTCAATTGTCAGAAGATATCCTTTCAAAATGAAGGGGCAAGAAGGGCTTATAAAGACTTGTAAACTCGCTGGGAATCTGCCATAACTCTCCATTTGGCCTGATTCGGACTCTCTCAGCATAAGACATCATCATTAATTCATCTCCGAAGCATAGATTAGGAGGAGTGCATATGGCCCTGCATATGTAAGGGCAAGATTGAAACAGAGAAGCAACAGGAGAAGTAATCTATATTGCCCAGTGTGTGGTAAAAGACACGTTCTTTAATAATTTTACACAATTGAGAGCCTTTCATTGATGTATCGCATTCATGGCGTTCTAATTGTAAGATCACATTCTCCAAAGCGACATATACTGGCAAGTATTTTCCAAATGAATACAATACAGTACCTGCGTTATGGTCACATATCCATTGTCTGTACGCTATGGAGAGCTATTAATATCTTTTCATTCAATCATTACAGCACAAGATTTAATTTCGTACCTCTCGGATGAGTTACCCATAGAGTAGACTACAATAAGGAATAGATCTTGAAAGTATGCCATAATGAGTAAATGGGGTAATCTGGCTAATAATAGAACTAGATCTATTTTTGGCTTTCATTCTGCCAAATTTGTTGTACAGAATGAAGTATTTCATTTTATTGTATTGTTTTTTTCGCAACTACACCATAAGATAAAACATGGATCACTATAGTAAAAATCAGGAGTAAAACAAGAACGAACTTCAAAAGTATCCTCCAGCACAGTCATAAAACACATTCAAACTGCTCTTTAATCCTCTATTTCAATCTTTTTTCTTGCTGACTAATCACCTCTCCTCGTACATAGTCCCTCCCCTCCCCCGAACTCATCCATGGCATCCTGGCCGAGCGGTTAAGGCGAGAGATTAGAAATCTCTTGGGGTTTCCCCGCGTAGGTTCGAATCCTGCGGATGTCGCCATCTTTTTGCCTCTGTTGGTGTCAGTGTTCTGTGGTATTCTCGTTTGCTTACTAATGGTCAAGTACGAAAGAAACTGCAACTTTTTGCCAAGGTATTGCAGAAAGAAAGACCAAGCGTAGACCAAATGGACACTTTTGATTGTCTTGTACTGACGAAACATCATTTGTTTAATTATCTAAGATATTGTCAGAGTAGTGGATTCGTTATGGTACATACCGGTAGGTATCGTTGCTGAACAAGTTTGAAGATGTTGAAAACACAAAATGGTACAACTACGAGAGTCTTGAGAGGTCTGATACACCAATCTTGCGTCTTTCTTTCTATGCTCTTTTTATTCTGGAATGTCTTTTCTATTTATTTCCAGACTCCATCCTACCCACACTTTCCAAACAACGTCTCACACTCGACGATGAACCATCTCATGTAGCTGTCCACCTCCTGGAGCACCTCTTCGTCTTCTGAAACGCCCAGTCCAACACTGATTCCCTTGTCTTTGAGGCCCACGACTGAGTACTGGATGAACGGAGAAGTACCTCCCGTGCACTGAGTGAACCGTAGCTGCTCACAGGGCACATCTGAACACGTGAGGTTGCTCATGGCAAACATGGAAGACCGCTGGTGGTTGTTTGTGTGTTTCTTGAAGTACTCCTGGAGAGAATGGACCCAGGGAATGAGTCCCACAGGATGCATAAAGGGGTACCCCGAAAAAGCAGTTTGTTGCGAGTCTCGAGCTATTCTAGACTTGAACTGGTGCGCAATCTTGACAAAGGCTCGACTGGGAACCTCACCGTTCACTTTCTCAGGCTTTGGAACAACTGTCGACAGAATACTTTCTCCCACAACCATACCCAGCCGCTTGGGGTCTTGTCCAGGGGTGAAGTTGCGAGCATTGAGAGGAACAAGACCTCTAACAGGACCAGAAACGGCGTCGGGATACTTGCGGTGAAGTACGGCTGAAGAGGCACATACCAACAGTGCATATAGACCTGCCCCGACACTGAAGCCATTCTGTTTGCACATGTTGTAGAAGGCACGTGACTGCAACGACGTAAAGTCGATGATGGAGTGGTAGCCCGTCCAGTCGAGTTTCTGAAGTGGAAGTGTAGACACTTTTTTGCCGTACAGATACTCCTTGAACAATTCTTTGAGCAGCAGAGTGAATGGAGGAGACACAACCAGCTGCTGTTCCACAGGAAGAGGAAGTGGAGATGAGGAGTTCGGAACCGTGGTCGGAGGGACCAAATCTCGCGATTCAAAGTCTTGCAGCGCCTTCACTACCCTTTCTATCACAAATAATCCAGACATGCCGTCCAGCAATGCATGGTCGTAGAGAAACACAATTTCCTTGCCACTGTTGAGTAGAAACAGCTTCCAGTGCTGTTTTGAAAGGTTGAGACGGACGTAATGGATGTCTGAGACCACCTCTTCGAGCTTCTTGTGCATCAGAGAAACGTCGACAAAGTTTTCCAGTTTCGCTTCTCGTAGTTTGGTCATTTTAAAACTCCCTTCCTTGCCTGAAACAGACACCCCAAGAAGAGGCTCTTTCTCTAGCAGAATCTGAGCCGCGTAGAGAGCTCCCTGGCGATTTGTGGGTGTGTGGAGAGTCGCAGAAACGACGACATTGGAGTAGCTTCCCAGGATGCTTCGGACAGCACCATAGGTTTCATGGGGACCCAAAGAGCGAGAACTGTGAGACATGTTGGTACTAGGGAGACATTGTAGGCATGTAGATGTATTTATATATCTTTTCCAGCTCCTTATTGACTGTCTGTGTATGAGAAATCTGACGTTGACCAAATAGGAAGGTGGAAGATGAGATGAAACACAATTCCATGAGATGAAACACAATTCCATGAGATGAAAGTCTGATCTGGAGGAGCTATGCTGGGAATAACAAGCTGCGAGCATTACTGTGGATGTCTCAAAACTGTCACAGATGTCGGTGTGGACTTACAAGTACAGTACTGTATGATAGTAAAGCCCATATCTTCTCGTCTCCACTTAAGCTACTGCTCAAAATGAGAATACGGGCTGTTGACGGGATTTGACGTCATGGTGGGTCCCAACCAGCCGCGGGAACCGTGCTGTTGCTTTTTTCAGACATGACAGACGTCCAGAACGTGTATGGAACCTGGAAATGAGGGGCACGGGAAAAAAACGGAAATGAGTTGTGCCGTCTTGAGGGTGAGATAAATCATGACCAAAGTCACTACCATCGGCTACACCTCCTTACCCTCGTCCTTCTTATCGTCCTTATCGTCCTTATCATCCTCCTTCTTGTCTCCTGGCAGACTTTTGGGGACTCCTGGAAACTGCATGGTTTTGATCTGTTCGGCGCGTTTTTTAGCCGCCGCAAGCTCCTTCTTTTGCCGCACCCGCTGCGTGTAGATGGCGGGATGCAGCGTGTACTTCCTCGACTCGGGCTTGGGCTCAGGCTCGGGCAGCTTCTTATCTTTGAGAATCATCTCCTTGACCTTCTCCTCGTCCTCCTTGTCCTTTTCCTCCTCGTTTTTCTCGCTTTTTTTCTTCTGCGCCTCCTCCCACTCCTTCTTGACCTTGTCCTTCTCGGCCTCGAGCTGCTTCTTCTTCAATTCGGCCTCTATCGCAGCAGTATCAACGGGAGGATCTACCCGGGTCGCAAACCCCTTGTCGGTAAGATGCGATTTGCAAATGTAGAAGAAATCCGTGTTGGATTTGTCGATGAGAACATGTGCGGAGGGACGGTAGCAGATGTAGCACGCCTTGGAGGCGTTTTCCGCCACCAGTCGCAGAGTATAGTCGTTTTCCATGGTGACAAGTGTGAGGGTTAGTCAGGGTTGGAGGATGTATGGGGAAGAGTGAAGGTGTCGTGGGTTCGATTCGCAGGTGGGTTGGGTTTTAAAAAAAGAGAGGAGTTGATGTGGTACTAATGGGGGAGGTACGGAAGGGGTAAGGAATACCTTAGAATGGAGGTTTCAATTTTGTTAAGTTGATTGAGTGATTTGTGCTCTGTTGATACTACCGTAGCTACAGTAATTACCATGACTGATTAGAAATGGAGAAGATAAAAGGGAGAAGAGACTTCGTTGTAGAGTACATACTTGTATAGAAATATGATCATGTATAGAGTGGTTATAGGATGTGAAATACTGACTTCAGTGTCTGGATTACAGCTCATTAGTCCCTACAAATTAGCCATTGATTATTTAGCAGCTACTTGTATTCAAGTAAGTCTCTAAGTAAGTCTCTACAGTTTATGAGTATGACACTCACATCGAAGACTACAAGTACGTACAACTCCTTGTTAAAACGCTTACTTCTGCCACAGTCAGACACGTGCCCTCAGCGCCGTGCCCCCCACACGGCCCTCCATGGCTGCAAGCCTCGCTCTATTCTTTTTTTGCTCTGTTTGCTTTTCTGCACTCTCGCTTGCTTAACTCTCGCTTGCCCCAGACTACATTTCTTGGCAAACCTTGGCGTGCAAATTGAAATATCAAAACAAAAATAAAATGTAATAAACGAGTCAATTGACAAAAATGAGTGTATATCGATGCAAATAAATAATGGCCGCTTTTCAGACAGCAGTCTCCTGAAGAGTCGCCGGGGGAACAATCTTCTGGCCCTGAGAATGAGTGATCTTGGGCTGAGCAGAACCCTGGACAAGCCGATACTTGCCCTCGCTGAGTCGCTTGCCCTCCTTAAGAGAGTCCAGCGCCCAGTTGACCGAAACAGCCCGGCCAATGACCTTATCGTGCTTGCCGGCGGCAAAGTTGCGGGCAATCACGTGAGTCACCCCTGCCGTAACTACCCGTGAAACCCGTCCTCCATGGGCAATGATGTCCTTTTTCAGCTGCAAATCAGACACTCCTGATTCGGCCATGTACGAAATGTTGATGGTACACCCGGCGAAAATCGGCGGCTTGTCCGAGCCCTGGGCACTCGCAGACCGGTGGAAAAGCATGTCCTTGACCGCAGCTGGACTCATGGACTTTTTGGCAGGCCCGCTTTTAGCACTTGTAGCGGGCTTCTTTTTGCGGAAAATTTTAGAGGCGATTTTCTTGTCCATTTTCAAAGTGCTAGAAAGGGGGTATAGGCTTAGGGAGTCGAAACTAGAACCTTTGGGGGGACACAAAAACCGATACCAGCTCAGT
Organism: Yarrowia sp. JCM 30696; assembly: GCA_001600535.1. Taxonomy (NCBI): domain Eukaryota; kingdom Fungi; phylum Ascomycota; class Dipodascomycetes; order Dipodascales; genus Yarrowia; species Yarrowia sp. JCM 30696. Next base: position 565,388 of record BCKG01000011.1, read on the forward strand.
TCTTGCCGTTACCTGTCAAGGAGGAGGAAGAATAAGTGCAGTGTTGTCGTCGCTCCAAAAACAAATGGAACTTTGTTTTGTTGACGTGTTTTTTTGGCGTTTTGGCAGGGGGTGGGCGTTTATAGATGGGGCTGTTTTATATATTGTTGGAATCGCCCTGAGACGGTGAGTCCGCTGGTGGTTTCAGTTTTTCTAGCCGAGGCGTATTACGCGTGGAAAAGTGAGGATTACGTAAGCACTTCTCATTGGTCAATGAGACAGTTTCAGGGCATTGATGGGGGGTTGTGAGATTGGCTAGTTATTGGTACCGGTGTATTGCTCTTGATCTGGTGAGCAAAACGCACTTTTCTAAAATCCGTTTCAGCGAGTATAGCCGGAAATATAGTAAAAGTGGCTAAGCGTACCTGGACACGATGCATACGAGCTATTACGTCGGTGGAAGGGTCAGGTCGTTAGTATTCGATAAATATTCAATTAATATTTGATTTAATTGCATCTCTGGAATTGTCTCATCTCATTGATCCGTCCAGCTTTCTCCGATCTGCTTTTCACCAACTACTCACGATTTTAGCAACTTTTGAAAATTCCGTACTTTCTACCAGTTCTCGAGTGAGGCGTTAAACTTGCTGTAGATCATCGATGTATAGAAGGCTAGAGAAGTGCTGTGGGGGTCATTTTAATACTGTTAGAAGCGCAATCTCGAGGGGAGTATTTTGCTAGTCTTTTTATTCCTCTATTTACGATATTCGTCGACTTATACAACTTTCAAGATATGCTAAAGTTGGATACATTCTATGGACTATTCTGCAAGTACCAAAGGTGTTTAGGGAGGTGTAGCAATTGGAGGGGTATCCGAGAGTTTTGTGTCGGTCACGTGACTGGCTCGTATTTCGTATTCTGTCGCTTAATCACTTCCGTTTCTTGGCAGCGTTGATATTCTTTCGGAACTGCGACTTTCCCGGGTCTCCGTGTTCCGTTCCTCGCGTCCGTCGTATTGTCAGCGTACGTGTTTTGGCTTTTGGGAAGTTTAGAGTTGCGCAGCTAGGAGAATGTGATTTGGGGTGTTTTGATTGAGGGTGTAGTAGCGGGAGAAGAACAGTCAATTGACGATTTTAAGGGGAATCCGACGGGTATTTATACTTGTGCTTTTTGAGGCACACTTTTCCACCCACCACACCGCTGGCGACACAACTTTATCGCCCCACAAAGCTAAACTAAACACTGAGCCAAATCGCATATAAACACCTAGGGTTCCCTTTGCTTTCTCCCTTCAACCACACCAACAATGTCTACTGTTCGACAACGGAAAAGTGAGGCGCAGCAGGAGTCGCTCGGCGACAGCAGCAAGATGACGGCGTCGCTGGCCAAGGCCGAGGACGCGGCCCACCAGGGCTACGACTTTGGCGGCCCCTTTGGTGCCCTGGCCATGATGACCGGATTCCCTCTGCTCATGTGGTACCTGTACATCTCGTCCACCTACTACGACGGTCTGTTTGCGTGGCCCGCGGCTAACCAGACCTGGACCGAGTTTGGCCTGCAGCTGTGGCACTACTGGCTGGAGGGCTGCTTCCCCACCTGGCAGGCGTGGGCCATGCTGTGGATCTTCCTCGGCATCCAGGCCGTCTTCTACGTGACCCTGCCCGGCGTGTGGGGCCACGGTCTCCCCCTGGCCCACCTGGGCAACAAGGCCCTCCCCTACTACTGCAACGCCGTGTACTCGTTCTACACCTCCATTGCCCTGGCGTTTGTGCTCCACGTCACCGGCCTGTTCCCCATGTACACGCTGATTGACCGGTTCGGCGAGGTCATGTCGGTCGCCATCTTCTCCGGCATCGCCATCTCGTTCGGCCTCTACTTCTGGACCCTCTACATGGGCCACGAGCACCGAATGTCCGGCAACTTCATCTACGACGTGTTCATGGGCGCCAACCTCAACCCCCGAACCGGCATCATCGACTGGAAGATGTTCTTCGAGGTGCGTCTGCCCTGGTTCATTCTCTTCTTCACGTCGCTGTCGGCCGCCGTCAAGCAGTACGAGACCTACGGCTACGTGACCCCCCAGGTCATGTTTGTGCTGTACGCCCACTGGCTGTACGCCAACGCGTGCTCCAAGGGCGAGGAGCTCATCATCACCACCTGGGACATGTTCTTTGAGAAGTTTGGCTTCATGCTCATCTTCTGGAACATGGCCGGCGTGCCCTTCACCTACGCCCACTGCACCCTGTTCCTCATCAACCACAAGCCCGAGGACTACGAGTGGTCGACCGCGTACAACGTGTTCCTGTTTGTGCTCATCACCGTGTCGTACTACTTCTTCGACGTGGCCAACTCGCAGAAGAACCGATTCCGACAGCAGCGACTCGGCACCATGATCAAGCGAAACACCTTCCCCCAGCTGCCCTGGCAGACCATCAAGAACCCCACCTTCATCAAGTGCAAGAACGGTTCTACTCTGCTCACCTCCGGCGTCTACGGCTGGTGCCGAAAGCCCAACTACACTGCCGACTTCGTCATGTGCCTCACCTGGGCCCTCATGTGCGGCTGGGCTTCTCCCCTGCCCTACTTCTACCCCGTCTTCTTCTTCCTGGTGCTCATCCACCGAGCCTACCGAGACTTTGAGCGACTGGAGCGAAAGTACGGAGACGACTACCAGGAGTTCAAGCGACAGGTCCCCTGGATCTTTATCCCCTACGTCTTCTAAGCCTTGTGCTGAAGAACAAGCGGGATTGTATAACAGACAGTCAATATTACTGAAAAACGAAAGAACGAGTGAGTGTCATCTTTGTCATTGTCATTGCATTGTAGTATACGAAAAGAAAGGACGAGATGCGTCTCCTACTCCATGGTGTTGTTGAACAGCTGCAACCCCTCGGCAAGGAACTGCTCCTCGGTCTTGTTGCCATACTTGTAAGGACCGGTGTAATGGGGCAGATCGTCGAGGTCTCGTCGTGCGACATTGAGGGCGCAGAATCCAATGTAGTCAATGTAGCACAGGTGGTTCTGGAGCACGTTGATTTGGGCGAGCAGGTTGAATGTTGATCGGTAGCATTTGGAGTTTTCACCTCCAGCACAGGAGAAGACCGTGTCCAGGGGAGGGTTGACAAACTTGCCCTTGATGTAGACTTCTCCATTGGAGTGGGTATAACCGTCCCAGTTGGGGAGACCCACAAAGACGTCGTTCCAGTGGGTCATTCGGTACAGTCGTCGTTCTCTGTTGATCTCCAGGCCGTCTCCGTTGCCGAACCACAGCGTGGAAATGTAGTCTGCAAAGGCCTTGTTTCCTACTCGAGGCTGGCCGTAGTTGATCAGGAGGGGATCGTAGCCCTTCAGTTTGATGGAAGTGGCGCCCAGCAGAGCCATGGCAGCTCCCAGAGAGTGGCCCGTGACGTACAGCTGGTAGTCCGGGTATGAGTCGAGATGGTCCTTGAGCTGGGGTCCAATGTTGTGCCAAGTTTCAGTGAAGGCCTTGGCAAAGCCGTCGTGGATCTGGCACTCTTTGCAATCAATCTGGGCCTCCGGGGAAGTGTCGTTGGCCTCAAAGGAGTTCAGAGCAGGAACATCCACGAAAAAACTGGACTGCTGGAATTGGATATCGGTGATAGCGTCGGCAATGGAAAAGGTGCCTCGGAAAACAACGTACTTCTCCTTCTTCACGTGATCCAAAGCAAGGAAACCAGTAATGGAGGTGGAGAAGAAGTCGCCTCCAAAGGTCTGCACGAGCTCAATGTCAGGAAAATAAAGACACGACTGACCGCAGGAAAAGTCGCTCTTCAGAGGAGTGAGAGGAGCGTCGACGCAGTAGGCAATGTTGGACAGATGGGAAAAGTTCAGAGCAGCATCGTAGAAGCCCTGCCGGACAAGCTCAGTCTCGGTGGAAGGCGTGGTGGAGGCAGCTCCAAACAGGAGCACCGAAAAAAAGTCCTTGAGTCGAGCTCCAAGGTTGACCATGGTTGTGGAGGGACCAGGAGATCTATTGTTTCATATATAGACCATGGCTGGTTCCTCGCCTACAGCATGTTTGCATACAGGGGAGGGGAGAACTAGCTGGACTGCTAGTTTAGTACCGGTAGGAGGTAGATCTAGTTTGTATCTAATAGTAGACCTCGTCCCCTGTTACACCATTAACAGTGAGTGAGGTTGGTTAGATTGTCTGTCGGAACACTCAAATGTCATTCTTTTGCTCCAAGGCCTTGAGGCTTGTATTCTTAACACTTTTTTGGACCACACATCCTACTCCTTGCTTTCACACACCCCTTTATCATAGTTATCAGTACATACATCACAGTCCTAAACTATGCACTACCACTAGAACCACTAAAAATACAAGTCTGGGGTGTACCGTGACTAAGTAAGAAGCCCATTATTACCGATTTATCTTCATCAATCGGACTTGCAACCCCCATTATCTATTCAGTCTGCCAAGTATCCGGAGAAGATACACTTTCTTGGCGCATCAAGGTACGAGCGAGTTTATTAGTTGAAAACGCGACATTACCGGACTCCTGTATAAATCTCTCCCACTGTCACGATCTACTTCTTCACGTGACTCTTTGGTACCCCTAGCATCTTCCCTGCACCCAGGCAATCCACCGATCTAGCGCTAGACGATGTTTACTTATAGATCCAATCAAACTGAGGTCTTAGGGCGATACCAACACCAAGACAATTTTAGCCATGATACGGCGAGCCCGGGTATGTCCGGAAAGATCTACTGCATCTTCACACCCAAAAACCAGTCAAAAAAAACAACCACAAAACTCCCATCTCACTAACATCCCTCCACCTCTGCGCCTAATAACGTTTAGACCGAGAAAAGCGAGAAATGAGATGAAAACGGCCATTAGAACGAAAGCAGCTGATCTACGACTCAGCGTGGCCCTCAAAGTAACACATCAACGTAATCTAGCGATTCTCATCTATTTTTCATGCCAAATACCACAGGCGAGCTTATTCTTCGAAAATACTCAAAAGCCCTGTAGATCGTTGGGGAGAAACGCGGAGCCAGAACGGAGTGCATAGATGAAGCCGGAGAGATAAGAAGACCTGTGGCGGGCTTTTCAAATTCGAAATAGCCCGGTTTTCTGTGTGGTAAAAAATGCTACACCTGTCAGATAGACTTTGCAGACAAGGGTGAACCATTGGGGTTATGGACAAGGGAGAGAAGACATGCTGGTGGGTGGAAAATGCAAATCCACGCTGCCTGTACTGCTAACTACAATCATTTTGGTTCTTCCACCTTAATATTCATTCCCATAGACATACATCCCCCACGGCCCAACATTTTGTATAGAACCTTATTTGTAACTCAATGACTTCCTGCCCACTCAAAAAAAAGAAGAGCATAATGGACCGTCAGCTTGAATCGAGTCACGTGACCGTCCGTGGGGTGCTCCGCGACGGGTATGATTGATTGCGTTTCGGGCCAACTGTTGTCAAGGTTACCCCGGACTTTTTCGCGGCGAGCTCAACACCGCTGTTTACGGGGTACGTCTCCTGGGTGATGGTTGGTACCACTGCAACCGCCCAATCGTAGCGATTCTTCCGGTGGTAGTTTCGTTTCGATACGACGTGTATTGCGTCTGCGAGGTCTTATCTCTGTAATTTCCGGCTTGTGACGTTTTCCCTCTTCTACTCTTAAAAAAAACCAGTCATGTTTCGGATTTTCGGACCCACTTTACAGCGCACCTTAAAGACTAGATGTGGCTGGAAAGCTGGATGTTGGGATTGTGGCAAAATGGGCTGCATCACTGTGTTTGTTGAAACGCGGCGATTCGGGGAGTACTAATTAAAATGGGATGTGGCGAGACGAGGGTGTTGCGTAGACGCTGGAGGGAAAAGGGATACACCAATCGAACGAGCGCCGCGAGCTGAATGCAACGGTGTGCTCTGCATTCCAATCGGGTGCGGCTCCACCCAGCTATACGGTGGTTCTTGTGCGTCCGCATTATCACAGGTGGGAGTGTAGCGACAAGTGCACACGCATACGGACTATAAATACGAATAATAAGAGTGTCTGTGGCTCTGCGGGCAGAGCTTCAATTTTAATTCTGAAAAGCGCAATCTGCTCGCTGTTCTTCCCTCTCCATTCTCCCGCTCTCCATTTTGCGCCACACTGCGCCCCGCCCCCAGAACCTCAGCTCGCCAAGAACACCTCCCGCTGACAAAAAAGTTTATCTTGCTCCTTCATCACTCTTCATCACCACCATGAAATCGGCTTTCAACAAGCTCCGGCCCAACTTTTGGTCGAGGCTGACGCCGTCGTCCGACGGCGACTACTTTTTCGTCGAGCTGGAAGACGCTCACCGCACCTGGCACCCCGGAGACACCGTGCACGGCAACGTGATTCTGGTGCTGTACAAGCCCCAGCGCATCAGCAGCGTGGATCTCATTTTTGCGGGCAACGTGGTGGTCAAGAGCGCGCTGGTCAAGGGCAAGGGCAGCCGCAGTGTTCTGTTTGAGCAGAAATTGCGGCTTCACGGCACAAATGCCGGCACCACAACCACCACAACGGCTCCAGGCAGTGGGAACACGGCCCCGGTGTCTACAAGTGCCACAAACAGCAACAGAAACAGCGGCAGTCACGCAAGCACGCGCACGTCGCACAGAAACAGCAACAGCCACGGTTCCAACGCCCCCAGCATGTCCACGTCCCCAACATCCACGTCATCGGGAGTGGTTCCCAGCGAGACTGGTCCAGCCTCAGATAACCCGTCTGTTACAGACTTGTCGAGAACAGCGACACGGCAGTCGTCAGACGGATCGATATGGAGAAGCGTAGGGTCCTCCACGCCGGGACCAGACGTGATGAACTCTGTGACCACGGAACCTGTTCTCAGTTCGAGAATGTCCATGCACACCACCAATTCGCATCTCAGCCAAATGTCCAGAGAGTCACACGTCACCACGGCATCGCGCGAATCCCACATGTCCAGGGACTCCAATACCTCCACCTCCTCGACGTCCGAAGAGCTGGAGATTGGAGAACACCGATTTGCATTCATTCTGGAAATCCCCCAAAAGGGACTCTACAACTCGCTCGAGTTTGAACGAGGGTCCATTTCGTACGTGATCACCGCTGTGGCCAAACGACACGGCCCTCTGCCAGCTCTGCATGCGAAACGAGTACTCCAATTGGTCTGTCCCGTAGACGTGGCTCGTTTGCCTCCTCCAAAACCGTCCACCTTATCTGTGGAGATCCAAAAGAGAAAGAAACAGCAGGGAATCATTACAACCACTCTGGAAGTGGGGAGAGGAGGATACTTACGAGGCGAATCTTTCCCGGTAAAGATCACCATTCAGCATGTGAAATGTGTCAAGTGTTTACGAGGACTGGTGGTGACTCTATGTCGGTTCAGCAAAGTCACCTGTAACGACGACGAGCCCCAGAGTTTTCGAAAAGACCTTTCACAAACCGTCTCGCCACTGTACACGGACCCCGTCACCTTCTCCTCTACAGTCTCTACTACTCTGAGAATTCCCCCTGATGTATTTCCCACCACCAAGGGACACGGATTGGTCAGTTTCAACTACTGTGTGGAGGTGGTGATTGATCTGGCAGGCAAATGGGACCTGGAAGAGGATCGAACGGGATTCCTGCATACAGACAGACTGAAAAGAAACAAGGGAGTGGTCAGTCTGTGGACTGAAGTGATCATTGGCACTGATAGAAGAAGATACCGATCCGACAGCCACGCCACGGCCCACACAAACAACAATAACACCAACCACGTGACCAACCACGTGTCGCAGAACCACGGCAGCCCCGGCCACGTGAACTTTGGTCACGTGCCCTCCCCCAGCGGCAGCAGCAGCCACGGCAACGGTCCTGGCACATCACATGGTGTGGGCCACGCCTCGCAGTCGTCCTCGCCGGGTAACCACAGCAACTACAGTTACCATGGTAACACAAGTCACATGAACAACCACGTGACGCCCGGATCGAGTCAGGGGCTTTCTGAAAAGCAGCTCATGAAGCTGCGCGAAGAGGCTTTACTTCCCTCGGAGCCTGCCTCTACCAGTTCTCCCTCTTTGGATGCTTTCCCCTCGGCTCCAGAGTACGGTCTCGAGAGCGAGGGAGCTGGATCCAGTGCGGGGCCTTCTGCGCCTTCTGCGCCTCCTGCTGCTCATACGATTGCTGGAGTGGTTGCTTCTGCCCCTCCTACTCCTTCTGATAAACATGAAAATGAGCTTCTGCGGCTCCAAGGTCTTTCTTCCGATCCATACGCCGATGAAGACCACGTGCCACAGTATAAAGAGAAGGAAAAGGCGCCTGAAGAGGTGGTTGCAATGCAGCTCAACGAGCTGGCGAGTGTTCCTCCCATTGAAGGTGAGCTGGAGGAGGTGGGCACTAGTGCCAGTGCTCCTTCAGCTCCCGTAATGAACGACCAGGAAGGAGGCTTCTTTGATGCTTCCAGCGAGTTTTCAGCGCCCTCGGCTCATGGCCATGTTCATGGTCACAGTCACTCCAGCACTGGTACGATTGTCAATGGGGGTGCCTCAGCGCCTCCCCTTGGAACACCCTCTATTCACAGTGTTTCAGACACTCCTACGGCTCCTCCCGTGATTACGCATGGGTTTACAGGTCCTGTTGGTCCTGGGGTTGTTGAGTCTGGGCCGTCTGCTGAGCCTGGCACCAGTGGCACGGCCAGCACGACGGTGGACTCTCTCAACTCCGTGTCGAGCTCTGGTACACCTGCATCGACCCTACCAGACACTAACAAGTCGCTGTCCGACAGCGACGATATTTATTCTTAGCATAAATGTACATTATAATGAATTGATGACTACTTCTAGCACGTTTGCCTGCAGTATCTCTTGCCAACGGGGGAGCAGAACCAGCACCCAGGGTCTACTCCTTCAGGAGGAGGGGGCCAAGAGGAGGGCCAGTTGGAAGGTAAGGCGTAGGTGGTGGCAGTCGAAGTGGCGGAGGTGGTGGTAGTGGGAACGACGGTGCTTCGACTCGAAATGTAGCTTGTAGTGAGGGTGTTGGCTGGAGGACAAGGGTCTGCAGAGACCAGGCAGGTAAGAACTGCCAAGGAGATAGTAGAGAGCTTCATGACAGAAAGGTGTTGATACAATGTTAGATGGTGAGTGCTACCTATAGGATCTTTTGAGTGCTATTTATAGTAAGGCTGAGTGCCAGTTTCTGTCTCTCTACTGAGGCTCGATGGATTCTTCAAAGGGACATTGTTTGAGGCACAGGTATTGTTGAATAATATCTACAGATCACCAGAGTCTATTGTTCAACATGAGGATGTATGGTTTCCGTAACAGGAAATTTCCAGGCTTCCTTGAGGCAGTCCTGAGGCTGGCATGTACCTCTCCCCCTGCGTTTACTACCGGTAGCTGAAATCTGCTAATATTGGTGAGGCTGGTGAGGCCGATGAGGTTCAGTACCGTACAGTATCGTAATGAGGCATTGGCGTGAACATCTGACAGAAAGCATTGAGCTTGAGATGTTCTATGAGTTGATAGATGTAGGGTAGCTACTTTACGGGGACAATGGATACAAGTTTGCCATCCAATAATGGTTCTTGTTAGTCTCCTTAACTTATATTTGACTTACTGAACAGCATAACGAGAAGCTTCCGAGTAATATCATATCCTGGACACCATACATTCTCCTGGTAGGAGACGATGCTGAAAGAAAAAACATAAAAGGAGTAAAAAGATATCGCACTTTGTGCAATCTCCCGGGGGCGAGTCGAACGCCCGATCTCAAGATAACAAATGCTTCCATTACAGTCTCGCGCCTTAAACCAGCTTGGCCACCGGGAGGATGTATGCCCAGGGAGCGTTGGATGTAGTGGATGTGGAAGGGAGGCGAGTTTTGGCGCGAAAATGAGCAAACAATGATTTAAACGTATTATATTGGGGTTTCATTGGCATGTTAGGGCTATTATACGTCTTTGCATCGTCTCTAGGGTATATTTGGTTGTTTTCAGTACAGTACGTACCTGTAGTTGACGGTGAGGTGAGGCCTGTGAAATGGCTTGGTTCTGGGTTAAACCCCGGAGAGAGTAAACGTCGCCTAATAAGTAACCATCTAGTAAATCTTCATGTTTCTCATCTCTCTATCTAATAGCAGAAGTCTCCTATCACCAATCTTGACAATTCTCTCTTAACCCCAGTTCAACTACGGATACAGAAAATAATCGCTGTGTCTTTCATCTTGTGCAAGTACTGTAATTACAGTAATTCTGACTCCTGTCGAAAATCTTCCGTGTACAGAAAAAACCACAGTTGCCAATATCTCCCCTTCCGGATAAGATGTCCAAGGTTATGGTTCAGTTCAAAATACGACTAAGATGCTTGGATAGTGCACTAATTAGATCATGCCGAGGAAAAGAGCTTGTAATACCGAAAAACAAGTGATCACGTGCAAACTTGTTTATACCACCAACTCTTCATCTGATTTCCGAAGCTCCCTAACACCCACCTGACACAAACCCCATCTCAAGTCGTCCACCTTACAATACACATCTTTAGACTGTTCCACCCTTACAAAGACAAAGAGGACGACTACCAGTAGAGAAGTCGGAGTCGGAGACGGTGTTGGTTAACTAAGTGGGATTGAAGCCTTAAAAAGTATTCAACGATTTGGCAAACTTGTCTGGCTTTGGAGATACCTCTTTACGAACTGGATATGTCTGTTGTAATATCAGTTACAAAACGTTTGCCTAATTACTGTACAAGTAAACATAAACACTCATTATTTCCTTTTCAATCTGTCATAACGCGTTACTTAAATAATATACTACTTCTAGACTACCTTCTACTGCTCAACAATATCGGGGTAAAGCAGATCCGTGAGGAACTCGGCAAAGTCGCCGCCAATCTCGGATCCCAGCAGCTCGCCGGCCCGCTTCACGGACTCGGTGTTGCCCAGCTTCTCTGCCTCCTGGGCAATCATCTCAAGGACCTCCTCCTTGGTGAACTGGCCATGCTTGGTCCACTGCCACAGCTGAGCACGAGAAACCTCGGCAGTAGCAGCATCCTCCATCAGGTTGTTGATGGGAACACATCCCAGACCTCGCAGCCAGGCCTCCATGTATCTCAGGCCGATGTACACGTTCTCCTGAAGCCCCTCCTTGGTGATAGCAAAGCCCTCGATGGTGGTGTCCAGCAGCTTCTCGGAGGGAACGTCCTCTCCGACAAAGTCAAACTGGTTCTCTCCAGGCATGAGCTCGTCAAACTCCTTTGTGGCGGTCTCGGTGAGTCCAGGGTGAGCAATCCAGGTGCCATCGCAGCCTGCAGATGCCTCTCTGTGCTTGTCGGCCTTGACCTTCTCCATGGCCACAGCGTTTTCAGCTGCGTCCTTGAGAGGGATGATAGCAGCCATGCCGCCCATGGCATGCACCTTTCGCTTGTGGCAGACGTGCACCAGCCGGGTGACGTAGGCGTTCATGAAGGGCACGGTCATGGTGATCATCTTTCGGTCGGGAAGCAGCTTTTCGGGCTGGTTTCGGAACCGCTTGATCACAGAAAACATGTAGTCCCACCGGCCACAGTTGAGCCCGGCAGAGTGGTCTCGCAGCTCGTAGATGATTTCCTCCATGTGCAGAGCAGCAGGAAGCGTCTCGATCAGACAGGTGGCTCGAATGGTGCCCTGGGGGATGCCACAGTAGTTTTGCGAGAAAACAAAGACATCGTTCCACAGACGGGCCTCGAGGTAATGCTCCATCTTGGGCAGGTAGAAGTAAGGGCCTCGTCCGGCGTCAATCAGCGCCTTGGCGTTGTTGAAGAAAAAGAGTCCGAAATCAAACAGAGATCCAGACATGCTTTTGCCGTCCACCTGAACGTGGCTCTCAAGCATATGCCAGCCTCGGGGACGCACCAAAAGAGTGGGCCGGGTGCCCTGGGAGCCTCTTGCGTAGGTGGCCTCCGTCCACTTCTTTGTGGTCAGCTTGTAGGGCTTCTTTTCTGTGTCAAAGTCCACCTGGTTTCGAATGGCGTCGTAGAGGTTGACCTGACCGTCCAGACAGTTGTCCCACGTGGGCGCCTGGGAGTCCTCAAAGTCGGACATGTAGGTGGCTACGTTTGTGTTCAGCGCGTTGATGATCATCTTGCGGTCAGGCGGACCGGTGATCTCCACTCGTCTGTCATGAAGACCGGGAGCCAGAGCAGGGCCAGTCCAGGTCTTGTCAGCTCGAATGTCGGCCGTCTCGGTGGGGTAGGTGGGCACTTCTCCGGCGTCGTACTTGAGCTGGTTCTTTTGACGCAGATCCAGCAGCTCGAGGCGACGGTGGTTGAAGTTGTTGTGGAGCTCGACGAGGAACTTTTGGGCCTCAGGAGTGAGAATATCGGCCTGGCTGGTGTTCCCCAGCTTTGGCGTGGTAGATGCAGGTCGGAATGTGGCGTTGATAGTCATAGCGAGTTGTGTATATGGAGTATAGGGGTGTGTCCAAGCGACATGTTCTTATTTATATGTATATAGTGAGTGGCTGTGTTTTTTTCGTTTTTGATTTTTTTGTGACGGATAAAAGGACATGTTATCCGGGGTGCATGAGATCAGCAACCTAGATAGGGCGGAAAGTCTATAGTGACGGGAAGTTTATTGAAATCGTGGGGGACGGGTGGGGGGTCCCTAACTAGCGCTGGAGAGGACGTAGAGCGATTCTGAAAGTGTAGTTTTACTCCTGCGACCTGCTTTAGTCTAAGTGCCAATTTTCAGCGTCCCAACTAGTTTAGATCGCCTACAGTCCACCTCTCCCTTCTATCCGAACTTTGGCCGGTCAACCTAACGGTCTTCTCCAGACCGCGTCTAAAATTGCTAACAAAAGGTGGGAGACAAGCGACGGATATATGTTCCGGTTTTCGGAGAGACCGGGTGGAGACAGGAAAGGGGAGAATTAGAAAAGCAGTACCTGTACTACCGGTAGTACTTGTACTTGTAATTAGTGTATTTGCCTACCATGGTAGTATGTTTAGTGACTGTAGGTTTTGGTGGATGGTTAATCTAAGTACTTGTACAAGTATCTCATGATACCATTAGATTTGACGGATGGCTCTCTCTCATGATACTATTAGATTTGACCTCCTACCAATTGCTCATTAACTTCGGACCAACGGAACATTCAAAGAGAGCCACCGGTCTGGAGTGCCCTGCATATGTCACGCTACAGCTGGAAGTGACTCAGTGAAATGAATTGTAAGTCCGTTGACTCAGTGAAGCGGAGATATGTGTGGGGGTATGAGCAGTGAGCGAAACGAACTGCAAATAAGAGCGCCAGGTTGGATTAGTATCGGTACAAGTAGAGATACTGAAGAGCGGTCTTGTGAGGTTTTAAGAGACAGGGCTTGTACGGATACATTGTTCCTGTAGCTTGTTTCCCTCATTATGACGATCATAATTCTAACCAAGGCACCATTCCTGTGAAGCTCAGCCTCATCAATTGTCAAAACTCGATATTGTCACGTGTGGTAAAAAAGAATTGTTATATTAGATATCAGGCTACAATGGAGGTACAAGTACAAGTATCGACGGTATGAGTTATGTTGTAGGGGAAAGTGTGTAACGGGAGGATGGTATGTAGATGATATGAGTGGTAAAAAAGATGACGAAACATACATGTATCACACATACTGGCTTTTTAGTGACTTTCCTGATAACTAGTAGCATCGGAATACACCATAAAACACCTGTTTCAGGGTGCTCCTAACAGCCAAGGAAATTGTCTTGTTTTGGCTTAGTAAGCTTCTTTCTTAAGGTCTGCCCACGTGCTTAGTAAGCATGTTTACTTACTGAATGCTTACTAATCAAATCCTCCTCGCGCATACGCTCTCTTGGCTAGGATATTCACAGCCAGACCTGTAGCTGCCACCAGAAATTTCACCGGCAAGCTAAAATTGCCCGCCCTGTCCATCACAAACGCAGCACTGATGATCACGAGACCCAGCCCCGAAACCAGATTATATCCAATGAATGTCGCCAAGGGGGTGTCTTGAGACGCACTGTTCATTCGCATCCATGGAATCACCACTATGGCTGCTGAGATCCACAGAAACAGCATGTTTCGCATGCCGTAGATGAATTTGGCAGATACTTGGGGTATCTTCGGTGGCTTTCGTCTTCTTCTTGGAGGCATTTTGTATGGGTGTAGAAAGAGATATCGTGTGTTGAGATGACATGAAGTCTAGGTGTGTTAGGGTTAGGAGGCGTCAAAAATGACATATTTACTTGTAGTTGAGAGGGTATAATTGAGGTGAAACAAAAAGTTGGTTTTTCGTTGCTCTGTGAGCTTGAACAGACGTGTCTGAGTCTTCTCTGTCTTTTATCTCACTTCTACATCTCTACTTATATTCTTACTAAGCAGACCATAGCACTTGCAAGACGAGATATAGATTTTAAGGCAACTATAGATCATGTGGTTAATCAGACGCAATAACAACTTATCGGCTTCCTACTACACGATTTCAATCATCTCTTTCTCATTTCTTTTATTCCTGCTTCACTTCTCTCTCTAATAACATTTAACCACAGTAATTACCGGTACCCCAACATCATTATAAAACTCGACACAAACAAGCTAAAAACATCAAAATTGCAAAGTTACATATACAGCGTCCCACTGTCACTACCCATCAACATTCCACCCCTCTATACTGCCTCCAGCCACCACAATCACTGCCTTCATATCCCCATCTCCATGCATCCCAGCTGCATCTTAACGCAATCCAAACCTTCGGTGGAAAACATCTCCAACTTTTTCTGACCATTATCACTACACCCAAACTCGCTCGAAATGGCTCGAAAACAGACCGGCAAGGGCCGGCGAATGGAAACCAAGCACCGGGAAACCACTCACACCTCGAGTTTTCCCGCAAAAATGGCCATGTGGGATTTTGAGCACTGTGATCCCAAGCGATGCTCAGGCAAGAAGCTGCACAGATTGGGCATCATCAAGAGTCTCAGAGTTGGCCAAAAATACAGCGGAGTCGTTGTTTCGCCCAACGGCAAGCACGTGGTCTGTCCCGATGACCGAGAAATCGTTGAGGAGCACGGAGCAGCTGTTGTAGAGTGTTCCTGGGCCCGACTTGATGAGGTGCCCTTCAACAAGATTGGAGGTCCTCACGAGCGTCTCCTGCCCTATCTGGTGGCTGCCAACCCCGTCAACTACGGGCGGCCGTGGAAACTCAACTGTGTAGAGGCCCTGGCTGCCTGTTTTGCCATCACAGGCCATCTTGATTGGGCCGAAGAGGTGCTGTCTCATTTCTCATGGGGACAGGCGTTTTTGCAGATCAACGAGGATCTGTTGGAGATTTACGCCGAGTGCACGGACGCAGACTCGATTAACGAGGCCCAGAAAATGTGGCTCGACGAAATCGAGGCCGAACATGCTCGCAGACAGGAGGAAAAGGCTGCTGCTGGAGGAAAGTGGAAACACGGAGAAGATCGAGACCACGGAAAGGCAGGAGAGCTGCCTCCTTCCGACGACGAATACGAGTACGATGAGGGAGAGGTGGACTTTAACAGAGAACTCGATAACCCGGGAGAGGTTGATGTGTTTGGAAACACCATTGTCAAGAAGAAGGAACCTAGAGTCGATGCCCTAGGTAACACCATTGAGAGTGACAGTGAAGAGGAAGAAGAGGAGATCAAACAACCTAGAGTTGATGCTCTTGGCAACACTATTGAGAGTGACAGTGAAGAAGAAGAGGTCAAGCAGCCTAGATACGACTCTCTTGGAAACACTATTGAGAGTGAAGATGAGGAGGAAGAAGAGGAAGAGGAAGATGAGGTCGACGCTCTGGGAAACACTATCAAGAAGGTCTTGTAGATATTTATCATAAGCAATAGAGAAAATGAAAAATATTCGTGTTGGCTACGGCCACTAGTATGTATGTAATTTACTCGTACACTAAAGTATAATCAATTCTTTTATAGTGGTATCGAATGCAAGACCAGGTTAAAATCCAAACTTGCTCTTGAGGATACCCTTGAACATATCGTTCTGGGCCTCCTTGATACTCTCGTTCACGGAGTTCAGGTAAGAATGGCCAGTCTCCTCCAGGTTGTCCCAGGCACCCTGAATACCTCCCGCGTTTCTTCGTCGAACTCCGTCCTCATCGTAATACTCATCGTCGTCGCCATTACCAGTGTAGTACTCGTCATACCTTTGTCGATGCGCCACTCGCTCCTGGTGCTTTCGTCGCTCCAGGTCCCGCTGTCGCCGCTGTTCCTCTCGAGCTCGGTCCTCCTCCTGGAGCATTGCCTGCGACTTGGGTCGTCGAGCACCTCCAATGAGCTTGTCAATGTCCTCCTTGGTGGTGTAGACAGATCCTCTGACCCACTGCAGAGTAGAAACTACAGGACGAGGAGGAGTGGCCTTGAGAGGATCGTAGAGAAGATCGCCGGGGATATCCTCAAACTTGACACCCTTACCAAACACTGAGATCAAGCCTGCCTCGTGTCGGTCAATCTGAATGATGATATCGCCGGTCAGAGAAAAGACGGAGTTGACACCGGTTCGAGGATCGATTCTGTACGGCAGTTTCTTGACTGACATTTCTCGCAGAGAGGGAAGAGCAAGACACACCAGCTCAGAAGTGTCTGTGATGCAAGCCAGGGCCATGGAGTCTCCTTCTCGCAGGAAACAAATGGAGCCTCCAAGAATCGAGTACTGAGGGAACTTCTTGTGGGTCATCTTGGACGCACTGGGTCGAATCACTCGCACATCGTGCACACTAGTGACCACAACAGTTCCGGGAATCAGCAAATCCTGGCCCAGCTTAGCCATAATGTGAGGGAAAGCCAGAGCTGCAGAACCCCGCTCAGCATCAATGGCGTTGATAGCCAGGATTCGGTCATCGCAGATACGCATTCGGTTCACATACTCGACCTTGTATCCTCCTCGGCCGTTGGGCACAAACCGGTAGGTGAGAAGCTCTCCGTTGGAAGTTCCAGCAAACAACACGATGGACGAGAACTCATCGTCGTCAATGCAACAGATGGAGAACTCGAATCGAGTCACGTGTGCGGATCCCACGCCTGAGCCTCGAGATCGGAACACTCCTCCTCCTCCAGTCTGGGAACACGACTCGTCGTAGATGATGGCAGGTCCTCGTCGGTCCACGATGACCACCTTGCCATTCTCGTATCCAATGGCCACAAAACCCACGTTGGAGTGGTCCAGAGCAGTGATGTTGCCGTAGTTCATGTTGATGAGCGAGATGGGCATGAATCCCTCCTTGAGACCCGGGGTGAAGCGGTGTCGGATATCAATCACCTTCTCCTTGCTTTCAGACAAGTTTAGATCCTTGATACGATCCAAACCGGGGTTGGGGTTCTTGTTCACATCAAACTTGTACAGAATCACGTGTCCCGTAGCCACGGCGACCGCCAGCTCGGCGTTTTGGCCTGCAAAACTCACCTTGGACACGGGCACTCCGTCCTGGAACTTGAGCGCGTCCTTGGTGTCGACCTCCAGAACCTTACTCTCCTGAAGTTCGCCGCGAGAAGCGTCCCAGATTCGCACAAAGCCATTCATGTGGCCCGTTGACAGCGCGTTTCTGGTCTGGAAACGTCGCAGGTGACGCTGTGCGGGAGCTCCACCAACCAGGTAAGGCTGGTGGCCCTTGACAGACGCCATCATACCCACCCACTGGTTTCGAGGCACTGCAGCGAGGTTCAGAGTGGTGGTATGAGGATGAACCCAGCCAATGGAAGGCGGCATGACTGAAGCCGTGTGAATCGGAACTCCCTCAGGAAGCTTGATGGAGTAGATTTCTCCGATGTTGAGCAGCACCACCACCACTCCCGGGTCATGGAACCGGTTGTGGAAGGGAGAAGCAGCTCCTAGTGGGAAGAAATCGGTCACATCGGCTCCCTCGGTGATGGGGAACATACGCGTTCGCTTGGGGGTACCGTAGTGAGTTCCCATGGCGGCGTAGGACGTCACAGCGACCGTTGGAGTCGGCCCAAAGTCCATGTACGTCAGTCCTCGGATCGGGCCGTTGTCAATGTCTCCTCCAGCCACCAGAACAGAGGTGTTTTCGGGATTCTTTTCGCAGATCCACGCCAGACCGGTGATGGGCAGTCTTCGGCCGCCAGGAGGGGTCTTGGACCGTTTGGGCTCGTTGACATTGGAGTCCGTCACTGTCCGGGCCTGCAGAAGATTGCCCTCGGCAGCGTCCCAGAAGACAATGGAGCCGTCCACGTGCCACGTACACACATGGTGTCCGTTGGGGTGCCAGGTGGCTCCCAGACAAGGAGGAGATCGGTTGACTGTCTGGGTAGCAGCATTTGTGTCTCCTCCAGGCGCTCCAGCCGGCAGCTCGTACTTGAAGTGTCGAATGATGTTGTTTTCGACCAAAGAAAACAGCACGACAATCTCCTTGTACGCCACCAGCAGCACCGAGTACTCCCGTGGACTCAGCTCGATGGAAATCACGTGAGAGAGCCGGGCAGCCGGGAGAACGGCCTTTTGAAGGTTGCCGATTCGGAACGGCGACATGCACCCTCGATCGGCGTCGTAGGTGATGATCTGGCCGGATTCTAGACCAATGAAGACCCAGTCCAGCGTGGGGTCTGTGGCAATACAGGAGATGTTGCCCGAAATGTTGTTGCTGTAGAGAACGGATCTGCTTTCGAGGGAGATGATGTGCAGAATGCCGGCTCCATCGACAGCAACAATGTACTTGCCGGCCACAAACGCCAGAAAGTCTACAGATGATCGGTTGCTGGGCAGCTGGATGATCACCTCGACGTTGACCTGTCCGAAAATGTGAATGGCTCCGGAACTAGTGCCGATAGCCAGAAGCGATTGGACCTGGTCGAAAGCCACCCGAGTGACTGCGCCTTGGATTCCATATCGAGCGAGCTGGGTTAGAATTTGGTATTCGTGATATCGAAAAAAGATGACAACAGGGCGAGAAAAGTAGCTGTAGATTCTCCTTAAGTGTGGCAATTCGGTGAGCTATCAATGGCTCATTTTGACCTTCTCCTCGTGGAGTTAGGAGCCTTCCAAACGGAAACTCTGATCCGTGGTGAGACATGATCCATGAATGATAGAAAGTGAGTCGCCGAATTTGGAGTCAAAGAACTATGCAGCAAACAGTATACCAACAACGACATAGTTGATACAAGTACCATGAAGACAAACCTCATGTTACTTCTCCTGTATCTCTCACCACCATGTCCTTACTGACAGATCAACGAGATATGCAGAGTGAAGTGAAGTAATCAGCTGGTGAATCATGCAACATATGAAATGTAAGCGTCCCAGTGCATCCATGATACTGCTCATGTTATTTCTCTAACATGTAAAAGACATTTGCTCGTATCACACCCTCTGAACAGTGGTTTCGTAAGACAAGAATGCTGTAACCACCACACTCCCCTAACACCATATTATACTCACATCGTCGAAATCGAAGGCTCGCTCGTTGAGGGCTCCAGACAGGTCTCGGTTTCCAATACTTCGCAGCTTTCCAATAAGTGCGGACATGTTGAGTTGTGTGGAGAAAAGTGTCTGTTTGTGTCTGTGTTTGTGTCTGTGGTTGTGCCTCTGTTTGTGTCTGTTATCTTTGTGTAGTTAACTAGTCTTCAACGTCTGTGTCTGTCGCTCGGTGTTTGTGCCACTGATACCGTCCAGCTTGAGTTGTTAAACTGCTGAATACTCCAGTTACTCAGTCGGATGTAACTTGCAACTGACTTGCATGATTGCCAACTGTTGTTTACTATACGGAGGTAATTACAAGGTGCAGGACTGGGGTAGCTGTGGGGTGCCAGAGGCGAAATACAAGCAAGGTAGATATACCATTTTGATTGGCTACTTGAGGAGACTCAGAATATGTCTTAAAATGTCAATTTTCCTCGCTCTATCGGCCACTTGACAGCCACCAATAAGTCCGCCACTTTCATCCACATGCACGTTGGAACTTTATTTAAAAACCTTATTTGGTGAACATCTCGTTTAGACCGAAAAATAGCGAATGTGAGAATACAGGCCAAGGAGAGGATATATTTATTGGGAGAAGTGATTTTAGGAACTCTTGAAGGTCATTGATTTGATCAACACATTAATTGCGGTCGCAACTTCGAAAATACCTCAACTACAGGTCCCAACAAAAGTGCTCATCACCGATGCATAATGACATCGTTGGACTTCAAGCCGGGGTATTTTTTCAGCGGTCTCGTATCGTATCAACAGTCAAGAAATAGAGAGAGAGTGATGTTTCTGGCAGCTCTTTGTTGGTATTTGTACAGTACTTTCCATTCGTGTAGCCAATATTTGTATACCATGGATCTCAATGAGCTCTTTTCACATTTGCAAGATTTTAGTTAGCTTTACTTACAATGTGAAATTTTACTTGGGATGTTTGTTGCTTTAGCCCTTACAACCATAGAACTACCAACGGTGAAGGATTCGTAACAGTTAGGAATAGGAATCAGTGGTTGAAAATTGTGTCTATCCTCTCAGCTTAGTACTTGTACCAATTCTTGAAACTGGCAGGGTTTAATGTGTGGTTTAGTGGGTCTGAAAAACGTATAACCCTTTCGAAAAAGAGAGCACCCCAGAGCTCTTCATGTGGGTTGTTTTATACCAGTGTAAATTCCCCGTCCTTATGAACACCTCAACATCACCACTTGTTGTATATGTTCCCACAATCGCCCGCCTTCCCTACTAACAATCCAAATCTATTCAACAGTATATACTAACTTGTCCTCCTAAATAACAGTACTCAGTCCGTAGACAAAGAGAACAACGAAGAAGTCGCTCTTGGCCAAGTTGAAGGTCTTGTAGAGCCGAGAACCGCTCTCAATGTAGCCGCGGTAGGGCTGGGGCACAAAACTGGCCAACTGAAGCAACATGGAGTCCGGAGGAAGACGGCCCTTGTCCTGCACCAGACGAGCGGTCTGCAGCACCAATTGCACGGAAACAAACAGAATGAGGGGCTTGACGGAATGCAGAGA
The DNA here is from genome assembly GCA_001600535.1 of Yarrowia sp. JCM 30696. Lineage (NCBI taxonomy): Eukaryota > Fungi > Ascomycota > Dipodascomycetes > Dipodascales > Yarrowia > Yarrowia sp. JCM 30696. The sequence continues at coordinate 586,305 of BCKG01000011.1, forward strand.
CTCGAAGTAGGGCTCAAACTGTGTCCACTTGTGTCCAAACGTGACCACGGTGTACAGGCCGATGAGGACGGCCGTCAGAGCGTGCAGGATGGTCCAAAACAGATTCTTTTTGGGCGACGCAGAAGGGACGTTCATCTGAGCACCTCCCTGGGCTCCGGGGGCACCGCCCATCATGCTTCCCAGGTTTCCCATGCCAGCAAAAGGGTTGCCCTCTGCTCCTCCAGGTCCTCCAGGAGCGCCCTCGCCACCCATCATCATCGACATGAGCTTGGACAGATCTGGCTCTCCCTCTCCGGGCTGTCCTCCCATACCTCCTGGGCCTCCAGGACCGCCCATGCCTCCAGCTCCTCCCTGAGCACCCAGCATCTGTTGCAGCATGGCAGCAAAGGGGTCGTCAGAATCGGGCATTCCTCCCGCAGACTGCATAGCCAGCGAGCCAAACGGATCCTCTCTGTTTCGAGCCTGGGGAAGATGGTGGTGAGAGTCCACGGAAATGTCGACATCCGGGGGATCCTCAGAGTCAACAGTAGCAGCAGAAGCAGGGGCACTGGCTACCCCGACTGTGGGTGTGGATCCGGTAGCCGAGGCAATTCCTGCCGAAGTGGCGGAACCTGTGTCTGTGTTCTCCTTGCCCACGACCTTGTCTGCGTCATCAAAGCCCTCAGGACGCACGGTTCCTGTGATTTTGGCCATTCGCTCGGCGGCCTTCTGCTTAATTCGGGCCTGTCGCTTCTCCCGCGCAATCTGGGCGGCGCTTTTTTCCGTTTCAGACATTTGCGCTTTTTGTGTACTGGTTGTGTGTTGTGCTGAAATGTGCTGTGCAGCAGAACAAGTCTTGTCCTGCCTTGTGATCTGGTGATAAGTGCACTGGAGTTGTGTTTATTAAGGTTGAAGAGATAGAGTTCCTAAGCGAGTATGCCATAAAGAGGAGTAAAGGAGAGTGGTGGTACTTGTAGAGAGGAAGAATGGGTGACTTTTAAATAGTTGATTTGATTGAGGTGTCAAAAGTATTTTGTGTCGTCGAGGTTGAATTTCGACCGCTTCTGGAGAACTGGGCTACTTGTATCGGTACAGTAGTCTTCAGAGTGAACATATGAGAATTGTGAGAAAATGACAGATGTGGAGAACTCGTGGTCTGTATCAATACATTACCATTGCCTTGATGATTCTCTCTAATGTCTCCAATTCCAATTCGGTTCAGAATTGCGTTGCAGGGATGATTTTTGGGCAGTGGTGGTTGTACTTGTAGATGGAGTGATGAGCTCATAAACTCATCAAGAAGCACTTTACAATTACAATGTACAAGTACTTGTACAAGTACAAGTAGTGTCGCGTTGACGTTCAGCTGTCAATATTTCGTTTCCTTTTCCAAAATCTCCATTTTGATCTGTTTCTGGTTGAGCAATGCCTCCTTATATGCCCAAAGTACTTGTAGAAGCTGAACATGATGACCATATCATAATCCGACAGACCATTGATATTGCCAAAAAACACTCGAAAACTGGAAATATAACAATGGCCAGCTGTTATTGCAATTTTGATAACTCTTCTGTCTGTCTTCCTCCCTTATAATGTCTTCGCCTTATCATGTCAAAATATGTACCGGTACCAGTATTACTAATTCACACTGTATCGAAGAAGCAGACCAAGCCCTCCCCATCTCCCTACAACAGTTACTAGTACATTTTCAATTCATTCAGTTAGTATTTGCTATGTTTGTTATCACAGACTGTCTGGGAAGCCGGGCGTCGACAGTGTCTTGTTATAGTGGACCATTGGTTAGCTCAAGAAGAGAGCATTTTACAACCAATACCGGCCTTGAGGAACACTAGTTCTACCGGTACTCTTTTGCACAAGCTCGGGTGGAATGGTAAGATGCGCCATTACACGTTAGAGCTGTTTTTTAACGCACAGTATTGCATGTTCTGTACAGTACACCAGCGATGACATTTTCTGACCCAACTCGATCAGTTTCCATCCAATTTGGACCGGAGTTGGTTCATATTGAAGTTTGGAGCTTGCCAGACTCTCCTTTGGTGATTTTATCCCATTCTCTCACGTGTTTACGCTCTCTTTCGAGCGATTAATCCCAAGTCATGGCCAGATCCTCCTCACTGTCAGGAATATCCTCGTCGCTGGCATCCTGAGCGCTCTTTTCGATCGGCTGATCAAACTGCTGCGTCGTAGGATAGCCCACAAGCTGGCACATGAGCTGGTACCTCTTTCGCGCAAAGGCGCCTCCTGGAGGAGGTGGACCAACTTGTGGGGTCTCTTTTTCCTTGTATTGGGTGGTGATCACGTGAGCAGCCAGGTGGTCCCAGGTCTGGAGTGTGACCACGAGCCTTCCTCGCTTGGTCAGAGCCTCATAGTCGCTTCTGTCGTCCATCGTCATCTGCTCTAGTTGTGTAGCTGTAGGAAAGTTGCAATCAGAAAGATAACAAGAACAAGATGCACCCCAGATTGAACATGTGGGTTAGGGTGGAGAACTGGAAAAGGTGGTGGAAAGGTGAGATAAGGCGGAAAAGTGAGCGAAGAGATATGGTAGAGTATTCGAGCAATTTTTATGGCATTCCTGGAAATCTTTCTCTCTATATATATACTGTTTTTGTGGCTTCTTAGTGTTGTGTTTTGTTGAAGGCTTCGAGACTCTAGACATACGCAGGAGTTCAAACATTGACACAATTCCAGTCTACAATGATTAGTTAATAATGACCTTGCTGTATATCATTCGAGAGCTCTCTTTTCGGAGAATGCAATGGTATATTTTATGAAGGCATCATGAAACTATTGCGTACTATATACACCTTTCCCATCTCAGTGTATCGTGAAACGCCCACAAGTTCCACACAGTTATCATCTGAAAGCTGAAAAATCCTACACCGATGAATGACGACATTCACGTTACTCTGAACGCTTTCCCCCAGTTGCAGCTTCTCTTCAGCCGTCTCTGGAGTGTACTTCCTGTTGAACATCTAGAGAGCAACAGAAGTACTCAAGAACAGAAAGGCGTAGTCTAGAAGAGATCATTTACCCAAGCCTCTCAATCTATACACCTCCAATACACCCCCAGCACACCCCCAATACACCCAAGCTGTTATTTAATGACATTTTTTATTTCCTCTGGTCCCGCTGACTAAGCATTACTTGAACTACTTAACCGCGTTCAACTAAATATAAAGTTCGTCAACTATTTTCCCTCCAATCCTCCCAAAGCGAACTCTAAATGCTGCAACAGCCAATCACCAGCTTGGAAATGGCAAGTTAGCATTGCACGTCCAAAGATATCACGACTGAGCAGCTCGAGAGCCAAGTTCTTCGAAAAAACAGCCCAACACACAACACAATGCTCAGCCGAATTGTTTCCAAGCGGGCCTTCTCGGTCTCGACCAAGGTGTCCAAGTCCATCATCTCGTACAACGGCAACACCATCGAGATCCCCGAGGAGTACACCAAGCAGGCTCCCAACCGAGACTCCACCTGGGCTCCTGCTCAGGCCTCCAAGACCGAAATCTTCAAGAACAACATGGTGCGGTTCGAGCAGAAGGATCTCAGCAAGCAGCCCATGCCCTACGCCGGTATCGAGCTCATTGCCCAGCAGCCCGTTCGGTTTGTGCACGGCAACACTGCTGTTTGTGACGGCGCTAACCACAACGGTCCTGGAGCCCAGGGTCACCCCAAGATTTTCATCAATGTGGATGCTCCTGGTCCTCATGCTTGTCAATACTGTGAGTAGAAGATGTGTGGCATACAAGGAGTGGATTTGAATGTGTCATGAGTGAATGAGTGAAGGGGTATGTCATGAGCTAAGCGAGTGGCATACAAGGAGTGAATGAGTTATGTCATGAGTGAATGTCGTGAGTGAATGTGAATGAGTGGGTCATGAGTAGTATCAGGACGCAACTTGTTGACATTCCCAAAGCGATGCGTGACGTGACATGAGTATCCAAATATCGTGTTATCAGAGCGATATTGATGTGAAAGAAGGATACCTGCACTCGTCTGAGTGGTACTACACTGTTGTGTAGGTCCTGCTTGGTATAGATAAGAGGTTAAGAGAACAGAGAAGATAACAAGTGAGGATAAGAGCAAAGTGATACCAAATGAATGTGAAGGGAAACAGAGCGATAGCGACAACTAAATGCGACTGAAGGTGAACTTGAGATACCCGGGAAATGAGATTTTGAAGGACAGGAGAATAGGAGAGGAAGTAGTGTAGCCCAGTGTTCTGCTGGGTAGTTGAACATTTAGTGAGCCTAACTAAATGTTCTCAAAAGCTACACATTGTGTGATGTGGTTTTCAGAGCTGGTTTTTTAGGCTACCTATCTCCTCATTCATCATCTTCAAGCTGTGTCTTCCAAGTACTCATTTTCCGTCTCATTCCAAGGTCTCTTCGAGGCCCTCCATAATGTCTCGTTTTTGCATGGCTCACTTATGACCGTCTTCAGCTTTACTCCACTTTTATCTGCTCCAGCTTTACTCCACTTCTATCTTCTTCACAACCCTCCAACACTTATTCACTCACCTAACAAACTCCCTATTCATACTAACACAGGCGGCACCAGATACGAGAAGGAGCACTAGAGCATTATATATTAAAGACACATTTGCACATTTGAATGGGAGAAAAATAAGTGCGGTACTTGTGTACAAGTACAAGTAGCCTGTAGTCTCTACCACTCTCAGTTTCAGCCAATGAGATTGAGGGTAATTGGTAGGTCATCATATAGAAGAGTAGATGTTCAAAACCACATTTTCAGCCATTTCCTCGGAGTATAAGCGTCCTGAAACAGTTCTCACATCGTCAAATGCACTTCTACATCGTCAGATGCACTTCTACATCATCGGCATATCTCTTCAATCAGGCGTAACTACCCAGGTGCTCGAAGTGTAAGTCTGTCAGTAGCTACAAGTAGCTACGAGTAGATACTGTACCATATACTCCTCCATAAAAGCGATAAAAACCCATATTTGTGGCAAACCACTCTTTTATATGCCCCCCTCACTAGCTCTCACGTGACTACGCTAGTAAATCCACTTACCTACTTTTTATAGCACGTGTCTAAGAATTAGAGGCCTGTAGTGGACGTTGAATAGTTGTCATGCCGAATTGCTCTAGAAATGACAAAAAAAGGTGGCTCAATCTCATGTTATATCACATGACCGGGTTGCGCTCTCACATGACCTCGTCATAACCACAACTGATCACATGACCTCCCTCAAAGGTCCTCTCTCACCGACGCGTTCAAGGTTCCTTGTCCGAAATTGAACAGTTCTGCCATAATCTAAAACTAAGCGAGAAAACAGGAGCCCCCTAAATGACTATTCCACTGTTAAATGTCTAATTTTCTCCAAGGAAATCAATTCCCCGTACCCGAAATACTGCAGATCCGTTTTTTCCCCGTCTATATCTCGCACCCTCGACCCAGACTACGGTGCACTAAAATCTTCCACACACCTCACCCCCCATGATTATTAAACTCTCTCGTTCTCGCTAACGTGTCTCTAACCTGATACATTTTCCAACACCACCACAGTCTCAGTATGAACGGTTTCGCCACCATTCTGCTGCTGTCGCTCATCATGGGAGTGGCCGCGTTTGTCGCGGGGCTGCTGCCTGTCATTTTACCGCTTTCTCCGGCCAAAATCAGAGCGATTTCGGCTCTCGGAATGGGCATTTTGCTGGGCACCTCGCTTATGGTGATCATTCCGGAGGGTGTGGAGACTCTGTATAGCGAGTCTGGCGAGGAAGAGGGCAGCGGAGCTCCGGCGGTTGGAATCTCGCTGCTTGTGGGCTTCTTGATCATGTACCTGATTGACAACATCCCTCTGATCAGCTCGCTGTGGAAAGGCAAGGGCAACTTCCAGAGAGTGGACGTTGAGCTTGGCGAGGTTGACTCGGGCGATGCCGAAACCATCGTCGACGACTCGCGAGCCAGCACCGCTCATTCCACCTCTGCTCCCTCTTCCAATGCTGCCGGACAGGCTTCTGCTCGAGCTACAACTACAGGACTGGTGATCCACGCTCTGGCCGACGGAGTGGCTGTGGGCTCTTCTGTGGCTGCCGGCAACTCCAAGCTCGAGCTCATCATCTTTGTGGCCATCATGATCCACAAGGCCCCGGCTGCTTTTGGTCTGGCGGCTGTTTTGCTGCGGTGTGGACTCACAAATGGCCAGGTGAAGCTCCATCTCGGCGCCTTTGCTGCTTCCACGCCCGTGGGATCGATTCTCACGTGGGGATTGATCAAGGTCATTGCAGGAGACGCCTCGGGCGACACGGCAGGGTCCAACTCCATGCACTGGTGGACGGCGGTTCTGCTGCTGTTCAGTGGAGGCACGTTTTTGTACGTGGCCGTCCACGTGATGCAGGAGTTGACTGGCCAGGATCACAGTGGCCAGGCAAAGGCCAGTGACAAGTTCACCCCGGCGGACTTGGGGTTCAGTGTGATTGGCATGCTGATTCCGTTGTTGACATTGTTCTTGCCTGATGTCGAATAGTTGCGAATCGTGCAATGAGCAATGAATGATCCAGAGACGGTCAAAAGTGGACTGTCTTTGAGAAGACGTAAAAGCAAGTTTGAACACCTCATCTCGTCCTTTACGTCTCCCTAAAGCTCTACCTGTACAGTACGAGTAAAGATCATAATGGCCACTTGGTGGCCCATAATCCGGTGCAGTTGCGGCTCACCATCATACCCTCTATATGGCTGTCCACACAGTCATACTGACTAACAAAATACACAGATTGAATTCTGGTCTATAGACAATGTATACTTATGAATGATCATAGTAAGTGGTGAGGTTGCTGGTTTTTACTCTACAAGTAGACCGAAGTGTTAATCATATCATATATCAGCCATGTTACAAGTATGTACACGAAGACCGGTATACTTCTAGTAGAGTGAACCAGTGTTTTAGTGGGTGGTTTTTCGTTCTTTGGAGCCAATACCTGACTTGACCACCAAGATAGTTGTACATATATACACTTCCTGCTGTCCCTCTTCACCCATTCCAAGATCCTATAATTAACCATCCATTATCTATGTAAATGCATCTTTTTAACGTCCTACCCTCACTAACCCTGTCCATCATCTCTTCACCTTTCGTCGATCAATAGAGGGTCTATTCAGAAACGCCATTCTTCCAACTGTGGTGGCTCCCTCGGCCTTGGGGGGCAGCTTGGACTTGTTCTTCTTGAGCACCTTGACCGTCACAGGGCCCTTTTTGATCTCCTCTTCCACCTCCTCAAACACCCGCTTCTTGGGCTTCTTGGGCTCCTCCACAGGCATGTTCTTGGACCGCTCCAGGGCCTCCAGCACCTCCAGAGGCAGCTGTTCCTGGTCCTCGTCGTCCTCATCCTCCTCCTCTTCGTCGTCCTCCTCCTCTTCGTCTTCTCGAGCCTGTCGTCTCAGCTCCTCAAGCTTGTCCTTCTTGGCCTTGGCCTGCTTAGCCAACACCTCGTTGGCCTCCCGACGCTTCTTCTTCTCCTCGGCAGCCGCTAATGCCTGCAGCCGCTGCTGTTCCTTCTGCTTGGCCAGCGTTTTTTCCTGACCATCTTCCAGAGTCTCTTCTTCGGGAGCATCATCGCTGTCGTCCTCAGACTCCTCCACAACCACCTTTTTCTTCTCGATGATAGGCTCGGCGCTCAGGCCGTCGTCATCGAAGGTGATTTTCTTGCCCTTGCCCTTCACTGGCGTCTCTGTGGTATCTGACGTCTTGTTTTGTGTCTCGGTGTTTTTCGGAGCCTTGCTTTTGGCACTCTCTGGAGTCTTAAAATCCTCCTCCTCAGCAGACGAAAGGTCGGAATCGTCGACCAAGGGCTTCTGCTGCTTCTTGGGCGTGTACGCCACCGTGTCAGATCGCTCTCGGACCATTTTTGTGTGTTTTTCGGGGTGGTTTGGTGGTGATGTCGAAACACAAATATATTTCCCAAACAGCTGCATATATTTTTCCTGCATACAAAATTATTTCAACAAAGTTAGATCGAGGGTTAGGGGAGGAGAGGTGAAGGGAATACTGAGTGATAGGACAGAAGACACTTGATATAGGAACACCTGGATGTTAAAGAGGGTGTGCCTTTTCAGTGAGGCTTTGATCAGTTCGCTCAACAGTAGGGTGAGGAACTGGTTAAGTAAATAGTTCACAGAGGTGCTTAATGTGCTTATGTAATCAAATTATTGATTATGTAAGCTACTGAAAAACCGATATAAAGAGACGAAAATACATTTGGTGGTGCTGTTCTTTAAGATGCTGATAGTATTTGCCACTGTATTACAAGCCATCACCTACCTTCAGTATTTGTCAAAGTACTGGTACCAGCTTGGTGTTCTGGTACTTCCAATGATTATGATTATGTAATCGTACTGTTTTTCACGTAAAACACCAAAAATCCACTAAAAGAAATGTAAGGGCTTGGCTGTGGTTATTTAATGGCCGCTGTCAGGTTGTATGTTTTTAAAATCCTTCCAGTAGCCCTACTTGTAGTGGCACAGGTACTAATTTCTGCCACCCCCAAGTGTATTAGTTGTGGATTTGTTGATGTTGTCAACAATTGCATAAAGTGGTTATTTAGGCACATGCGAGTCATGTATTGCGATAGGGACCGAATATATTAGAATGGAAGGGCTCCTTTAGACATCTCCATTACTAATTCAGTCATTCTCAGTGGATTTCATACTTCCATCATGTCCTACATGAACACTGCTCCTTTCGCTGATTCAGTGTGAAAAGTTGGAATACAAGTATTAACGTCAGATCAGCTCATAAGAACGACAGACACTCCAAATTCTATCAAAGCGATTCCTGCTCCTTGTAGCTACGTGTAGACACTTTCTCATCAATAATCATAACTTGCCTATAACCTCAAACCAGTACAAACATAAGTAACCACCAAAGCGTCAGAGTTGACAGTGAGGCACCAAGATCGACGTTCTTGCAAAACGCTTGAGTAAATTTCCTCGAAAGCACTTTCCTTCTTCTACTCGTACTTTGACACATGGTTCCCACATTGTATCTCTTGTACCTTCATTCAGCTTACAGAATCATACATAATCAACGCAGTATGGTTATCAGACATCCAAGATGAAAGCACAACAAGCGACAAACATTGACAATGGTTATTTGTACAAGTGATAGTTGTACTTGTAATGCTCTACACGTAGCTACTTCTAGCACAAGTACCCTAGTTTTGCCACTACTTGTACATACTAGCAAGTATCTTACGCTTCATCTCAGGCTACTTGTACACTCGTGTGCTTCGCACCCTCTTTTCTAATCATCCAATCATTATCTATATACAATCCAACTAAGGAGCGCAGTAGCCACCGTCGACGATGATGTCAGCACCGGTGGTGTAAGTAGCAGCGTCGGAAGCCAGGTACAGGTAGGCTCCGCACAGCTCGGTGGGGTCTCCCTCTCGGCCCATGGGGATGAGCTGCCACCACTTCTCCTTGGTCTCCTTGGGGACAAAGTCGGAGATCTCGGTGGCCATGTAGCCGGGCGAGACTGTGTTGCATCGGGCAAAGCCGGCCCACTCGACGGCCAGCGATCGAGACAGGTGCAGCAGAGCGGCCTTGGCGGCGTTGTAGCAGGCCTGCATCTGGGGGATGTTGACGATGTGGCCGGACATGGAGGCGGTGAAGATGAAAGATCCCTTGCCCTTCTTCTTGAAGATCTGGCCGGCGTACTTGGCGCAGTAGTAGGCACCGTTGAGGTCCAGGTTGATGACCTTGTCCCACTCCTTGTTGTCGGGGACGTCGATCATGGGGCCGGCGGTCCAGGGGACACCGGCGTTGGCGACGAAGATGTCAATGGTGCCGAAGTCCTTCTCGATCTGCTGGATGGTAGACTCCACGGCGGCGGCGTCGGTCACGGGGCACTTGTAAGCCTTGGACTTGACGCCGTAGGTCTTGGCCAGGTACTCGGCCTTGGCGTCGGCGGGGTGGGAGTTGTACCAGATGGCAACGTCGGCACCGGCCTGGGCGTAGGCCTCGGCGACGGCGTAACCAATACCGGAGGACGATCCGGTGATGGAGGCGACCTTGCCCTTGAGGGAGAATCGGTCCATGATGTTGGTGGGGAACTTGGGGGTCTCAGTGGGGAGAGGGTGGAGACCCGTGGCGAGAGTAGAAGGTCCAGACATTGTTGTTGTGATGTTAGTGGAGTTGTAAATCAACAGTAATTAAGGTGGGACCTGGGGGGGTATATATAGACTTGGGAAGACTGACTTTTTTGAGTCTGTGTCCGTGTCTCTACTTTTGTGTCAGTAGCAACCAGCAAACAAAGATGAGCCATGCATCACTTTAGCCTTAATAGCTGCGCCATGTCAGAAGTTAAAAAGTGGAGCAGGTGGCTGACGTGTTTGAGAGGTCTGAAATGGAGGCCAAAACACGCCGGGAGTGCGGTCCAGGTCTCATTTGCCCTCTTTGTGTGTCTAACACCCCCGAACACATGTTTCTGAGTCCACTTGAGACTTGTCTCCATGCATGTGGGATGAGATGGGAGGGGAGCACAAGAACCATCCAAACCACTCAATTCGACTCCACAGTGCTTGGATCACACAATTGAGCTAACACGGGGTATAAAAGGCCGGCAGAGTTCCCCAGAATTGCCCTTTTTTGCAATACCTCTTTTCCTCGCCTACTTCTCAATTCTCACCCCTTCCCCTACACTCCTCCTGATAACATATCAAAGTTAAGGCGGACATGCACTTTGGGAGTGATTGGAGTCTAACTTTGACACTGTTCTGCAACTAGCGGTTATATACAATGACTGGTTACAAGGGAGACAGGAAACACAGTAATATCCCCACTAATCTACTCAAAGGACGCCAAGAAAGCGGCCTAACTGGTCAATTGACCTGCTCGTGTGGTGCACTCCCACAGACCATGACGTCACGCACCACACCACTCTCCGTATCCTTGTCTCAAACTGTAAACTGCAACATTGCGGGGACGTCTAAAAAAACGCCGAGAAAGTCACCAAAAGAGGAGAAAATGGTGAGGTATTTAGTCGGGAGGTGAAGACGACGATAAAAAAGGCTCTGGCCGTTTTAACGGAGCGATTCGTGGGCTGACTAATCAAAAATGCCCCACAGCAATGTCCCATATTGCAGGTGTTTAAGTTGCCCTTCAGAACGAGATATCGCTACTGGAAGTCCAAGACGGTATCTTTCCAGGAAACAAAATATACCATCTGAATCAGCTCTCCTCGACGATTCCAAAACTACCCTCATTTCTGCAATTGACCCATTTTCACCTTCTGGGAAACTCCCTCACTTGCTTTTTGCTCGCATTCACCACTCGAAACACTATAATTCCTGTATGTCCCCATATTAGCAATAGTCGCGGAGCTCAAACACGCTATAATAATCCGTGGTATTTCTCACGATACTAATAATAGACAAAGCGACGGTCTGGATGAGAGTTACCCGGAAGTGATGCAGTAGTTCGTTTTAGGATGGGACTTGGATGTGGGTGGAATCACCACTCCAGCCTCACCAATAATGCAGCTATTCCAATTCTGACTGAACTGCCAAACTCCCCCCGCCCCTCCAATCATTTTGACACCCATAACCACCCCACTATTTCACTTTTGAGACATCATGCTCTACTCTTACTTCCACTTTAGAGTTACTATACTAAAACAGTCTCCTACGGAGGTCGGAGATGGAAGTTACGACCATGTTCCACGGAGTCGAGGTCTGCGGTTATCTCCGATCACGTGACCCCATATATCTTTGCGGATTGCTCAGTATTTGCAGATTGCTCCGAAAGTATGCGCCTCCAATCATGCCACGTATATGTCCTGATCTGCGTCACCTGCATAGAAGGTGGCGTAGGGTTAGGGCTGGTCGAATTGGTGTTAGTTGGTAGTGTCAAGTAAAGGTAAGTAAGTGTAAGTAAAACTTCTGAATTCGGTGTACAGTCGAATTTGAGGGAGGAAAATTGATCAAACACACATAATGGGTAATTGAGCAAGCTTTAATACTCTGAAAGTGTTTCCAGGTCTATATATCGTCTTCTAAGCAATGTACATGTCTTCTGGGCACCTCGTAGCAACGTCCAGACATTTCTCTCAAACTCGATGACTAATCACACGCAATATTTCGTTCTCATAATCTCCGTCGTCTCTTCTCGTGGCATGTCTCAGAAGTCCCCCCATCGCTGTTATTAAAGCTTTCACGTTCATCATCCAATTATGGGAATGTCTTAGTCATGGTGAATTCGGGAAGTCGGTGGAAAATGGAGATACAAAGAAACTGATGGTATCAAAATACTCGTCTAGCTTTCGTCGTTCCAACCATACTACTTTCATTCTCTCCTCTCTTCCACATTAACGACAAAAACATGATCGCCCCCCTTTCTCCTGGCTGCATAAAATACGCATGTCACTGCCTCCTCCAATATCACACCTGTCGTCATCATCGCCACCACCACAACCACAGAAAATGCACCCTGTGATTTCGGACGCGTTGCGAAACGCGCATGGCACGTACCACGCCGCGCTGGACCGCTACTACGCGCTCACCACCAAGCAGCGCATTGCGGTGTGGCTGGGGCTGGGGTTTGCGGGCTTTATGGGGCTGGGGTTCCTGATTTGGCACCAGACTCTGATTGCCTGGCTTGTGGCCTTTGCGGAGACCGTGCACGACACGCCGTTTGCGTGGGTGGGGCTGTTTTTGGCCATCTGCATCATCTCGTTCCCGCCTCTGATTGGGTACAGCATGATTTCCACCTTTTGCGGCATGGCCTACGGATTCCCCAATGGCTGGCCTCTGTTGGCTGCTGCCACCATCATCGGCTCCACGGCGTCGTTCCTGATTGTGTCGCGTCGATTTGCCAACTATGCGCGTCATCTGGCCCAGACTAACACCAAGTTCGCCGCTCTGACACAAACGATGGAGAAGGACTCGTTTGCGCTGCTGTGGATGATCCGTCTGTGTCCCCTACCTTACTCGCTGAGTAACGGAGCCCTGGCGTCCATTCCTTCCATCACCCCCCAGGCTTTTGCGCTGGCTACAGCTATCACCTCTCCAAAACTGCTGATTCACGTTTTTGTGGGAGACAGACTGGCCAGACTGGGCCAGGGAGAAAAAGACTGGACTTCGACGCTGGTGGACTTTCTGTCCATCGGAATTGCCGTGTCCGCAGGCGCAATCACGGCCTATATCGTGTATACCCGGACGTTGCAGCGAGCTGCTGAGATTGAGGCAGAGCAGCATCCCAACTTGGACGAGTTGGATGTGTTGGATGATGACGAGTTCATCGTTAATGATGTTTAGATGGGTGAGAGTCGAGTACTTGTACCAGTCATCATGAAGCGGAACTAACGGTGTCTTATTGACTAAGACCTACTGTGGCTGTGTTTTCCACGCAGATCTAACCGAGATACCAACACACACTAAGAGCACTAATTAGAAATTAGATGCACTTAGACAATCAGGGCTAGACTTGGTCAGCCTAACTTATAGTAGAGTGCGGGATATGGGCACATTTGATAGACTAAAAATATATTGATGACGATATTTGGTGTGACCGAACATGCGAGGGGAGTGTACAAGAACTTGTACTGTACTTGTTGTCACCTGTGTTTCTGTGAGGGACCATGATAGATTTACAGAGCTGGAAATGAGACTTTGACACTTGTAACAATGATACGTGGGTGCTAGTTATTGATGAAGCGTTATTCGCATTTGGAGTAGTCATCGCTTACTCATAATGATGTTCACTCTTCTTCAACCAATAGCACCCTACTGACATACTGATACACACTTCATTTATTACGATTACGTCTGCGATTTTCTATATCCTGTCTATCGAAGGTACTCCACACATGGGGTAAGTCTTTGATGTCAGGATTAGTCAACTGTTCCCATGGAGACGCGAAAAGAGAGATAATCACCTGAGAATCGATAAACTCCACTTTTGGCATACTGTTCGAAGGGATGGTCTCTTCATAGTCGGCTCTTGTCCCTTCAGAGCCGCTTAACTTGATTGAGAAGTGATAATAAGGACCCCCCCAATCTTTCTCCTCGTGTGTGAAGACAATTAGAAGATGAGAATTGAAAATAAATGAGTGCTCGTAACGTCGACGTCGTCTTCCAACGTTAGGCACCCAGGCTGCATTGAAAGAGTTGTTGATGATGTTCATTTGTTTCGGAGACAACTCAAGATGTATTCCGTGGATAGTGGAGATAACTGAGCCTTCCAGTCTCACATTCATGAAATCCTGCTGGATGAGAACTAACGACCCGGCATCTTCATTTCCATGTTGCATCTCCGTGTAAAATCTTTCAGATTGTAGAAAATGGGTGTCTGTGGGTGTCTGTGTGTTGACTATAAGGGTACCGGTATGTGAGACTGACAGATACCAACTTCCAACTTCCAAGCTAATTGGATGAACATCCCTGTCAGTGTAGAAACACCTGCACTCTCGACCCCAGACACTTGACACCTGTCACATCTCACTCACATCATTCACTTAAACCTACCAAATACAGCAACAATAGTTGAAATCCACCTATGGAGTACTTCTACAGTACAATACCGGTACAGCTGACACCTGTATCGTACCCACCTACAATCCAATCCGCCATATCTGTTAATCTATTCTACCATTACATACATACTGCAAATGGTTCTCCACGGCCTTAACTAGCCTTGGTTCTACTGTGTTGTTGGTTGGTGGCTTAGCTGCTGTTAAAGTGTTCACTTTCGCTCGTCCACGTCAGCTCCAATGATATCCACCCACTTCTTTCCGTTGAGCTCCTTGACAATCTCCTCCTTCATGTGGACGGGCAGACCGGGACCCTGGTAGGCCAGAGCGGTGTACACCTGCACAAAGGTGGCTCCTGCTCGGGCAAACTCAATGGCGTCCTTGCCGTTGCTGATTCCACCGCAGCCCACAATGGTCAGCTCGTCTCCCGCGTTCTTTCGCAGAGTCTTGATGGCCTTGAGAGCAATGGGCTTGAGGGGAGCGCCAGAAAGACCTCCGGTTTCGGCCGAAAGGTAGGGCTGGGACCGCAGCTGCTCGGGCCGCTGGATGGTGGTGTTGGACACAATGATGCCGTCGATCTGCGACTTTTTGGCGGCAGCGGCAATCGACACAATCTCGGACTCGCTCAGATCAGGCGCAATCTTGACCAGAATGGGGGTGTAGGTGTTGGTGAAGTTGACCTTGTTTCGCTCGGC
Source organism: Yarrowia sp. JCM 30696 (assembly GCA_001600535.1). Taxonomy (NCBI): domain Eukaryota; kingdom Fungi; phylum Ascomycota; class Dipodascomycetes; order Dipodascales; genus Yarrowia; species Yarrowia sp. JCM 30696. The sequence continues at coordinate 601,494 of BCKG01000011.1, forward strand.
CACCACGGCGGTCAGCAGCGACGCCAGCTTCTCTTCGCCCTGCAGAGCTCGCAGGCCGGGGGTGTTGGGGGACGAAACGTTGACCACCAGAGCGTCGGACAGGTTGGCGAACCGCGTCACGCCCTGGGTGTAGTCCGAGACCTCGTCGCCGGTCTTGTTCTTGCCGAGGTTGACGGCCAGCACCTTGTGGTTGTCCAGCGAGTGCCGGGCGTCCTCCTTCTGGGGCTGCTCGTGGCCCAGGGCGTGCAGCAGACGCTGCTTGAGCCGTCCCATGACCGCAAAGTGGCCCTCGGAGTTGAAGCCGTACCGGTTGATGACGGCGTCGTCCTTGGGGAGACGGAAAAACCGGGGCTTGGGGTTGCCGTCCTGGGGCTCGGGAGTCACAGATCCCACCTCCACGTAGGCGAATCCCAGACCAAACAGCCCGTCAATGGCCTCGCCGTGCTTGTCCAGACCGGCAGCGACACCGATGGGGGTCCGCAGAGTCAGGGGCCGCTTGGAGTTTTTGAAAATCGTCACCTCCAGCAGGTGGTTGGGGTCGATCTCGTTGTCCTCCTGACGCTGCCGGGGAGACATGCCGTTGGCCAGAATCTCAATGCCCAGCCGGTGAGAGGTCTCGGCGTCGGTGCACAGACGCAGAATTGGCAGCGCAATGTACTGGTGGATCGCGGATCTGCTGTCGACCGTGTAGAAGGCAAAGGCCGTGGCTCCGGCGAAAATGGCGGACCACTTGAGAAAGCCCGTGAACGACGACTTGGTCTGCTCGTATGTGGTTTTCGAGTGCAGCGATCTGTGCACGGGCCGCAGGGGAGCAGCCAGACGTGCGGATCGCCCCGATTGCACCAAAACTCGTGCTGTTCTGGCAGACATCATTTTTGTGTAGGAGGAATAAGAATCAGCGAATCAGCGCATTAAGGTCGTGATGATGGTGTCATGGTGGAGGATTTTAAGGTTTGCGTGTGGTTCGGGGTTCGATTTTGGGTGGAGTAGGTATTTAAAAAAGCTGACATTGAAGAGATTGGACTGGGAAAGTTATATTGGAGTGATAATAGAGGTGGTCTGGCTTGATCCAAAATTTCCAGATACTTGTTATTGGCCATGTAACCCTTTTTCACGGTCCCCTTTGGGCTGCATATATTAGGTTCGGATAAGCTTGCTGTGATAGTAATAGCCGAAAAATGATATTGGCTGGAAAAACGTGGGGTGGGAAATGAGAGGGTAATTTTACGAGATTACTGTTGATCACGTGGCTTGATAATTAGTATCCATGTTCTTCCCGCTCAATTGAATGATTTCTTGGCTAATTGGAGGGTTCATCATGTTCATTAGGTTCAATATTTCAGGCAGCTAGTCGATTTTATGAAAACTAAACGTCAGGATGATCTGGTGCTTGGAGAGTAGTACTGTTGTACGGTAATTAACGTCAGATGCAGTGCTTTGGTACTGCTACAAGTTCAGTTGCACAAGTACTCCTACTTTGGTGCTCCTGTAGACTGCCGTATCATGTTCCTCTTATTAAGCATTACTTGGGTATACTTTGTTACAGTTGACATATTACTTGACATGAGAGTTCTCCCTTGGTGTCTCCAATATTCAACTTCCTCGGTTAAAAATTTTAGTGTGGAATTTCACCAGCGTCATGACTTAGCAGACATTGTTTTTTTGGTCATGACCCACTTATACCTCACTTTTTAAGGTGGTCAACATTTACACTGTGATTTCACCTTATTTGGTATAAAATGGATTTTTCAAGACTTAGCAGACCTCAAGAAAAACTAAGAACACCCTCTTATTCAGCTCAGCTTTCTGATCATTTTGATACCACTTTCGCCGTATTTCTGTCGTTGTTGCTGTGAGGGAGACATAATGACAGTGTTTCCCAAAGCCTCGTGGTGGTATAATGGTGGTGGTATAACCACCACGCGTGCCTCTAATGCCTTTTATTCAGCTCATGGGCAAGTGAGCTATCAAAGTGGTCTGTGTTCCTTCATTACGTCATTGATAGTGTTCTCGGTGCTATTGTAGTCAGCTCTTAGTTGGAGCCCAGGTTAACGGATGTCCCACAATATGGACTAGTCTACTAAATGGCACTGAACGGCACTGACAAGAGTTTTCTGGAAGAATATGGGTGGTCTGATTTTTCCACGCGTCTTTTTCGTGACTAGATGGAGTGCTAGACATCGTGGCTGGAAGAAATGTGTGGTCTGAATGGTTACTGTCGATCTGTCTGGCTTAGTCATGTCAGCAATTAGCAGATGCCATGTGTCTCATCCACTCTTACATCTGACAGAAGAGAACAACCACTTCAATCAATGTTTGTTATGGCACTAGTTGCTCGAAATTTTGGCACGTGTTTTTAGCAGTCTAGAGAAGGGTGAGAGACTCAATCTCAAGGATAGTAAAGAGAGTACAATTGGTGTTCAGTTTTCGATGTTTTATCTCCTGCTACTTGATCGTCCATCTACTGTACAGGTATCCGTAGACCATCTCTCTCGTACATCTCTAACGTCAGATAATGTTTACAACAGAATGACGTTTGACAGATTGATAAAGAGATGAAAAGATTGACGTATGCAGCCAGTTTAGCACGAACATCGCCTCGTTAGTCGTGTACGAAGTACGGATACTTGTACACTCGTAGGCTCACATAACATGTTGTTATAGTTATTCCAGAACCTATAGCCAAGATGAGGGTGTCCACGGAAAACTAGTTTTGGAATGAACAACGCACAGTTAGCGGTGAATGGGGCAAGAGAAAGCGTGGGTGTTGTTTTTGGCGCTATTCGGGCATCTTTTCAAGTTTCTGGAAATATGTCCACACTAATGATACAGTATGACGGTGTTACACACGTTGAATAGACGTCATATGTGTTTGACATGTGAGGGTGAATGCAATGACTAAGCGGGAAAAAATGAAGGGAAATTGCGTCAGAATGAGTCTTCTTCGAGGCGGCAACGACACGGAACTGCCACGTTACAACTGCGGATACCATATCTACCACATCTATTGAATACGTTCGGAATGTGCTATCTGTTATACTTGTACCACTGCATTGAGTGTAAAAACTGTAAGTGGTGAACAACTCGGTCAACCTGGCCTCCTCTTGGCTAATAATCTGACAGTGCAACCACGATGAGCCGATCATTATGGCAGCAAAAAATCCCACCCATTGAGCCCCTATTGTGTCATTTTGTCATTTTCTGCTTTTCTCAACTGGTGAGCTGTTTACAGACTGTGAAGTAAGAAAGCTGCAGAGCCAGGGTCAGGAGCGTCTAGAGTGCGTAAAGTCTAATGTTAGTACCGTCACCGTAACTAGAAGCTGTAAGG
>BCKG01000012.1:0-57305 GCA_001600535.1 Yarrowia sp. JCM 30696
CTATGATACTAATGGTAACTAATCAACCACTACGTGGTTGACTTGTTACTTAAAAGGTGTCCCTGCTTGATGTCCCCGTGACCACCCTGGTAACTATTCAGTCACTATTTGGTGATGATTACTTAAGGATTCTATTACTAACTTCAGACTCTGCAACACACAGGTTTCGTTGTACTCCTGCTGGCTAAAGGTTTCGTTGAACTCCTGGCCTACCCTACTCTCGAAAGAACTCTTCATCTGCTTATTTGTGGGTAATTGTTGGCTACAGACCAGGTGAGTAACAGTGATAATCACTACTAAAGGATGACGCCCAATCTCCTTACAGCTTCTAGTTACGGTGACGGTACTAACATTAGACTTTACGCACTCTAGACGCTCCTGACCCTGGCTCTGCAGCTTTCTTACTTCACAGAGAGGTTGGTGGTTGAAGAGGGTGAGACGGGAGAACTTTTAGTATAAGGTAAGATCGAAGGCGTAGCCTGAGATATTATCTGAGTCATCTTTCTGTCATAATCTGTCTGTCTGGCTTGTCATAAGCTGTCTTACTGTTCTGTCATTCCTTATGGTACCCAGTGCTACTCACGTTGGTGCTTACCTGGCCCGAATTGCCTCTTTTGCATTGTTTATAGTAATTTATTTGATTGTTGAAAGGTCGTATTTTTGTTGACTTTGGTAAGTATTGATCTAAGTATTATGTGTCAATTTTGTTGAAATCTGATCTGAGATGTCACTCTCCCAACAGAACGTGATATTCTGAAGAAGGTACGTAGGGAGCAAAAGAAACAAGTATTATTATGGATTGAAAGACCGGAATCTGATATTGAGAAGAACAGGTGTACCGCCTGGAGACGTAGTAGTCAGCTTATGTTCATCCTCATCTTGTATCTTGTTTCTGAGGGATACCAGAAGACACTCTATTTTGTGCTTACATAATCATTTCTCAACAGGCGAAAATCTGAAGTCTTCCAACATAAGGTTAGAAAATATGTGTTATATTTTGTAGGATACGTAAACAGAGTGTAAGCTCCAACATAAGGATATTAAATCCGTGCTATATTTTATAGGATACGTAAACAGAGTGTAGACTTGAAGACTTCCAACATAAGGTTATACAATCCGTAGTATAATCTGTAGGGTCCGTGAACAGAGTGGGAAGTCATTTGTATCGTTTTTTGAGCGATTGAAGGGCACAAAATGATATTTTGAAGTGTGTGTGTAAGGCATCAAAAACTATTAATCACATTAAATGTGTCATTGTGTTCCATCTTCCTTCAGAGGGCCATCAGAGAGATTCTTGTCTCCCGCTTACGTAATATCTTCTGATCACACCTAAAGACTTCGAGCTTAGACGATGTTGTCGTATAGTCACACTACTTGTAGATGCCAAATATTCACAGCCAATACTTTAACAACTCCAAAAATGAGTAATGCTGTTTCAGCGTAATCGTATGTACTTTGTTAACATTACAGTTAAGCTAGTTGGGATATTAGTGAGGAAAAAAGTATGCTGGGGGTACCTAAATCGATGTTCCTGGATAGATGGAAGAATAGAGATTGTTTTCTCAGATACCTTGATCTCAGGTGTTTAACTATTGTGACATCAAATAAACATGGTACAGTATAAAAATTCTGAGCTACGGTGTTCCGAAAGAAGTCAGGTCAACTAGCTTTTCTTAAGCTTCTAGTTAAGCAAACTCCCAAGTCCAACTAGATGGTCTAAGCGCCTAGTACCAGGAGGTCTATGGATTACCAACTGTTGAACACGCCATTTATAGCAGTTCCGGCGCAAGTACAAGTAGAGATAGATGTGTCAGATGAACTATGGATATCCTCTGGACTAGTTGAAAGGATTTATATTAACCATTTTCACTTCATACCGAGAGAGCAAGATGGATATCTTCCTAGCTCTATTGTCAATTGAGTACAGTAAGATACTATGAACTACTGTATGTACTCAGAGCTTCCAGTACAAGAGTTGTAACTAATGTAGTTCACCACCTGTGACCCTTTCGGGACTCGATCAACAGTTTTTCTTAGTGCAACTTCATTAATCATCACTACTGGATCACCTTGTTCTGTATGACAGAGCACAAGTCAGAGAATGAAAACATAATCAAAAGGAGTTCGTCAGAAGGTACATTGGCCATTTGACACTATAAGGCACGAATAATACGCCTCTACTACCGCTTTGAAATCTTCCTGTTACTATATGTGGAACTCCAAAGTATACCGTTACAGAGTTACCAGTAAATATTCATTGCCATAAAGTGTCTCTGATTGCTCTCATATTCCAGCATTCCAACATTGTAATATGTCCTGTCCCTGTCATTACTATCACTCACTCCTCTACATCTGCTGAGAAATTGAATCCCGTCAGATGTTGATCCTTCTTAGAACTGGCTGGCTGAATTGAATAAATATCATAATTCTATGAATTAACATGTTGGTCTGGGCTTGTAAAAATGTCACTTGGATGAGTTGTATCACTCTATGAAGCAACAGGACACTGATCAGGTATCACCACCCCCACGGATCCCCCTCACCAAAGTCTTCACCAAACTCCTGCTCCACTTGCTCCAAGTACGTCTTTATCGTGGACTCACTCATATATCTAACATGGAGAATCCCGTTGTCAAAGCTTGGAATGCACTTTGCTTTCTCCTCGGAGCTGGATAACGGGCCTGGAAGTCGCACTTGAGTGAAGGACAGCGTGGCTAGATCCAGCAGGTTCATGCTGTTGTCGTAACTTTCGAAAATAACGAATCTGTCGGCCCCAAGAGCTCTGCTTCCATGACTCAGAGAGCTCAGATTACGTCTCTTCAGCTCTAGTGGAACTCCAATGATTTTATCGGTGACAACGTGGATCTTTCCCTCATTCTGAACATCGATAAATGTAGGCACCAGATATGAAAGTGTGTGTACTTGTAGATAGTCATCGAAAAGCCACCAAATGAGACCGTTGTAAAACGCAAGGGGGCTACTTGTCGAGTCAGCCTGAAAGGCGTACCGCTTTTTCGTGGCGGTGTGGTAGAAAAAGAATTCACGTCTCTCATGTGCGTACTGGTAGAAGACATCCCCGGCCTGAAAGTGACCCACTTCCTCTTCCCTGAATTTGAGTCCGTTCCTGTAATGGGGCTCGTCTCGTGGAACGAGATACTTGTACCGATGCCCTGTTGGACTGACTAGCAGCAGCTCAGTGCCGACCATCACCTCAGGGAGGGTCCCATCCACAAGCTCTATTCCTAGAGGAAGAGTGATTTCAAAGTCGCGGAATTTGTATATAGTGGAGTGTTCGTCGTCCGACACGTCTTCGTCGTCTGACACGTCTTCGTCGTCCGACACGGGTTCCAGAAGATTGTGGTCCCAAGGATACACTTCGTGGGTCCACGGGTCGAGTTTGAAATTTCCTCCTTTCATGGTAAGCATATCCAACTCGCCTCTCATTCCTCGCGTGGACCTGGGGAGCATCTCACCTTCTTCCAGCTCTCTGGCAATGACTGTGTGCGAAGTAGTGACTTTTCTTGCATCTTGAGTGGAAAAAGTGAACCGTTCTTCGTGGAAACTTGGAGTTTCAGGCCACTTTGCCAGTCGTCTGACGAAAACCAACGAGCACAGCGCCCAGGACGACATTTCACCGGTAGGTTCCATCCACGGGTTTCTTTGCTTCACTTTTTCAGCCAGTACGGGCTCTGAGTCATGGAAAAGAGCGTACCAGAATCGGTTGACTTCTCGGATTGAAACACACGATTCGAGGTCCATGTGGGAGAAAATAGCGGCTGACACCTCCATTGGAACGTTGGAAAAGCCAGAATTGCAGCAAAAGTCTCCCATGGGTTCTGAAGGACACGCGGTTTCTGCGAGAAAGTGAGGGGATTCGTATTTGGACATAAACCACAGCGTCAGCTCCTCGCTCTGGTGCCTCATCATCTGGTGCAGCTGGATCTGAAGCTGGTTGCTGGACTCGAGCATCTCGAGCACACGATTAACACGCAAGGTCAACTTGTACACCTCACGTGGGCCCAATTGCTCGCCTACTGGGTTCGATACCGGACGGGTAGTGAAAAGGGTCTCATCGAATTCGTCGAGCTCGTTTTTGTGGTACCTCAAGGCCTTCTCGTATAGGTCAACGAACCTAGGAGACAGTTTACAGCTCTTCTCCCACGCCGAAACACATTGCTCCTGGGAGGCTGGAACAGGCAACTTTGGAGCGCTCTTTCCGAGAGGCTCTAGATAGTCTTCAGCTTGGAGGCAGATTTCCAGGCCTGCTTTATACTGGTCGACCATGTAGTAGTAAAGCTTTTCTTTAGCTTCATCAGACATTGTGGGTATGGAAGTGAGAACGGGGAGTGCAGGTATCAGTGCGGTACGAGTAGTCTAGGACTATACTTGTAGGTAGAGACCAACTGGGGATCAGGTGTGCCTGCGGGGTAACTCCCAAGTGGGGTTCGTCTCAATGTGACGGTACTTTGTAGTTACCCTGACAACTGATTGGTATCAATCTTATTGTCGTGTGGGGTATCTGTGGAGTAGATATATCGCCACTTTCCTATAGTTTGAATGTATCTTGTTTTTCCCTGTCTTTTCTTTCTCTTCTGAATCACTGGAAACTTGACTCCACAGCGTTCGCGCCCTTCACCCTGTGAGGTGAGTATTAACTCACCAGAATAACTACGACCGCTCCTGTGTACACGGGACAACCTGCACCTGAATTCTTTGCCCCTTCCGATTGTTCTATTCCTGTTATTCTCGTATCGTTTAATAAGACACTGTCCCATCTGTGCTAAGTTACCCTGCAGTGAACAAATGCATGGCACAAGAAAGGACGAGGTACTTGTAGTGAGTGTTTTATGTGGCAAAGCCAACTGTGATCCACATGTCTGTTAAAAACAAGGATAACCTCAAGTAATTAGACTGCCGGTAGTTGGAACTTAAGAACCAAACTCGAGTCTTGATAAAAAAACAAAAAAATAAAGGAAATAAAAAAGATGACACAGCACGTACCTCAGGAGGCAGGACTCGCATTGATAATAGATGGATGAATCATCGAAAAAGGCCTCAGTGGGAATTGTAGAGGTAGTCTCAAGAGTGTAGGAGCGTCGTGAGTGGCAGTGAGATAGTGTAGGCTTTAGCGAAAACACCACAATAGAAGGGATATCGGGGTGACCAGTGAAATCAGTAGCAAAGGCCTCAGAAACATCACGTGGTAGAAGGACTATCATGGTGACCAATGTTTCCAGCAATGCAGCGGGAGGGCTGCGAGAAGAGGCTAATAGGTGAACCTCTCAAACAGAGACTTGGCTAATCGCAGAGATAGTCACAGAGCCTCAGGCGTGACGACCAAGACTTGTGGAAGTCTTCAGAGAGAATCATCAAATACGAAGACTGAGACAGTGTCTGAGACTTGTGGTAAGCCCACCATCGACTCCGAGACAGGAGTTCAGAATCTAGAGACTCAACTGTAGAAAAGAACCTGTTGAAACTCCTCGACATTAGAGAGAAGTTCTCTTCTGTCCAGCTTAGCTGTGAGCGAGGTGTTGTGTTCTTCCGACATCAACAATGAGCAGCAGAAGAACCCTCTTCTGTCCAGCTCAGGTCCCTGCTCGAATCTAAAGACAACGAGACCCTTGGCCAAGATCTGCCCATCCTTGTTGCTGAGCAAGATGTTATGTTCTTGCAAAGCCAGCACACCAACTCCAGCAGCAGAAGAAACATGGTGAGAGCTCCGTGGTCAGAGGAGCCCGGTCTCGACGTCCATCCACCAAACGAAGGCTCGCTCTTCCGAAAATTGCCAGGAGGTTTTGATTCTTCAACCTGATGAGGGTGTTAAGAACCAGAAGTTCCTCCATCACCTTTGAGAAGGTTCCTTCTGACGGCGAAGCTCTAGAGATGGACACCCTCTGGGCCTCTGGGTAACCTGCTTACGAAAAGCTGTCCCAAGCTGCCAGAAGATCAAGTCCTCTTGTAGCTCTAGCCCTCAGCAAATACCTCTTCCACAAAAACCACGGCACACCTCCTTCCCCTCTCTCTCCACACCCACTGCAACACTGGCTCTGGCGACCGTACGGAGACCATCGGCTGGATGACAGGTGGATACATGGAGGGAATGGGTGGTGGAAGACTGAGTAGTTTGTAAAGAGAGCATGAGCTAGTAAAGTCACCACAAGAAGTATATAGTGACCATGTGGATGAAATTGCTGAGAACCTGTCTGTTAGTAATGTCCAAATGAAGCACAAGACGATACTTTACTGTGTCTTTGAGTGTGTCCATAATGAAGGCTGCCATAAGAAGACCAGCAAACAGGATGTGTAGTCACATCAGCCATGTAATCAGACGTCAAGCTTGTTTCCACGACATGAGGCATGTGACCTCAATTTGTATTAGAACCTGGTTGTTAGTAATAACCAGAGGAAGGAACGAGGGGACTCACACACTCACAGTGCTGGGGGACTCACGACGTCAATCATGTAGTGACCACATGGATCACGTCATTCTCTCAATCACCACCACCACTGACTCTCAATGATGATGTTGATCTGTTGAATCCATGTTTGTGTCGTTTCTGCTGTGGTATCTCATAGTGCTGGTATCTCTGGGCAGTGAAGAGTGACACGTAAGAAGAAGAAATCATTTTTTGAGGAAAAGGACACAAATAAAAATAAGCTATACTCTCTTTGTGTAATTAACCGTGCGTTATCCATGCATGCCTTATTTATCTCAATACCTTATTTCTCCGAAAATCAGAAAAACCACTTCCTCTCCAAATATTAGCGCTACAGAAAATAATTGCATTTATTCATAACTTCCACCCCTGGAGCTCCATTTTGATACCCATATTTGCCACATTCCATCTCGCCTTTTTTTTCCTTAACCACTACAACCCAAAAGTGCGTAAATTGACACAATCTTCAAATCCAGTATAAATAACATGAAAAACTAATTAATATTGAAATAAACATTTGGTATTTCAATTGTAGAGTCGCACAATAGGTCAAATCATTCTTTCCGATCTTCTATCAAATCTCATTATTACCCTTGACAACACAACTCAAAGCCTCTGATAGTTCACAGTAGTGCCAAATCAACGGAAGATTCTTCTTGCACATACTTTTCTGGCTCCATTTTCTTTCATTCATCGGCTTTCTTCGATATTTTCTTCCAATCATTCGACATTAATTGATATCAACTGACATGGATAAGGCTTCCCAGAGTTATGATGAAATGATCAACTCGGAGGCTTTGAGGTCCCAAGAAGCTGACACAGTCTTGCCGCCGTTACCACCTTCCATCATCGTCAAGTTTCTCCTCTCAATACCGGCTATATTCATTTTCCTAGCTGCCTTCTTCTCATTCAAGATGTTGATCAGGTACAAGGAGACGGCCAGTTACTTGAGAAATCCCATCGATGGAGAAGGAGTGACGAGAATTCTCGTGAACAAGGCATCTAAAAAACTGGGCATAATTCTCGTTTCTCTCATGGCAGGTCTGTCTCTGAAGTATCTCTACGAAAATAGGTGGAGTGGAAAAGGGTATTTGAACAACTGTTTTGATCACATGAACTCCAAAAACGAACAATGGAAAGAATTGGAACAATCATCGAGATCTGAAATGCAACAGGAGGCGTATGCGTTGTTGGAGGGGTGAAATGGAGGAATCTGAAACATATATGAATTTCATGCTTGAGCACAGTAGAAAACCTCTAGGAATACATGAGCAAGTTATTTCAGTCTCACAGAAGAACCTCAAAAACCTGGAATGTCTCGTTCTTGTTTGATCTATGACTTATAGTCTTTTGAAGATTAAGATATCACAACAATTGAGCTCTACAACTGTCTTCTAAAACACAAAGAAAACTATGAGCTATATTTGAGAATAGTACAAGTACAACAATTATCTCTCGATCGAATAAAAGAACTCACTTTTTCACTCTTCACTGATATTAATCATGACTACTCTCTATCAAACTTATCTTATCTCATCTTATCTCGCACCAAATATGCACAAGAAATGACACTATCAATCACCACTACAACCACTACAAGTACTACTGTACAAGAACAATGGGGCACAGAAAAATGAGGCACATTACCTTATTTTCCAATTACATACTTTGCTGACTCAACTTCACACTCCCTCTCATGCTTCCAGAGCCAGTACAACTCAATCAAACTGCCACAATAGAGGCAGGGAACGTACAGCATGTAAGTGGTTCTTCTTTGTGTTCTGTTCTGTAGTCTGCTGTTTTCTGCGTTTGCTTAGTAAGCGTATTAGTCAGCCTTGAATTTAAGGTTTTGCTTAGTCAGCTGGTCTCTTTAATTTTGATGTCGTGTGAGGTTCCGCCCACCCTTATATAATAAAAACTGGCATTTGGGGCTGATATGACAGGTCGAAAAGTCTCTCGTATATATGCTTATGTAAGCCACAAATAGAGTCTAGCAGTGCTATTGCTTGTTTTTCTTCAGCTCTTAAGTTCTGTAGACGATTTTCATATGATGACTAAGCGCTGACTAAGTTGATGACTAAGCACAAAACTGGAATTCGAAGAACGAGAAATATGAAATGGTGGAGACGGTCTGGAGTTGTTTGAGGGTGTTTCTGGAGCTCTTCTGTTGATTCTGGTTTCTTCACTGTTTGATTTTTCTGAAAATTCACTTCAGATTGTTGTTTCTATGCGAGCTCCATTTTGATGTCACAACATGAAACAAGCGAAAAACTGAAGAAGTCAATTGGATGGTCTCATAATGCAAGGTAGGTCAGATTCAAGTTGAATTTTTTGAGAATTCTGTTGATTGTCCATATCTACTGCTGTTAAAAGATGAATATCAGGTCATGGAAAGATATGGATCTAAGAATACTAGAACAACAGAAGCAACGATATAATCAATTCCAGTCTTTTCCACTGAGTCTAAGAAGTCGTCTGATCAACTCCATCTACTTTCTGCGTTTCCATTGCGTCCACAGCACCACTTTTTAATTATTAGTCATCAAATTACGTAATAGCCTCCAACTTCATCAGAAAACACTCTACTAAGAAACAACCAAATCCAAACTCATCCAACAAACCACCTCATTCCTCCAAAAACAACCCCCATACCTTCATCTACCTCCAATCATCTCAAACAACACCTAGTCTTATCTTCTCCATAACTCCCCAACTCCACCAAAAAAGCACCTAAACACACCATTCCAGCTCAGTTCTTTTTCTACCCGCCTCCAAAAGCAAATTGAGCTGTTTCCCAAAAACTACCGCTTCTCCTGATACCAGCAAAAGCAACAAATCTGCCTACACTCCATGCACCCTCCAACCGCTTTCTGGTGCCTCACAAAACTCAGTTTTCCGCAGACGGATCACCAACTCTACCGACGTCAGTGGAGAGAGACTACCGCAGCCGTAGATCGCTAAAATCTTGCCTGTAAAGCCGTGATCAAGCCGTACACTTGTTGGAGAAGTGTACATTTTCAAACGGGTTTATCTCGGTAAATAATGACCCAATAGGAAAACCGACTTGACCAGAATAATTCTCATCACGTGATCACCCCCTAAACCCACTCTCATCTCTCCAGCTCTCAATCTGGACGACTACCAGCCTTTCGTGTCTCGTCACAAAATCTCCACGTCGCTTACAGTTTACTTACAGCAACTCAGACCTAGTTGGAAATATAGTTAGAGTTGATGCAAGGTGGAGGAGATTGAAAAAAAATAAATTGTGAAGAATCGAAGAGAAATGAGAAGGAAAGTAGATGGAGGGAGGAGGGTGGTATTAAACAAATACTAGACATTTGGAGATAATTTGTTTGTCAGATTTTCACATTTCTACACAATTATTTCGACTTTTTAGAGCCATTCAAAGTTTTCCAGTACAAACCTACATTTTCTTGTTCTTTAAAATTCTGAACATCTCCATTGATTTCGTTCAAAGCAACCAATTGCCCACGTTTAATCTCCGACATGTTCGTTGCTAACTGAATTTGTTCCAATTTTTTTTTTGTTCGTTTTGTCCACCTCTTCAAAACTCCACTCGTCGTCCCCAATGATCGGCGTGGCTGTACATCCAGTGTACATAAATTGAACCCAATCATCTTTGCTATGGCGAAGAAGAGAAAGAAGATTTGACGAGGTTGTGTCGTTTTGGCGGACTAGTGGTGATAGTTAGTAGAGTAGAGTAGCAATGAATTGGAAGCTCAGAATTTGGTCAAAAAGGAGGAAAAACTTGGTGAACTAGTTCAACAGAATATCTCCAAACCACCTCAATCCACTGAGCCAATGTCGGTGATTGGAAAATAAATCAAGTTTTCATTTGAAAAATCAAGTTTTCATCGACTGGTTGCAGCAACTGTCGGACAAAGAAGGCAACCAGCTTGACTGCATTTGACTGCATGGCGGCGCAGGACAATCCCGCTGTTGAGCGGTAGCTGTGCATAACATCTCCAGGGCTTGTTCAGGGCTGCTTTCTTTGTCGTCTTGCAGGGGTTGCCGCAGTCTATCGAAGTTGCTATAGGTGGTGAGAGGGTTGATTAGCGAGTGAGGTGGGTTTTAATGATTATTCAGTGGTTTGCTGGTGGAGGGAGAGTCGTAGATTAGTAATGACTAGAACAATGAGAGGTTGGTGCTTTTCTCATGATATGTGAGCTTCTGTTATATGAGCTTCGTCCTCTCATATAACAGAGACAAAATGACAACCTGAGTCGAAGAGGCATTCCTGTGGTTCTCGTATGGACTCATTTGTTCACCATGAACAGCAGACGCTCTCCTAAAGTACCATCTCTGGGAATTATATGAATGACTGGATTCTTGGGATAAAGGTCCATTAAATAGTAGGTAGCTATTACTAAGAAGACTGTCACCAGTCAGAGAATCTGTTCAATTAATGCACCAGTCTCAATCAGGCTAAAGATGAGAAAGGAACATAACTTTCAAGACAAGAGGTGTAAGAAGAGGAGTTGAAGAACACTTCAGAACACTTTAGAAAGCGCCACTGAGACGCCACTGAGATGAGAGTTGGATGGTTGTACTCAGCGGATCAGGGGCTTTCGAACGCTATACCTCTAGTCACGATTCGAGTTCTCCATGACTTTTGAACTTGGTCTTTCAATACATTCAATAACAAGGACCATCTCGTGACCATGCAAAGGTCCAAACTGGGGTAGAGATGAGAAAGATACATAACTTTGATGGAGTGAATTTGTAGAGGATTCCTATAACTCTTGCTATAGTAGAGATTCTGCAAAAACAACTACACCAATGAACTCAGCTCGTTATGGGCATCAGAATGGTATACGTAACTAACCTATACAGACCATCCTACGAGACACAGAATGACCTCCATCTTCAGTGTTGCAAGTAGTCACCCGAATCAAGACATGAGATGAGAAAGGGACATAACTTTGATGAGAGGGAGTTGGATCTTTACGATCTAGATGGTCGTGTAGTGGTGCTAGAGCAATTACAGCAGCACCACTGGACTCTCCGAAACAGTGGGTTTCCAATGGTACCAAACAACAATATACTTGTAGAAAGGAAATCAATATCTAGAACATATTTCTCCCGAATTTAACATCCACTGATTATGCAGAGAATCCTTTTAGGCGATGAGATGGAAAAGATACAGAACTTAGAAGTAGAAGATTGATACCAAGTGTCCAGATACTTGGCCCTCTACAACTTTTTCTAGAGTAATGCTAGAGCAGAATTGATTCCACCAATGTGATCAGCACTTCTGTAGCTACCTACAGATACAAGTCTCGTCTCTCCAGGACGATTTCCCAACGCTGGTGAAATTAGTTCATAAGGTTCCAAGTTGGCCCCAAATGTCCATCACGAGATTCATGTCACCAATTCCACAGATACTTAAAGGCCCTCTTTCCTAGATGTGACTTGGTCTTGTCACTTAGCCTTGTCACTTACACAGTCAGCAACTCAACAGATCATCGACCACGTAAGTACAACAGACATATCACCCAGTTTGTGTACCACATTTGGATACACAAACTGGGTGATATATTTGCTGTATTACGTAATCATCCAACCGGATTACATTCAACACTTTTATTGTTCTGGTTGAAGATGGAACAGAAGCAGCTGTGAATAGCTGGCTGGTATGAGAGCTACTGAACTGGAATTTATCATGCCAGTAGCAGTAACGCAGTGGTKTKTTTTTTTTTTTTTTTTTTTTTTTTTYTTYTTYTTTTCCCTTCCCTTTCCCACCCGCTTACATAATCACTCCCATCGTTCTTTCCCACCAGCTTTCCCATCGCTCCCGCCGTATCCACCAAGCTTATCGTCAACCAGGTTATCGTCGCTGTATCAGTCTCTTTAGCTCCAAGCAAAACCTATATTTCTTTTTCCTCCGCCTTCGCTTATTGAGGAAGTGAGACTGGGATGAGAATCAGATTAAGCGAGGCAAGGTGGCTTACTTGTACGCCTGAGGACGCAATGGGAGAATGGATTACTTGATCTGTGATTTTTCATGTTCATTGATTGATACATCTAACACATGTGTCAGTTGGTGTCCTCAATGGTGATGGTGCCTTGAAGTGAGTCTTAGTATACATTGTGATGGCAGTGATTTGGAGCTGACACATCTCATCTTTTTATCCTATTTTCTCACTTATTGAGTAATTAAAAAAATACTCTCCAAGGCTGAGTGCTCAATTGAGTGAGTTGAATGTATTCCCACCTTCATTTATTTTCCACAATTTTCTTTTCATTTAATTTAATTTAATTTAATTTATTTTAATTTATTTTAATTTAATTCCATTCAACTCATTAATTGCTACTTACCTCGGCCAACTATTGCTTCACCTCTCGTCAACTGAGACACTCTTCTCAAAGCGGCAACACCAAAAGCCTAAGTAAACTAACTCAAACTCAACTAATATTAACTCACAGTTAC
This sequence comes from Yarrowia sp. JCM 30696, assembly GCA_001600535.1. Classification (NCBI taxonomy): domain Eukaryota; kingdom Fungi; phylum Ascomycota; class Dipodascomycetes; order Dipodascales; genus Yarrowia; species Yarrowia sp. JCM 30696. Next base: position 12,892 of record BCKG01000012.1, read on the forward strand.
ACGCACAATACTAAAACAAATTACCAATATTCCAACTAAATTTTCAGCCCTGTGAATATGGCGCAAATCCAGTCCGAGCCGGACGACACTGCAGTTGCTTACAAATTATTATTTTATTTTCTCAAATATTCCAAATATTTTCAAATTAATATTCCAATTAATATTCCACATATTATTTGACCGCTCATTGTATGCGATAATATCGCTAATATCAAAAATTCACCAATAATTCTCCTGGGCTAGAAAAAACGTGCAAAAATACTGGAGCTCATCCTCCACCATTTCCTCACCTTTGACACACGTTTTCAGTCAAAGATACGACTGTCTGAGACAGAAAGTAGAGGTATGACAAATCAGATAAAATGAGAAATCGAGATATTCTTTTTTCCATCAAATTTACTCACAACTTCTTGCTCCAACGAAATCCACCACTTTTCTAAATTTCCCATTTTTATCTATTTTCTCCAATTTTTTTCTAAATTTTCATTCCTTTTTATTTATCCTTTTTGCACGGCAAATAAACGCAACAAATACACTTTGGCCAACCCTAACCCTACCCCACCTTGCTCGTTTACTCTTAATAATGTTCGCAGCACATCAACCCTAACCCTAAACTTTCAGCTTCTGTAACCCCGGCAACTGCACCTTGCAGGTCTCACTCTAAATTGAGCAAGTAAATAACGCATTGACAAGGCGTTCTGGTGGGTGGGAAAATGGTGGAAATTTGTGAGATTTTTGTGCATCTTGTTGTGTCACGTGATCTAGTCACGTGACCAAATTTCCCCGTTATTTTCTCTCTTCCTCATCACTTTATCCTTCCCCGCGACTTTGTTAAGTTGTTCAACTAATCTTGGTTTGGAGCTTAAATAAGTCAACAACAGAGTTGGATTTTTAGAAGTCGTTTGGTATGCTTAGTAAGCGAGAGAAAAAGATGGAAAAAAGAGGGAAATGTTTATGTCACGTGAAAATCACCTGAGACGTCTTCCTACAACTCCAACTTGTTTGTGCGACTTTTTATCATTATTTTTCCCTCCTCTCAATTCTCATTCCTACAGTACAACTCTAAGTCAAGTAATTCCCTGTATACTCCAACGGTTGATGATCAAAACAGAGATGCAGGTTCACAAAAAGGCGTTAAAATACTCGGGTGTTTTTTGGGATTTGTATTTTGGGATTTGGATTTTTCGGATTTCCATTTTGGAGGAGTAACAAGAGATAATTGGTAGTATTTTGGATAGCGAAAATTGAAGTATTTAGATAGAGAGGTAATCTTCTGGAGAGTACAATGGTAGCTTTTTGTGCTAATCTGAGCAGTTTAGCAGAAACTGATATTATTTCAAATTAATAAATAATAATTAAAAAGGAAAAATAAAAATAAAGACCGACAAAACAACAAAACTGGTGATCTTTTACCACTGTTGCTGGACGCCTCAAGACTCATGTTGATCTGTTTTGGAATTAATTTGAATTTTCTGATGCCATTTTCAATTTTCGGAGATTAAATGCATTTACTGTATTAATTGAATTTAATAGAGGTAATTCAAACAATGGCAAACAAAGGAGAAAGGACAAGTGAAGTATACCATTCGAGAGCTGTTGGTGGGGGGAATCGAATGGTGGCATTCTTGATTCATTTCCATCAATACTGCAAAAGTTGACAAATTTCTTAATTTCTTAATTATTGGATATAATTATTTATTTAAATTATTCTAAAACATATCCAGACGAACACAAACCGCCCACTCTCACAGCACTCACTCCCACAAACGCCCACTACTCTCACTATCTCCGAAATACACCCATTCGGCGACTTGCACCTTTTTCTTCCAGGCTTGTACGTGGGTCGTATTTCTGCTGGGTTCCCCATGGAGATGGACAGAGATGAGCGACGCCTGAGCAAGCTTCAGAGTTGGCTGAAATGAGTCGACGGAAACGCACAAAAAGAGCATGTATGGATACATAAGTTGCTAATATGAGGTGGAGGAAAAAGTCACCAAAGTTTTTGTTTAGTCATCCAAATACATAGTGAAGTATATAGCTGTGTTCCCCTCGACTCAAGGAACACAATGGTCAACTCCCCGAAGCTCCCCGACCTCTCTGTCCAAAGCTATATCGCTCCCCATTTTTCCCGACACACGTGTATCTCTGAAATACACACAGAGTTGGGAGATGTTCCCTGCGCACATATACACTTTGATAAGCACTCAATATGCACCGTGAGCGGATCCCTTGGCGGCAGAGGGAGAATTGGGCTAGTTTGGCGGGGGGTGGGTATTTCCGAAATTTGAAAGTAGTCATGTGATTCTCATCACGTGACCAGTTAGCTGCCTCATTTTCAACCCACTTCAACACCCGGATCAACGTCGTTCGTCGACTTGTCTAATTCTCGCTTACAACACAGATAACAACCTTATTTTCTTTTGGGACTTCCGGGTAACTGCAAAAGGTTAACCGTATGATAGAGACATTCAGGGGGGTATTTTGGAGGGTGAAAAATGCTCCAAAATTGGAAAATGAACATGTAAGATTACTAATCAAGACTCGCTGATTCCACCCATATTCTCAGAATTCTTCCATCTCCTCTCCTCATCATTTTAGAGCATTACCCATTTTCTCACCACGCAAAACTAAAATGAAACCTTATTTATTGCTCAAAAAGGTGACGCAAAAAGTGACACAAAAATCTGCAAACGTAGTTGTGCTCCAAAACCGACGCTGAAACATGCTGCAGACTCGTGGTGCCTTCAGGAAACCGAATCCAGCCTCCATTTTTTTCCTTCGTCAATTTCCAGCTTTTTCTCCAACTGCACTGTACACGGCTATACAGCACAACCTTATTTGAAAACCCGCAAACAGGACAATCTCTCGCCTTTTCGGACATGATGGACAGATCTTCAGGTGGAATGTGCGCGATTAAGCCAAGCGGCGGGGTGGCTGTAGCCGTGCCGGAGGAGGAGATTATGTAAGCGTGACAGAGGGAGTGTGGTGACCACAGAGGGGGTGTGACTACAGTGGATTACGTAAGCATGATGATGGTAAGTACTGGTAGTCACATTACGAATGTGGTGACTACATGGGCAATGTGGTGAACACAAGAAACATGGTTAACACATCAGAAACGTGGTGACTACATGGGCAATGTGGTGACTACATTACGAATGTGGTGACTACATTAGCAATGTAATGGGCATGACATTGGTCTTGTAATGACGACATTCTTTGTGTCACATAGATGGTAACTATTGAAGTGACATTCTAGGAGCTCCTACAGTGTTACCAGATGGTCACATGGCTATATTCTAAGTTTCCTTCATTTGACATGATATAGACATTTCCACCTCCTAAGTCACCTCCCGAAGTCGCTGGACTAAATCTGACTACATCAATAGTCGTATTTTCTTCCGTGCATCCTACTGACACTTCTCTTTTCCATTTCTCTTCCAAATTGAGCGTTTCACACCCTCCTTCTCAGTCCAGTCCAGATTTTGAGGCCACTTTTTTTCTGGCCGTTTTCCTGATTCGGAGACTTCTCAAACGGCTTTCCCGTTGCCTTCTCCGCGTCCAGTCAAAATTGTGGGCTTGAACTATTATTTTTGACCGACTTTTCATTGGATCCAGAGAAATCACGTTTTACACTCTAGTTCAAGATACAGAGGAGCTGTAGCTATAGCAATTGCGGCATATGCATCCCCACTGCATGGTGCATCAGCTGTCCAATTCTCGCGTTTGTAGCTTGAAAACTCGCATTTTTGAAGCACTTTTACCGTATAAACAGCACTTTTTCTAAAAACACGCTACTGGGCTGAACGTAGCAGCTCAGAGGCGGTAGTATGCTTGAAAAGACGCTAGGACACGGGAAGAAGCGTTCTGTAGTGTTCCCCACCACTCAAGTCGACTGCCGAAGTTTTTTGACTATCCACGGAAATTCGGATATTGGAAATGTACACTACAGCCCAGTGGGGGATGTCTGAGGAAGGGGAGTTGGTGAGGAGTAGGTGGGAGAGTGGTAGAAGCGATTGGAGACGTTTTTGTAACTTTTTTTTTACAGTGCGTAATTTTCTCAACAAAACAATTTTCTCAAAAAACAGTTCTCCTCCCCCTCTCTCCTCCAGCCATATTCAACCACGGAGGAGTTGAAAAACGTACATTAATGACGCTTGGCCACGTCCTCGTGACCTCACTAACCTCTAGCTCCTTTGTACCAGCCACTGGACTAGTTTAGACCGTGCATGGAAGAATGTCTGTAGAAACGCCAGTTGAGGTGGGGGAGGTGAGAGGTGTTAGATGGGGGATTATGGAAGGTCAGTATTTCCACTTTCGAACTCCTCCACCTTTTTCCTAGCTTCTTGACCGTTTTATCCAGAGTAAGGTGTTTTTCAGTCCAGCCCAGAATTACGTATTTGGACATATTTGTGAGATTGCCGTTGACGCAGGATTATTTCGGTGCTCCGAAGGAGTTCGGTGTTAGTAGCTCGAGGTCTAAGTGTGAATTGTGCAAAAGTTGGTGCAATTTTAAATTTGAGAGACTTAAGAGAAAGAAGTCGTTATAAAAGAAGCAGGCGTTTATAGAAAACGTTGAAATCTCTTTCAAAATACTCCCCGTGTTTGTGGCTCTCGATCTATCAACTTCCCAAGTCTCCATCTCCTCTGGTTATAATTCTATCAACATTCTCATTTTTTGAACTAAACTTAGTGTCAGTTTTAGACTGGAAAGAAATCGCTCTATAAAATCGCCACTAGAACAGATTATGACTATCCGAAAGCGTAGCGTTCATCATCACATGCGGCTAAACCCATTTCTGCACTTTTTTTTCATTTTCCTCCACCCAATAAAATTCTACACCAATCCTCCTGCTTCAAACTTTACTTGACACTAGGCTAACAAACTAGTGAAAGGCTAACTAAAAAGCAATTTCGGACTAATGCATCAAATGTGGAGAACCCCGGTCCAAAATGCGCAATATTGGGCCAAACCGTACAAAAGTGGTGTCATAGGGGAGACAATTTTCTCCCGGACGTAGCTATTATACTTAATAAACTCTGTCACGTGATTTGACAAAGATATGACAACTCTCATTTCCACACTATCCTTTCCCTCCAAAAGGTCAAATTAAAGTCTCCCTGTCTTCCTTATCTCTCAAAGGCCGTATTTCCCCTCTTCACGTGACTTGGCTCTTCAGCTCTTCAGGTCACCACCAAGTCTAACTCCCTAATTCACTCAGGGATCCACTTAAGTAGTTGATCTTTGTCTGATTCCCCGGTTTTAGACCGTTGCGGAGTTGTGACATCGTCACGACATTGTCCATGTAGTCACGACATTGTCCATGTAGTCACGACATTCGCCATGTAGTCACGACATTCGCCATGTAGTCACTACATTCGCCATGTAGTCACCACATTCGCCATGTAGTCACGACATTCGCCATGTAGTCACCACAGCGATGATGTCATGGTCACCACCTTGTTCATGTCATCTATATTTACCTCCAAGGGGTGCATAATATATGTGCAGACGGATGAGCTGCAGCTATTTTTGGACGGGAATTTGGGAACCAAAATACTTGTCAACGAGAAATAGTAGACGAAAAATAATTACATAGAAATGCTCCCCTCGTTTGGGGCAATTGATTTCTTGTTTCAGATTTTGAAAATCTCAATTTTTCACAATTCCTTCAACCCTGAAACTTCAGAATCGCCGTTTTCGTTCTAAAATACCCTGAGGTCACCTGGACGCCGATAGAGAATAGATTGGGTTATTTCCGGGCGTGAAAAACGTGCCACGAAAAGTTTGGCTGTATTCGGAGACGTTTCAGCATTTTATGGATACATGAGTGCAGGACAAAGAGAGGTGATTAAAAGGGGTTTGGGGGGGGTCAAAAGACAAATGGAATTGATAGCTGATGTCATTGTATCGTGGGGAACACCCCTGTTTAGTTCCCATTCAAATTCCTCCTTTCAGTCTCATTTTGTATGGACTCATATAATCACATCATTACTTGAGAAATAATTAAGCTCCGCGCTTAATCCCAACTACATTGCTGCACTCCTTAACTAAACGGCATATGCAAAGAGACTCTATATCTCGCTGAAAAAGGCAGCCAGCGGAAAACTAAAAGTTTTGGCGGCTTCAGCGCATCTCAGATGACCCCCACGTGCATTCCCAGCTCAATCGCAGTAGTTTGCCTCTGTGCCAGAAAATGACGTCATTACAACTCCTCGAAACCTTATTTCTTTGTGTCAAAAAAAATACAAGTAAATTACGTCATACCGAGAAATGTGTGACAGAATATTTGGTCACGTGATTCGACCATCGGAAACGGTTGATTGAGCCTCTCTGAGTGTTTGGACAAAGTCCCAAATGAAAATCTCGAATTTTCGCATTTTGGAAAATTACGTAATCAAAATTCTTGGATTCGTTTCTCTAGACGCTCAAACCCCCCAAATACATCAATCAACATACCATTCTGCTCCTCTCGATCTCCTCTATCTTTCTATACCACTCCCATATCTCCAGCCCTTCTGGATCAACCACAAAAACACCCCTCCCCGTATTCACTCCAAATATTTCTCCACTTGTCCAGTCTCGCTAAACTGCCACTGTCTCACGTAAATGCCTCTATCTCGCGTGCACAAGTGCACACACTAGTTTGTGGGGTATTTTAGCACTGTCTTAGATTAGCGGGGATGAGAAATATGTACTACGATTATGCGGGAATAAAAGCACAAAATGGGGCATTCAATATATCGATGAGATCGCCTGGATCACGTGATTACGATGATTGTCTCGGATTCTCAAAATATTCAATACTCGTTTCAAACCGGTGTATTCCTCAAAACCTACAACACCTTCCCCGCTGTCTTACTTTGAGAGAAAGGTGGAGGAGACGTATTTCGTATAGGAGACACTAGGGATTACTGTTTAGGGTGAATTGAAACGACAGGTTATGACTTGGGATAGGTTATGAGTAAACTGAGAACTTTTGATGTGGAGGTGGCGGAGAGATGGGAGTTGTACCATTGTGATCGGGAGATCCGTGCGAGTATTTTGGTATGTTGATTGTGGGTATTCGGGTTGTTGTGGAAATTTTGGGGAGGTAGTTGTTGTATCTACCTGTGTACTGCTTGGTAAAAGTCAATAGTCGCCTCTGCAAAACCGCTACAAAAAATCCGAAACCACTTTTGCACTGAAACTGCTCTTCTAAGCCCATTTCCAGCCTCCTCCTTGCAATCGAGGTTTTATTGCTCACTATCTGCCCCTTTCTATGCACTTGTTGCATCTTGCATCTAAGACATGGTGACATGAGGAGTGTGGTGGCAGAGGTGGTGTGGTGACAGAGGTGGTGTGACAGAGGTGATGTGGTGACGACAGAGGAGATGTGGTGACGACATTCCAAATGTCACATCACTGTAGAAACTACGGTATCGAAGATGTATGTTACTAAGCTTTGCTCAATAGTCTGTTAGACACCACAAGTCGAATTGACGTTCTCTATGTAGTGACCACAATGGTGAAGTAGTGACCACACTGTCAATGTAGTGACCACACTGTCAATGTCACCGCTGGCAGCACATGTCACAAGTCACAAAACGCTGACTAGAACCCCTATGTAGTGACACTGTCAATGTGTGACCACTGTCAAAGTTATGATGACCTCACCATTTCACCCACTACACTGTCAATGTGGTCACCACAAGAGTAATGTCGTGACCAACACACTCCCAATGTAGTAACCACATTGATAATGTCGTGACCATGACACTCCCCATGTAGTCACCACACCCACGATGTAGTCACCACATTGGTAATGTCGTGCCCATCACACCCATGATGTAGTCACCACACTCCCTATGTCACTACACTACAAACTCCCCAATTGATCCAAACTCCATCCCATTAATACTAAATGCAAATAAATATAGTGTCTGACTCCCGAGTCGGCACTCCTCCATGACATAACATGTCATGTCACTCTGACACTCTCTGTGTCACACAGAACTAGTTGACTTAACTAGTTGACTTAACTAGTTGGTCAACTAATTTCAACTACTCTCGTAGCTTCGCTACTCAAGTAGTTCCCCCATCAACTGAGCCACATTATAATCCAAGTCCTTCAAAATCCGTAACTCCAAATCAACCATTTCTTTAACCGTGGGAAAAACATAACTAGGGTCAAGTACGCTTTGCAACTCACAGTTAAGACAGTCAACAAATAATTTGGGGCTGTAAAACTCGTCTTCAGCAAATTTCATGGCCACAGAAAGAGTCGCAATAACTACCAGCTCGGGATGAATCGCAGCGTCCATCGGAATGGACCGGATCCAGTGGCGGTAAAAGTCACGTGACAGAGAGTCGAGAATCGTCGAGCTGAGAAGCCGGCACGTGACCGGAAGTCGGAGCACCGATAACAGCCGGGTCAGCATGGTCACGGAAATGGGCGGGAGCGAGGTGGGCAGGGACGAGATGAGGTCACGTGCGGTGAGTTCTGTTGTTGCGTAATCATGTGACTCGTCACGTGACATGTCACGTGCGTCGCTCTTCAGCTCCTTCACCTCCTCATACGTGTAATTGCACTCACTCTCCGGAGTCAGGATAAATGTCGACTCGGGCGAAAAGTCCAGCATCGCCTTTTTGGTCACGTGACAGTCCATTTCCTCGAAAAACGAGCGCGTCGACGTTTGTGTGACTTCGACCGAGCACGAGTCTGGCGTGGGCAGGTTGGAGATGTTCATGGTGGTAGGGTGGGTAGGGTGGGTAGAGTGGGCGGCTAAATGGCGGCTAAATGGGCGGCTATCTGGCGGCTATCTGGCGGCTAAAGCGCTTAAGTGGCGGCTATCCGGCGGCTATCTTGTTGTTGCTGCTCTGGCGCTCAAGTGAGTGGGTCTGGATATCTCTATGTGATATCCTCGTCAGCGAGTGTATGGCAAAGCGAATGAACCAAGCGAGTGTCTGTCGAACGTAGCGAGTGTCTGTGTCTATGTCACCAAGACTGTCGTGGGTGACGCGGGCAATGTCGTGGGTGACAAGAACAATGTCGTGGGGTGCGGTGGTGACAAGAGAAATGTTGTGAGGTGATGAGGATTCGGGGGGAGATATATATAACTCTAGGTGGGAAGGTGTGGATGGGGTTGGGGGAAGCGGATTTCTAGGGTTGCGGTAGGGTTAGGGAACCGGGAAAAGCGGGGAAATGGGTAAAGAGAATGCGCGCTTTCGATTGGCCGGCTCCAAACTTTATTTGGTTGCTCAATTCACCCGATTTCCAGCTGGGCCGCCTCAAGCAACTTTTTGGCTTCATATTCTTTTTGGTGTTAATCCCAAAACCTTATTTGTCGGAGGTTATTGGAACTCTAAAGAAAGTTTGGGGAAGTTTAAATCCACCGAGTATGAAAAACACAAAACGAAAAGTCGAACAAAAATGAAAAGTGGAAATGGACAAAAAGTGGAGAGTCACGTGAGCAAAATGGAGAGGTGGAAAAGAAGAGAGAAAAGAGGAAACAAAGTGGGTTGGTGTTTAGGAGAGGAATTTATGGGTTATGAGTTGAGGCATTTTAGAAATTGTTGTGGAAGGAGGTGGGGAGGTCCCGTGGTCACGTGAGTGGTATGGGTGGATAGATCACGTGATTCCGCGTCGACTGGTAGTGGTCACGTGACTATGGGAGAAGAGGGGGAGAAGTTGGCAAGGTTTTCATTTCGGGTGGAAAAGTCGACGTGATTAATCGAGTAAAATAGGTGGAGATTTGGTAGTTATATCATGTGATAGCCTCGGTCATGTGGATCACGTGATATGTTTTATTGTTTTTGTGTCATTTTTATATCAATTTTTATGACGATTTTTCTTTGTCTCATTTTTTCATCTTACTAAGCGTTTGTAGTGTGTTAGGGTAGAGATGTGTGGATTTCAAAGAGTGCATTTTGCTCGTCTCGTTTCTGGCTATCACGTGATACCATTCTTTACCCTAACCCTAGCATATTCACGATGCGCTTACTAAGCAAATGACCTTTGCAGGTAGCAATCTAGTCAATGGTAGACGACAAATACGAGCAAAAGGCATAGGTGGGGGAGGGGAGGTCACGTGATGAGTGAGGAGGGTTAGGGTTGAAAAATAGGTGTACTGGTCATAACCTGTGAGTTTAGAGATTCATGTTTGAGTTGTGTTTGGTGAGTTTGAGGTGTGGAATTTGGATGTCTTCTAAAAGATGACAGGGAGGTTGTTGAGGGATTCTGATGTTAGGGTTGTGTTTGTGAGGTCACGTGGAACACAATGGTAGTTGTCCCGTTCTTGTAGCTTTCATATTCGTCATTTTGAAGAGGTATTTCTATAGTGTTGTGTTTCGTGTTCTTAAGTAAAAGTCTCAACTGGAAGAAATTACTGTAAGTAATTTAGTTGACATATTAGGGATAAATAAGACTCACCCAGTTAGATCTCCCAACTAATTTAAATAAGAATTTTCAAAAAAATTGAATTAAATAAATAAAAAAATCAATGATTATATAAAATGAGAAAAATGAGTAAAAAATTAAATTGTCTCAGGAGACACTCCAGAAACATACCACTACGATTTTATTCAATTTTCCAATTTTCTTTTAAATTGATTTTTTTATATCTTTTATTCCACTCTCTACTTACCTTTTACTTAGCTTTCAGGATACATTACTTGAGTTTACTTACCCTTCGAATAATATGTCAACTATTCAAAAACATAATTCCTCAAAATTCACCATTAATTCCATTCTGGTCACGTGACTCCCCACCTCACGTGACTCACATTCCCAACCCCAATTGCTACCATTCTCACAATTGCTCTCTCACGCCGTCTAACATCCTTGCATTGCACTTTGCAGCCAAAATAAAAATCAGGTCATCTTCAGGAGGTGTAGGGTTAGGGCAGTGGAGAAACCAGGGTTAGGGTTGGATTAGGGGAGGGGTCACGTGACTACATTTCTCGCTTTGAATCCGAATCCGCTCACAATTGCTGTTTTTGCGACGTCTTTTCTTCACACCAATATGCCAGCAAAACATGCTGAATCAGGGTTTCTGGGTTAGGGCTTGAGGCTAGGGCTTCAGGTTAGGGCTTCAGGTTAGGGCTTCTCCTTCCGGATAAGGTTGGGGGTCAGGGTCTAGGCACGGCGTACTGTCGGCGTAGTCGGCGAAGTCGGTGATTGCGTCTGTGACGTCATCGCGATGAGGGGTAAGGGGAAAGGTTAGGGGAGTTGGGGGGATGACGACATGGGGAATGTCGTGGGCGTTACATGGGTAATGTCATGGGCACGACATTGGCCATGTCATGGGCACCACACCGTCCATGTAGTGACCACACTCGCCATGTCACCAACATACATCGGTGAAAACCTTATTTTGCGTGGCTGAGGTTAAAGGCCGGATTGAGGAAAATAGGTGGGAAAACTGGAAGAAGGAGATGTCGTGGGATAAAGGAGATGGAGAGATGAGGCGGGTCGAGGGGTAATAGTTGCGAGCGGTTTTCTTGATTTGGCAGTTGTTTGGACGTTTTTGGGAACTGAGGGGGAAGCTAGAGAGGGTGGTAGATGTGGGGTTATTAGTTGGGTTTAGTTGAGACGAAAAGATTAGATGGGATAATTGTGAGTTTAGAATTTTATAGTTGGGAGTTGTCATCTATAGTGCTAAATGGAGTTAAGTAAAAGTGAGAAGAGAGGACATGGCACTCTGTAGCTTGTAGGAGACTTAGAAGAGAAAGGGAAAGTTGTGGACCTATTATATCGGTGTTGAGGAGCACGGCTATGACCTTGGTTAAGCTCCATCTTTTCTCTATCGTTCTCAGCAGTGATTCTAATCCAAACTTCTCCTACTCCACCAATAATCATCAGAAAAGTTCCAGAATTTCACAGTTGAGTCTCTGAACCTATATCTACCCTTTCCCATCATCATCACGTGACCACATTTCCCCAAATATTATTTTTCGTGTTTCCAAAACGTTCTTACTAAGCAAACCCAATATCCAACAAACTCCTGTTACCCCTGAAGCCCCTTACTTAGACACTGGGAACCCCGGTCACCGATCGGAGACTAGTCTGTGAGCGGCGAAAATCTCCGTGAGGGATTTGCCGGTGGTGGGAATGAACATGGGAGTGTCCTGATTGATTTTGCTGTAGTGTACACGTTTTCCCTCATATCTTCTTGTGTAGTGTTCGAGTCACAAAACTGAATATATGCTCTTCCTCCCCCCATCGCCAGCTCCATTTTGATACCACTCACTTTCCTCCATTGTCAATATTCGTGATTTTGTATTGCTGTTTCCTACTTCTATACCCCCGCGAAACTTCAAAAACGCTCCAAACTATACCCTCTCCCCTCACAACCGTCTTCACGTGATTGCCGACATGGAGGCATAGACTGGTTTCTCTCTGGGGACTCCAGAATGCTTTTTTGTCATGTTTCTGTCATGTTTCTGTGTCACTACTTCACTTTGTCTGAAATTCGTACCAAGCAAAATACAAGCTCGCACGGCTCTCTAACTTGTTCTCCTGACTCTTGGCGTTCCATACATACCCAATAATACGCTGTATCTCGCGCACAGGACGAGTATTCACGTTCTTGAGAGTTCATCACAAAGAAGTTGGAAATGTGAATAGTTTGATGAGGAGAAATGGGATTTCAAATTTGAAACAAGTGTTTTACTCCTCTCACTCTGATCTACAATTTCATACTACTCTCGTAATTCCAGCTATTCTCCATCACTCACAAAATCACTCCTAATCAAACACTAAACATCACCACCACGTGGGTTTGAGACATTGGGTTTTTACGACTCTTGCAGAGAATGTATTGAAGCTTGGCGTCAGGGGCTTGCGGCGAGAGCGGTTTGTATTTTGGAGTTTTTTTGGGGTTTTTGAACAATATTTATTGAGAATTAATAATTAATTACATGGAAAATGGGGGAAAATCATATCTCGCTCTACAGACATGCTGGCGTTCTGGGAATTACACAGGCAGAAAGAGCCAGCCCGTCTCTCTCGTTCAACACCTTCCCCGCTCGAAATGTCCAACTCTACGGCTTTTTGGAGCTATTTCTGATTAAAAGAATATAGTTGAGACAATATTGGGAAAATGAATTTAAAAAATGAACAAAAAAAAAGTAATAAAAAAGAAATAAAAAAGAGGGAGACAAGTGTGCTATATTGGATGGTAGAACTGGAGTTTCTGTGGCTGGGTAAATTGAGTGAATAATTTTATCTATTTTAATGCATTTTTTGTATCATAGGTGAGGTAATTCCCTCATGTGTAAATAAGGTAAAATGATAAATAATAATAATAATAATGAAAATAAAATAAAATAAAATAAAATAAAATAAAATAAAATAAAATAAAATAAAATAAAATAAAATAAAATAAAATAAAATAAAATAAAACATCCAAAAGAGAAGCAGAAATACAAGTAATATGCACCCACTTTTTCAAAATGTTTAATTCTCGCTCTTGTTTAGATCGTCCCACGCTGATCACGTGACCTTAGTATGACAATGGGTTTGTGATGATGACAAATTGAGATAGAAGCAAATGCGAAACTAAAGGTACGGGCGTAGTCACGGTCACGTGACAAACTGATTTCTGCGTTCTTTTTCAAATCTGAGCATTTTCCAAAGTCCCCGTTATCGCGACATTTACAGTGTAATGTGACATTGGTTGAGTGATAGGCACGACACAGCTAATGTGATGGGCAGACATGAGTAACGTGAGGCATGACTCGGGTAATGTGACGGGTCACGAATCATGTCATTGTGACACGGGCAATGTCATGGCCACGACATTGGCAGTGTGGTCACTACATGTTCCATGTCATGTCATCCAGCTGTCAACGTCATTCGTACAATTGTAAAAGCAAATACGCCGCTAGCACTGCGTTTGGCGGCAGTTTAAAACTATTTGCTTTTGGAATGACAATGGGTGAAATATACGTGTATAAAAAAAAGTGTAGGAATTTGACGAATAAAAACATAAAATAAAAATAATTCACCAAAAAACTAAAACTCCATGAAATCTCTCAATTCCACATTTAATCGATTGCCCCAGTTGGTAGCATCACTCCTACCTGCCCCCATCTCTCCAGCACCTCTACATTGCATTCGACATTGGTCTCAAGATTCTGCACAGGTGAAACTGTCGCAGAAAAACGTAGAGACGCCGAAAGCGGTGAAGAGACGACGGATCGGGGCGATGGTGGTTATGCCATGTGTCTGGCGTGCATTTATTGCAGTTGGGTTTTTGCTGGGCGAGTAGTGGGGCAAAGTGTGAATGTAGGGAAAAGTACGACAAAATGCGCAATTGACATATTTGGAGTCTGAAAAAACGTAGGGTGATATTACCAGTCTCGCTCTATCATTTACTCAACTTCCCGAGTCTCTGCCACGTCTATATCAAAAGTTGTCGTAGTTCTCCTTTTGCACTTTTCATCTCTCTCACTCTCACGCACGGAGACATGCAGCAGGTACAAGGGACCCGCAACGGGAGCAGAGCAGCCAGAGGGGCAACTGTACGGTTGTAGCAGTTCCTGGAAGCATTTCAGGGGGCTGGCTGTGTAGAGAGAGACATGAAACATGAGGTAGGGTAAAAGACGGAGGAGTGACCCGAATTGAAATCTGAAAACATATTCTAACTCCTGAGATCACGCCGATTCCAACCATATACTTTTCATCTTATTTCCTTTACTGTCCCGCTTTTTGTTCACTTTTTTCTCGGCCAAATTCTCCCAAAATATCAAACTGCCGAGAAGCATGCATCCCTTGCAGAGTGCATACAGGACAATGGCCGATACTTTTTCCACGACGCTCCGAAAAGAGATGAACGACGTGCAAAATGGTCGTCGCACGACGGGCTACACGCAGATATTATCCAATTTGTCGTGGCGACGACGGTTGATGCGCAGGAGACAAAAGTGTGTTTTTCCGAATTTGGGAACCTGACAGAATGGCGAATATGAACGCTAGAACATTGTGGAGAGTACCATTTTGATCGTCACCCTCGGGGGAATTGATTTATGTACTCCTCTTCTCTCCAGCTCTTTCCCTTCCTCTTCTAATCTCCTTTTCCCCAATTTCCCTCCCCTCCCCTCAAAACAAACCCAATTTCTTCCAAAACCGACATTCTCCACATGCGCGGTATTCGCTTCGCCACACCCAAATCCGACCGCGTTTCAAGCCCTCTTCCGTGCTGTAGCTTGCATCACCTGTCAGCGGCATCTTACTTGACAACCTATAATTTTTGCAACTATAAATAAGGTTTGTGTAACTATAAAATAAGGTTTCTCAACTAATCGGAAAGACAAGAGAGAGAGAGAAGAAGAGAGGTATGGTAATGTGGAAACGTTGGGCTGGGTCTCTCGTGAGCACGTGACATGTCACGTGACACATTTCCCTTCCCCTCCATCACGTGACTAAAAATCTCAATGTCGTCTTATTCCCTCCTATGCAACGTCATGCAGCAACAGCTGAAAAATTTGTCAGCTCGTTTGTTGGTTGTGTGAGGAATGTCGATTGAGTTTGAGTTGGGTATTTCTGTGCTTAGTCAGCAGAACAAGAAATTTTGGAAAAGTTGGTGGTTTGTGAAGGAGAGGTGGGGGAGGGGTGAGAGGGGTATGGTTGGAATGGTTGGAGTCTGGGGATGAGAATGGTGGTCTTGGATTTGCAATTGGAGGAATATTGGGTGAGTAAGATGGGGTAGTATGTGGAGAATGGGAAAACTTGGATATATTTTGAGGGAGGATAGGGGGGTGTTTGAGGAGGATTTATTTAGATGCTGAGTTGTTTCTCTATCGAATGGTATAGTTCTTGTTGTATTTGGATGGCTGAAAAAATAGTTGGAGAGTATCTTCTGAGTGATGGAAATCATTGATACTGATAATATGGTTAGGAGAGACGGTAGGACGTCGGGGAGTTCACCAGGGTGCTTTAGGGAGTGTAGTGATTATTTTGTGTAGTTCTCAGTGTATTAGCTACTTTGTTGGAGAAGTGATATTGAATACTCTGTTTTGTAGATATGTCACTTTAGCTGTAGATGTGGTAAGGCTGGAGCTTTAGGAACTAAATGGATGGATTCTTTGACGTTGTGCCATCATTTCTTCGTACTTTCCAGTTCTATAGCTTCCCAATTGCGTATCTTTGAGTACTTCCAGCTCCACAGCTCAGTCAGAAAGAGAACGTCTCTAGAGTGAGAAGGAAGTAATCTGGGCCAAAAAGAAGTGTTTTTCCGTCTTCTCTGCGTCGCATTGAATCATCCTAAACTTTTCTTTTTCTTCCATCTTGTTTCCCCATCGTTTTATATCGACTTCTATCACCACCTCATTACTTAGCACATTCAACTAAATGTAACTATCTTACTTATCATTGCCTGACTAAATTACTTACCTCTTACTAACTAAATTACTTATCCCTAACTAAATTAATTCACGTGACTACCTCGCTTCACTCACGTGACACGCACAATACCACGCCATTGTCACTGTCGATCCACGTGCCGTAGATCATTTGCTCGTACTAGTCTGCATTAGCCGAGGTTTAGACTTGGTGATAGTCGTGCAAAGAGTGGAGAAAAAGCAAGTTTTGAGCGGCTCGATTGAGTGCAGGATCAGCGACCGTGAGCTGTCAAATCTGATAGTGATTTCCGAGTTATCTGATGTTTCAAAGAAGAATTGCAAACAAACTTGTTTTCCATTTTTCTTCCTTTGTTTTCACACCTCGTACTTCCCCAAATCTCATAATTAATCTGGGAAACCTCCCCACACCCCCTCCCCTGCTTGTGCTACCCACCGAAAGTCCTCTTTCTCCAATCGACCAACTATTGCGTGCTGCAGAGCGCTTTGAACAAAAGCAACCCCGTTTTTCAAGGTACCGCTTACAAGTGAGTGAAAAATAGCTAAAAAAGGTGACGCAAACTTGCAGACGCACGACTGTGCGCCAACAAGCTCACACGCCAACACGCTAATTCACGCACATTCTTCGGTGCATGAACATGGGTGAAAGTGAAGTGAAAAGTTTGGCGATCAAAATTGGGGGTTGAAAAGTTTTACAAAAACTGGAAAAAAGGAGATAGAGGAAATCGAAATAGACAGGATTGTTCTCCTCGACGTCAGCTTTCGTTTGACACAAAAATGACTCGTATCCAATGACAACTGACAGTTTTGGACTAACATACGTCTGAGCTTATCAAGTGGGTCCTATTGGTGGTAGAAAGGTGAGGTAAAAAAATGAGAAAAAATGGAAAAAACGAAACGAAAAAGAAATCTGGAAATATTCAGAAGAGATGTGATAATTTGGTCCAATATTTTCCTGTTTTCCCTCATTTTTGTTCATTTTTTCAACCTCCTTTTTCTTTTTTCGTCATTTTTTCAATCTCCAAATAAAGTTAACCCTCTCATTAGACCTCCATTGTTTGCTCGCATATTTTTTTTCAATGGTATTGTGTAGCCAGTGCCGTGCCTTATTTCCTTGTGCATAGCCCTGTTCTGTGCGTCTGGCATGCGTGGAACAGTGCAGACTTTGGCAGCAAAAAAAGACACAAAGATATTTGGCAAAAAAAAAAAAGAAATGTGGGAAATTGGGTTGACGTTTGAAACGAATGAGGGGTGGGTCCAGGGGAGGTTACGAGGTGCAACGTGTACGTGTGAGGAGTATGAGGAGTAGCTTGTTTAAAGGTGCATGACAATAGAAACAATGTCTTTGTGAAAAGTCTTTGTGAGAAGTGATTGGCATGTGTTAGTTGTGGTTATGAGGATTATGTGTTTATTCTGTTTCTGTGTTTTTGGCATTGTCATTTTCTCTGATTTGTTGCAATTGTTCAATTATTCAGACAAATGAATAACCCTGACTAACCCTGACTAACCCTGACTAATTCTTTTTCAAATTATTCAATTTTCAGACAACTTCAATCTCGTTGAACTGCTTCTTAGCTTGGTTGCTTAATAGCCACTAAATAGTAGTATTCCGAGGTTATGTAAGAAATCATACGATCAGAGCCGTATCATGTAAGCAAGAGCAATATGTGGGTCTTTTGAAGCGGGTTAGTCTGGAATATTTTGGCTGCTTTTTAGCCCAACTTTTTAGTGTAGTATGAGGGGCTAGTTTGAGCTAGTGAAGCAGCCAAAGATTAAACAAATATTAAACATAAGAAAATACTTACAGAATGTATTAGAAGAATTGATCTGAGAATTTGCAATTACCTACAAGTACCACCTCCTTCACAATTGGATGGTGTGTTCTCTTAATTCTGTTCAACAGTTTTTCCAACAGTAATCTCAGTGACCCACTTTGCCAAGAAGTAATGCCAAGAAGTGTTCTAAGTGTTCCAAGTAGTGGAGAATATTACACTGACAATGGTGCTAACCTCCGGTCTCATTGTTAGCTGTCAGATGACATATTTTGCTCGGCACACAGATAGGGAAGGTGAGTGCCTAGATGAGTGTGATTGTGGTTGATGGAAGGACTAAGACGAGTATAATGACATTGTTCAGTGTTCTTGTGAAGTCAAAAAACGCTTGTTTGGTCACGAGTGAAGTGAGAATATGGACTAAAAGTTCCTCTGTCTTCAATGACTTGGGATTAGAACTGTCTCACATAAGTACAAATGAGTACAAGTACAGTGAGTAGGATTACTTTCACCAGACACTGTAGTGACGTTAAGCAATGGACATATCTCTGGATGTCTCAGAATATATTCATTTCGTCTCATACTGTGTTCTATAGAAGTTGTCCAATGTGCAATTAACGTCAACAAACATACTTCAGACTTTCAACTGAAATTGAGAAGGTTCAACCGTAGTAGTTAGTGGCATTAACTAAATGGGATTAGATTTAATATCCATAAGAACCAAAGCTGTGTATAGTTCTTGACGTTCAGCCTAGATAGGTCAATGTATATTAGATTTTGATCTATAACACGATCATATGAACACTGCTAGTTCTCATTCTTCTGAATAATGGAGACTATGTCTTCCTTAATTTGGGATGAGTTCTGCTGTGTACCGGTACTGTAGTCAAGAGGTGCAAATCTCAATGAGCTCAGTACTGTCAGTGATGTCGTCACCACATTCTGCTTAAATAGTTGACTGCTTGTCTCATTCCCATTCGAATGATATCCATATCGACTATACCGTTAACCACACCTCACTAACACTCAGCTAAACTAGTTGGGACATTAGTTGAACTAAAAGTGTGCTGGGGGTGTCTAAATCGGTGTTCCAGGAATGATGGAAGAATGGGGGGAGTTTCACTAAATACCTGGTATACAGGTGTCTAGCAAATATAACATCAAATTGACATGGTACAATATGAATATTGTGAGTATTGATGTCTGAAAAAAGTTGGGTCAACTACATCTTCTTAAGCTTCTGCAAAGGGAGTCGTTAATATGGCAACAAAACAAGACATGTAGCTCTTCTCAACATCTTGCACACCTTCCAGCATACCCCTGCGATCCCCAAGATCTCAGCTACATTTCTGTCAACTCAGCTAAGACGCAGCACGTCTGCAACAAAAGATATCGCAAAAGTAACGGGTAACTGAAAGTGCAATAAACCTGTACCACTGTATTCTTTCTGGCTTAAGTACGAGTACAGTACAGAAAGTTGAAAACATCTTCCACGACTCAATCAGTCATAGACCTTCTATCCACATTGCCCCCCTTGAAAGATATTCCCATACTCCCTGTCGACTCTCATACTCCTGTCAACTCTCAAATACTCCAGGACAACTCTCACACTCACAACGACATTCAATTAAACAAAAACCTCTTCCCCCTCCAGCCTGCCCATTACACAGTGTCAAAGTACAACTGCATCATCTTACTCTCTCCCCAGCCTGAAAAAAGTTCCGAGTGCAACTCTGGCTGTCTCCGTGCGACTTCCGCGGCGAAGAACCGCTTCATTTCCCCATTGTCAGACTGCACAGACCTCTCCCAACCAGTAATGCACTCCTCAATGGATGTCTCGTTTGTCATCATCCTCTTCACCTGATTTGCAGCCTCCATTACCAGTTCAGGAAGAATATACATTTCAGCGAGAATCAACAGCCCAGTCGCCTGGTCAAACGTGAGATCTACAGGCTGACGGTAGAGGTAGTGGACCATGGGAGTGACCCAGCTTGAGGGGAAATCCAGGGCAAGATTCCTCTCTGTCCTTTCCTTGCAGTCGTTCGAGATCAATTTGCTGAAAAACGGCCAAAACGTCGCTAGAATCGCACTGTGAACAGGAATCGACACACCGTCGTTGCAAGT
Source organism: Yarrowia sp. JCM 30696 (assembly GCA_001600535.1). Taxonomy (NCBI): domain Eukaryota; kingdom Fungi; phylum Ascomycota; class Dipodascomycetes; order Dipodascales; genus Yarrowia; species Yarrowia sp. JCM 30696. The sequence continues at coordinate 33,130 of BCKG01000012.1, forward strand.
GATGGAAAAATCTGAGGCGTCAGTGTTGACGAGAACACTGTTCAGTGGCTCACACTCAGTTTGAGGCAGAACTCCCAGGCGACTCTCAGCAGCTTTCAAACGGAGATCAAATACCTCTTTACCGATGTTCATGCACTCTGGTTTTTTAAAAGGAACAACCCTGATCCTCCAGAATCTGCTCTCGTTGGAAACATAAACAAATCCATCCCAGACAAAATAGCTCCAATTGAACACCGGATAATGAGTCAACCGGTCGACGGAGCTTTCGGGAAACTTTGAGGCCAAAACATGTGAGCCATATTTGTAAAAAACAAATACGTCAGTAGCAGTCTGAGCCATCAGCAAGAGACAAGATGTTTTGTCAAGTTCAATTTCAAGTAGACTGCCGCTTGTTTTGGTGAGGCCTTGGTTTGCTGGAGGTATTAGATCTTTAGTCGACATGTTGATTGTGAAATGAGAAGTCGAACGTGTCTGGACATGTAAATGGGCTTCCTGAGCCCCAACATTTTTTAGGTTTAGCGTGTTGTTTGTGGGGTGAATAAGGAATTGATCTCCAGCTTGAGTTAGTATGAGCAGCACGACATGGCTTGAGGGTGAGGTAGAGATGATGCCCGTCAATCAGCCATCTTGATATCCTTTCTCGTGTCTGGGGCTGTTGTTAGTGAATCTCAATTGTGTGTATCTGGTTGTGAGTACAGTACGAGTACATACACCCTTCCGGTATGTACAGGTAACCTGTACCGTATGTACATACAGTATGTACAGGTAACTCCTTATCTGAACCTAGTTTGTCAGAACGTTAGAACCGTCCGAATCTTGACATCCTAGCAACTCAGTGGAAGGTACGAGTACTCACCATGTCCTCAATCTGTTTGTGCTGATGAAGGAAAATCTGACCTAGATACGGTCACGGCACTTGCCAGGTGTCCCACGACAAACACCATGTAGTCCCACGACACAGCAAACACCATGTAGTCCCACGACACAGGGAGTGTTGTCCCACGACTATGACTCAACCAGCCACTCTCTTCCTCCTCACCACCCACTCGCTTCCTCCTCACCACCCACTGTCCACCCCCCACACTAGCTCTGGCGACCGTACGGAGACCATCGGCGGGTGTTGGTTGGGTTGTGGRCGGGKGGTAGRGAGAAMGAGTGGTAGCTGTGTCAGTCGTTATCTGGTGTGCCTCAGTCGGTGTATGCGTCATCAGGCATGGTCTGTGTTAGCAAGGGAACGCATGGCTGCAGTCAGGATACTTACTCTGTCACTGGATGCCTTCTGCGCCATCTGATTGTGTTTGTGACACAAAGACAGTAGTAAGGGTCTGTGTTAGAAGATAAAACGCAGCTCATAAGAAGATACTCACAGAAAATGTGTTTGTGTCACAGAGACAGTGGCAGCTCCAGTTTTGCTTCCAGTTGATAGTTCTGCTTCCAGTTGTGCTGTGTTGTGTTGTGTGGCATTCTTTATGAGTGACGTGTAAGAGGAAGAGTTTGTTTCTGCCTCATTTTTTTATATACCTCTTTCCTCTCTCCACCTTATTTGGGTCTGTGTACTCATCATAGTCGTGGGGTGGTGATCCAAGTATGCATGAAGAAATTGAGAAGTAATATTGAGACGGTTGCAGAACTCAGGTAACAATAAGAAGTATACCATTCGATTCCTCCTGTCTCGGAGACTCATACTCATCTTTCACCGTCTCTCTAGCTTCAACATTCACCACTCTGAGTGGTCCCCAAAAATGCCCTACTAGCCGTGCGGCTTGGAAATTAGTAATCAGATTATGTAATCAAAGAAGAGGAAAAGTAGGAAAAGTTGTGAACTCGACGAATATTTACGGTCACAACTTGAAAGAACACTCAAAATGTAGCTCTTAGAGAGTGGATTCCATTGATTTTCTCGAAAATGTTTCACCATTTCTACATCAAAAGTTATACCATCCTAGTGGTATTGTCTAAGTAAATGCTTGACAATATTACTCATTAACTCAACTAATTACATAGACTTATATAGCATCTCAGAACTCGACCTGTATAAGCCCTATAACAACCAAATTTTGTCAGTCACATGACTTGTTTTCCACCACTCACTTACACCTACTCTCCTCTCAATATCTCCATTTTAGTCCCAGTAAAAATGGTCAAAAACACCACAACTTCGTTTCACCTTAAATGAGGAAATTTAGCAAAAGCTGTTTAAATTATCACATATCTGAGCTGTACAGATTTAAATGGTACAGTTGAGATTGGATTCGTTTTGTGATCATTTTGGTACCAATTTTGAGGTGATTAAAAAATACTTTCTAGCCACTACCGTACATGAGCATGAGTGAAAGATGTACCACTTGTTTTATATCATTGAGAAGAGAAGAGATTGTTTAAAAGGTAATTCTTTATGAATTCAGATGTACTTGATTGCTTTTATATGTATCTTGTGTTTATATCGCTTTCTAGATCTTATTCAAGTGATCCTGATTATGAAATTAATCTTGTGTAAAAGTAGTACATACTGTCATATAAGAGATAGAGTATGGAGAACCTCAGATCAATGGTAACTGAATTATTTCCAACTACATGACACTTTGATCGTCGTTTCTTCTCGTTTCTGAAAGATTCTGTAACGATATGAAGTCATAGATGATTGCGGTATAAAAGTTGTAGTACCGGTACAGTACCGGTAGAGTAGATACGATTAAGAGAAATTGAGTTCTTGTATCCTATAGAGTCTTAGATCATTCTCAGGCATAGCTCCCGCTTACATCTTTCGTCTAACTTATTCTACAGACATATATCCAAGTCTAGGTGTTTCTCTCCAAGTAACGGTAGAAGATTTCACTTTCTCTGTCGACTCTTATTGCTCAAAATTAATCATATCGACGTATATTTTGTTCTTTTACCTCTTCTACCTCGATCATGAAGTTGTTTCTTCTCATAGATATGATTACGTAATCATATCTGGAGCTGGTAGTATTATTGATGGAGACTTGGGGAGTTCAAATTTCTGAGTTAAATAGCAAATAAATTTACTCAGGCTTCTTTTCTGTATTATTTATCTGCTTTTGAACATAATTACTCAACTTCTTTTACTGATGAAAGAGTCCATTACACTTCACTGACAGCCTACAACGAACACATATTTGAGTCATATTCAGCTGTTCTTTACCTTTGTCTGCTTCCACTCATATTGTTTACGTCCCTACGGTATTCTAGTATTGTTAACTCATCTGACTTTCACTTTTCTTGAATATTTGTTCATTCCTTCAACTAAAAAGTTCTACCCCAAGTACTACCGTTAAGTTCCCATTTCAACCCGAGTAACTCCAAGTAAACTTTGTTACCACTTTTCATTGAGTGTCTTTATCCTTCACTATTACCTCATTATGAGAGCCACAAAGCCTGCAGTCATTCAGCCATGTTCCCCAAGGTCCTCCCACTATCCTCCTCACTCTTCTAGAACACTCCATTCCATACCCTCAGTCAAGAAGACGCTTACTAATACACCGCTTACTAATACAACGCTTACTAATACATAGCTTACTAATACAACGCTTACTAATACAAACAGCCTCAAATATTGCACACAAAAACACACGTGTATTTCCCAGAGCCCAAAACGGCAACTCTTCCGCGTTTCCATAACCACCGCTCCGCGGATCTACCCTGCGGCGTCCTCCGATGTCAAATGTCGACGGCCCGTTTTGAAATGAAAAATTAGACTTTGTTAGATAAGCGAGGGAGAGGAGGGAGGAGGTATTGGGGGTGATTGAGAGGTTGTAGAGATAAAAGAAGAAAAGAAATCAAAAGAGGGCGAAATTCTGAGTAAAATGCAACTTTCCCTGAGCTTCTACCATCATTTCTAAGCCCTCAAAATCACTTCCCTCCATTGGCTGCTTTTGATGTGCTTGTTCAGCGTCTTTAGTTTAAAGTGAAAAATATACGAAAAAAAAGACGAAATTTTGGCAGAATCTTTTTCAGCCTTGTCTATATATATCTGCCATTTTCCCCAAACAATTCCACCACTTCCACCACCAAATTCCGATACCCTTCTTTTTCCCCTCCTACTAACCCCTCCTCTCGCTAAATTAAGGCTGCAGATAGGTGCATAATTATTGCTATCTCATTAGTTCAGCACTATTTACTGTATCTACTTGTACATCACCACTACACTCAACTCCACTACAGTACACTAACTCCATGGTCTCTAGTACGCGGAAAATCGTGCAGGTGGCGTGTGCCGTACTATGGTGTCTGTTTGCTGCGGGCCCCATTTTCGGCTTTGCTGCCCTGAAGCCCGTACTCGTGTCTGAAGGCGTCTACAGCCAATATTGCACAAACACAAACACAAACACTTCCTCGTCCAAGGACGGACCCTGCAAAGAGCAGGACCTGCGGCTGAACTTCATGTTCAACGTGGGCGCGATTCTCACCAACGTGGACGCCATCATTGTCGGGTTTGTGCTCGACAAGTACGGTCCTCGAGTGTCGGGAATCGTGGGATCTGTGATTATTTTCATCGCCACCATGGTGCTGAGCAACGCAGATTTGCTGCCGGGAGACCCCTGGCTCGTGGGCTACTCGCTGCTGGCTCTGGGAGGCCCGTTTGTGTTCATTTCGAGTTTCCACCTCAGCAACACGTTTGTGCAGTACTCGGGCACCATTCTGGCTCTGCTGACTGGCGCGTTTGACGCCTCTTCGGCCGTCTTTCTCGGGTTCCGCATCTCGTACGAAAACTCGAAAATCACCCTCGCCCAATTGTTCACCATCTACACAATTGTGCCGATTTTCATTCTGCTGGCCGAGGTCTTCGTCATGCCCCAGACAAGCTACAAAAGCGACGAGTCGTTCGCGTCCGTGGTCTCCACCTCCGCAGGACACATGGAGGCCGAGGAACAGGCGCTGCTGGACGACGCAGACCTCACCAGCTACTCGGGACGACGTTCCTCGTTCATTTCCAACCGAGGCTCGTTTCTCAACCAACGACGGCCCTCGCTCGTCCACGAGGCTCCCACGCCTCAAAATCTCGCCCAATATGGCTCCCTCAAGGGCCTCACTGCCAAACAGCAGCTGGCGACTCACTGGGCGTTTCTGATCATCGTGTTCACCACGCTGCAGATGCTCCGAATCAACTACTTCGTGGCCACCATCAACTCGCAGTACACGTTCCTGCTGGGCCACGAAAAGGCGCAGCAGATCAACGCCGTCTTCGACTACCTGCTGCCGCTGGGTGGAGTGCTGGCCATCCCCATGATCGGCTTTGTGCTCGACCACATGAGCCTGGTGGGCTCCTGGACCACCGTGGTCACCCTGTCGCTCACCCTCGGCACCCTCAACCTCGTGGCAAAACCCTGGGCAGCCTACATCAACGTCTTCCTGTTTGTGCTCTACAGACCGCTCTACTACACTGCCGTGAGCGACTACGCAGCCAAGATTTTCGGCTTCAAAACGTTCGGAACCGTCTACGGAGTCGTCATCTGCATCTCCGGACTGTTCAACATCCTGCAGTCGGTGCTGGACCGGCTGACTAAGCAGACGTTCCACCTGAACCCGTCTCCTGTGAACAGCATTCTTCTAGGTGCTACTGCTGTTTCTGGTCTTGCTCTGGTGGGCTACATCAAGAGCCAGGGTCAGAATCTCAAGCGGCAGTTTCTGGAGATTGAAGCTGAGGCCTCCGAGCCCATGCCTATGCCCGGAGCTGCTCCTGTTCCTGGCGTGACCACCACCCACGATCCTCTCCATGGACGAACGGAGATTTCCTTCAATGATCCGATTAGTAAGGGCAAGGATGGTAAGAAGGATGGTAAGAAGGACGATGATAGTTGTGGAACAGGACATTGCAACAACTGCGTTTGTGATGTGTAAGATGGAACAAAAGTTGGATAAAGAACAGAGATGAATTGATTATCATTAGATGGGGGTATTTGGAAACAACTTGTGTCCTACATGTATGACAATAGATGTGAATAGTGTATGTTGGTTGTGTACTTTTTATTAAAACTAGACTTGTTTGGGTTTCTATGGACATGAAAGTACGAGTACTGTACCGTATCAAATTGCTTCAATTGACTATATCTGAGCTATTAGAACGTGTAATTACTTGTAGATTACTACATACTGGTTGGTTCTGTATTGTTCTATTATACAGCTACACTGATTACTCAACACTACACTCAAAATAATTGAAATAAATGTGGAAACTTAGTTTAAGGCCACCTATGGATCAATTCATCATCTGGGATTCTCACCATACCACTTTCATCACTCCTGGACCTCTAGTTCTCATTCTATACGACTCCACACTTCATTCAACAACACCATCATTAATGCATGAATAATGCTCCGATATGTACGAAATTTGGATGGTAGATACTTCTGAGTCTTGCCATTCCTCTGGTACCTTTCTTATTCCTCTGTCTTCTTTAGTTCGTCCAAAAATCGCCGAATCATTTTTTTTAGTTGCACAATCCGCTGGCAACACGCAGCCCCGAACCTCAACAGGTCCTATGGCACAGCGGTAGCGCGTGAGATTGCAAATCTTAAGGTCCCGAGTTCGAATCTCGGTGGGACCTTTTTTTTGCCATTGCTGGGGGGAATATATTGTTTTGTTGTTCTGTCATTATTTTTGATCATTTTTGAGCGATCTAGAGGGTTTTTCTCTTAGTTCATACTTCCTTCTTTTGGCGTATCTCTAATTAGTTGGGACAAGTCTGGGAAGGGATACGAAGATAAAAATGAACATGAGAAATACTTTCAGACTACTTTGGTGCTCTAATTAAAATGTTGTGATTCTTTCCTTTTTTCATCTTCATTTTGGGATACTTCTATTAGGTAAAATGCTTCTAATTTTGGTAAAGGAAAACTACAATACGGGTACAGTACTTGTAAGATTTCCTTGCAGGGATGAACAGGAGCCTTTATAAAGTATCCATTGTTCACTTGTTTTCGATCTACTTCTTGCAATCCCCTTCTATTATTCTACCTCATCTCTTCCTTGTCATTTATAATCCATTAATCTTAGTCCTCCTTACAAACACAGTCTATCAGCTGAAGCAAGACTTTGGAGCTGAGCTTGATCTCGCCCTTCAGATACCTCCGCAGAGCGATTTTAGCCGATTTAACCGCCTCAGTCGTATCTTCTTCAACACAACTCGTGTCTGGAGAAGAAGTAGCTAGAGCTTCAGAAAAACTGAGATATCCTTCCAGAGCTGTTTCTGTCAAAATGCTGTTTTCTTTGTTGGAAGAAGGAGGGTTTCTGTTAGTATCCAGCCTTGTAGAGCGGTTTGTTTCCGTACCACGTCTATATCTCTGAGGAACGTCTCGAGGGTTGTAAACGATTCTAGAGGTTGAAGTAATTGGTGGATTTAAACGGGAAGTTGATGGTTGTCTAGCTGAACTGCTATTGGTCACGTTTTTCGCTCTTTTCTCGTTTTCTGGAACTCGTTTCCATCTGTCATAGCCTAGAGAAGATGTTCTGTTGGAGTAACAGGTAGTGATGCTATTGTAGTCTCCGTGGACACTGTTCAGCTGCCGAAAGTCCTGTTTTACCCTCTGGGCAGCCTGAAAAACACGTCTAGGAGGCCCAATCCCGCCCTGTCTGTGTCGTTTAGCCAGCACAGCGTCTTTCAATCGCTGGTCGTTTCTGTGTTGTGCAGCTTCCAATCGCGCCTTGCTTTCCGCCAGTTGTATGTTGAGCTGTTCGTAGTTGATAGCCATGATGTTTGTGGTAAATTAGCTGAAGTGGTAGCGGTTCAAGTAGTTCTTTGGAGATAGCTGTGTAGTTGTTAAGATGAGTTTTGTTATAGAGATAAGATAAGATGGATATTTTAGGTGAAAGAAACAAGGAACAAAACAAATAAGGTAACCATGGGAACGTATACAGTATTGTACAAGTGGAGCTCTCAGGTATTTGCTGGGAGTTGTGAAGTTGTCATTGTGTGAATATAAAAGATTTCCTACAGTCTCTATTTGTGTCACTCATCTGACTCAGCAGTGATGTGTACTCAATAACTTACCAGTAAGTCTTGCTTGAGTGGTAGGTACCTTCTAGAATCTCATGAAGTATTTTCCATCTTCCAGATACCTCTATGCTTCGTTCTTTGAGTCAACTTTTTGGGCTCTGATTTCTCAACTATAACTTCAAGTAAATTTACTTATGAAGGTGCTGAGAATAGTTGATCAAACACGTTCAATTTGAGACTTTTCTTTACCAAAATCAAATAAATCACTTCATATTGATCCAGTATATAATATAGAATGTTTATTCGTCTTTCTTCCTGTCTATATCATCTATCAAGTGCTATGGTCTGTCCACAGTACATAATTCAACCTCAGTATATTTGTTAACCTTCTGTTGGGATATAGTTGTTTTGAATACTCAAAATGTCATAGCTTATAACTTCTCATACACTTGGGCTGTAACTACACGAGCTATATCATTCTTTTTCCACTGCTCACTGCTATCTTCTCATAACATTCTCTTCAAAAATTCTTCTTTATTCAGTCATTTATGTCGTTTCCAAAAATTGTCAATCCCACCCAACTTGTAAGTCTTCTAGACTCAGCTACAGGATAGGTTTATGGACCAGAAATAGTTGGGTGATAACTTTGGACCATTCTCTACGTCCAGATACCACTTCCATCTCCCTCATACCCCTCTAAAGCCCCCAAAACCTCGCCGGAAAAAAAAGTCAGACGTCCGATATTATTGATCCAACGCTTTTTTTGGACACCCTCGCTGATGTGGTGGCTCAATGGTAGAGCTTTCGACTCCAGTCTTCTCTTGGTTGTAATCGAAGGGTTGCAGGTTCAATTCCTGTCCATGTCAAGTTCTTACGAATTGGCAGTGGAGGAAACAATGGGGGTTAAATTCCCCTGGCTTCTAGCTGATCAGTGATTTTTTGCAAATCCGACATTTAAGACCTGAACAGGTATCTCGTTCTTTTGGTGGCTTCTTTTTCTACTAAATTGTACCTTTCCACTTCAGTGTCTCAATTTCCACCTTTTTTTTCGTGCGGCTTGAAAATTAAAAACTCAATATGACCTCAGATTATACACATTGATCTGACAGAATATATTGAGGTGACCTGATGAAGTTGAGAGGATTTTTTTTTCTGATATTCAAAAGGTCACTCAAGCGTCACACAAACGTTCAAAGCAGTGCCACAGCTTCTTTGTGTGATCAAAAAGTACTTGTAGAACTTCTCACCATCTCACAGCTCTCTGTATTTCACTGAGAAGCACTTTTCAACTAATGAACAGTATAGCAGGAGCATGTCTGACCACACCTAAACTCTTTCAAGACACCAACTCACCCCCAGTAAAACTCCTGAGCTTCTCCTTCTTCAGTAACAACTTTTATCCACCTTCTACCTACCTTGCTTACTAATCACACCATACATCTGAACACCTCTCAACTCGCTCAATATTGATACCACAACTCCAGAAATCGAAATGAGGTGTCTTCGACCCTTCTCAATCCCATCTATAATCTCTCCATCCAATTTGGGACACTTTTCCGCCAAAAATATCACTTCCTTTCACATCCACCTCGACATCTCCCCCTTGGAACCACACATTCCGATATAGTGTAGGGGCTATCACATCACGCTCTCATTTCTGAGCGCCGTGGAGACCGGGGTTCGATTCCCCGTATCGGAGTAGCAACGGGAGTGGCTTCATTTTTTTTTTATTTGCCACTCTACTACAAGTAGCCACCATCTTCACTTTTGGTAGGACCTGCTTACATAAGCGATTACATAATCACAAAGAGGGTTCATCAATGTCCCAAACCTTATGCATGCTTAAGTAAGCAAATTTCACAAAACCAGTTCCCACTTTTTTCCCCATCCCAGAGCACATGAAATTTGGATTTTGAAAGTGAAAAAGGAGCGATTATTGTTATATCAGTTTGATGAGAAAATCACGCTGATTCCAAATCCACTCTCTAAATCCAAATCGGAGCAATATTGCGTTCTCCAGAAGAGAGATCATTTTTCCATACAAAAATAAAGTTTACCAGCCACTGTCCAGAACAGAAACCTAAACACGACTTTGACAAGACGATATATCTGGTGATAGAGATGAGGTGGAGGAAAGAGGACCGAAAAATCTGATTTTTCAGGGTCAAATTCACGGAAAACCATTTTCAAATCTCGAAAAATACGCTTCTCTCCACCCCCACTTCACTCCCCCCACGTAACTCTAATTCGCTTACATAAGCAAATTTCACAGGTGCATGTCCCACTCTTGTCTCACGACAATATCTCTTGCACACTACTAATCACCACACAACACCACACAGTCGTTTTTCGAGCTTTTTGCACCGTTTGAAAATGCGCGACGCTACAACCCAGGCGCAGGTTGATGCGTTTCACAGCCGTCTGAGCGATGATTCTGGTGAGTATGGCTGAGGGGAGGGTGTTTCATGGGGGGTGTGATGAGGGTGGAAGAATGGACAAAAAAAGAAGGAGAGGTGTGAGCGAGCTGGGAGGTGGATGGGGAGATAGAGGGGAGTGAGGGGATCTCAGATCGCGCTTTACCGAAGAGATACGATGGTTTTTGACCGACTTTGACGTGTTCTTGTTGTAATGCCATGGAGAGTGTGGTGGGTGGTTTGAGAGGCGTGCTAGGGACTGGAGAGTGTGTCAGAGGTATCTTTGGCGGCATTCAACCACCCTGACAAGTTCTCAAAGCCACTGCTCTTCTGGAACGTGAGATATGATGGAGTCAGTTATGGGTGGTTTTAGAGAGTGCTCGAGTTTGATGGGTGAAGCTGTTAGAGGTGAAATGAGTTCATTTTCTGAATGCCCAGCTCCTGCTCTATCGATTTCAGTACCTTTTACCACTCTGACGACGTTCCCACGATTTCTAGAGCGTCATGTTCTCAAGTCACCACATGATACTCCATATGGTGATGTCAAGATGAACCCCAAGTCTCTCTAAATGATGAACTGAGCTCTTTATCTGCCTATAGACTTGGCAGTCATACTTTCAGAATGACTGTTCTCTTCTCTTCTCTTCGTTTTCTCTTTCTTTTTGTGTCTGTTTCCACTATTTATTCACATCCCATCGCTACGCTCTGAGATGTGGGATGTTGTCCGTCTCATCGCATCAACGCTTCGCTTATGATGCTCTTCGACTTCCGACTTGCGCTAACCCAGACCTAAAATCCAAAGTAGTCGCTGCGTCAGAACTCCGAGATGCCGTCGATTCGTTCCAGTCTTCTCCCGCAGACTACGAATACTATCTTCAAAAGATGATGCCGGTATACACCAAAATCTTGGAGTCCACCCCCGTTTCCTTCACGAGTATTTCCGTCGAGCAGGTGAGTAAAAAAAAGGGAAAAGTTGATGTTACACAGAGAGGATATGCGACAGTGAATGATACCATATTGTGATACCCTTGATACCAAGAGATGAGAAGGTAAGATTGGGATGACTTGAGCTGTCTTCTGTTATGCCTCAATCAAAGTGTTCTCAAGGCTGGTTAAGGTGGGCTTCTAGTCTTTACCTTAAATGAGAATGAGAGGAGTGACAGAATATGACCAGTACAACTGGATCAGGGATATTTGATGATTTCTGATCCTACAGCGTGAGTCATCCATGATTTCTCATTTGCCATTTTATTTCCGTTGTCATTGTCACTGTCTGTCTTGTTCTTCTGTCTATTGAGTGTTCAATGACCTCAATGAAGTCTCAAGAACTGTATGATAAGATACACATTAAAGGAAGACCAAGTAAGGTGATTCATTCTTCACTGAAAGTCTACCTTTATGCTGTTGTCTGCCATACATGCTCTTGTTACTGTGATAGACCATTAATGAGTGATAATCTGTTGTCCTCATTAATGGTCTTTCACCTGAAAAAAAATCTGTCTTATTTTTTCAATTTGTGCACCAACTGCGCTGATGGTGCTTTGTTGTTGTCCGTTCAAGGCCTTCGGCCTTTCACTTCCGTTACTAATACAGAAACTCCGATCATCCATCCTCGACATACTCCTACGTCTACAAACCAACGATCTTCTCAAACCATACTCCTCTGCCCTCCTCGAACAAATCATGTCCATTCTGCGAACAGACAATGAAGAGAACGGAGTCATCTGCATGAAGATCCTGACAGCCCTGCACAAGGGCTACAAGGCCCACCTCGGCGGCGATCACGTGACCCAGTTCCTCGAGCTCGTCACCGATCTGTACAAGAACATTCCCTCCGTCGTCAAGGACACCTTTGGAGTCAACCAGACTGGCTCCTCAAACTTCCAGTCGCCCATGTCTCCCTCTCTCGTTTCCGATGGAGATGTGAGCAGTGTTGCTACTCCTGGAGGAGCTGCTTCCAGACCTCTGGCCAAGTCGCTGTACTCGTTCAAGGTGCTCATTGAGTGTCCCATCATTGTGGTTCTGCTGTTTTCCACTCATAGAGCCATGGTGCCCACTCTGTTGCCCCGGTTTCTGCCTCACGTGATTGAGATGCTGCAGATCCAGGCCCCTCCCCAAGCCGAGGCTCATGCCCAGGCGCAAGCCAAGGGAGACATTCTGACCACAATCTCCCCTCAGATCAGAAACAGAGCGGCCTACGGCGACTTTATCACGTGCCAGGTGAAGACCATGTCCTTTTTGGCCTACGCTCTGCGAGGATTCCCGCCGTTTCTGCAGGAGTATCACGTGATTATCCCCGATCTCGTGGTGCGGCTCCTTCAGGACTGTCCCTGTGAGCTGTCTGCTGCTCGAAAGGAGCTTCTTGTGGCTGCACGACACATTACGTCCACAGATATCCGGACCATGTTCATTCCAAAGATTGATATTTTGCTGGAGGAGCGAGTGTTGATTGGAGACGGTCTGACAGTCAGAGAAACGCTGAAACCGCTGGCCTATTCCATCATGGCCGACCTCATTCACCATGTTCGAAGCGAGCTCACGCTCCAGCAGATTTGGAAGACCGTCAAGGTGTACTGTGCCAACATGCTGGACGCCTCTCTGGCAAACTCGTTCCAGATTATGAGTGCCAAGCTGCTTCTGAACCTCGTGGATCCGATCATGAAGCTGCAGGACCGAAACGAGGGCCGTCAGACCATGGTGCTCATTCTCAACGCCTTCACCGAGCTCTTTGGCGCTCTCAACAGAACCTACCCCAACGTCATGAGAGGCCATGAGAAGTGGCTCAAGGAACAGGCCGAAAAGAAGTCGGCTGACGGCACAGAGGTGAAACCCGAGGAGGACATCCAGGTCGACGTCAAGGTCGAGTCTACAGAGTCCGCTGAGCCTTCAGGACTCAAGCGAAAGGCCGAGGATCTGGAAGTTGACGAGGTGGACTCCAACGACGTGGTTCCTCAAAAGCCGAAAATCGAGTCAGAGTACGATTTCGACTACTTTGAGATCCAGGCTTCGTCTCTCATCAAAATCCACCCTACACCCACTACAGACCCTCTGGAGGATGCCAGGTACCTGTTCAAGAACCTGATGAACTTTCTGAAGACGGTCATGTTTGGTCTCAAGTCGTGCAACCCTCCTTGTCCGATCGCTGACATTAGCGAGGCTGTGTGGAACGAGTCTGCTCGTCTGTTCAACTTTGAGCAAATCACAATTTTCCGAAAACTGTTTGAGGAAGGCATCAAGGGCCATTTGTTTTTTGCGTCTCACGTGACCGACAAAAACGCAGCCACCGTCGCCAACAACGATCTTGGAGCTCCCTCTCTTCCCGTCGTGTCTTCCAAGGCCGAGAAGGATCTCATGGAGACGTTTGTCACTGTTTTCATCCACATCGACTCTGCTTCGTTCAACGAGATCATCGAGAGCGAGCTGCCGTTCCTGTACGACGCCATGTTCAGCAATTCGGCCTTGTTACACATCCCCCAGTTCTTTATGGCTTCGGAAGCGACTTCAGCTAATTTTTCGTCGCTTTTGATCTCTTTTCTGAAGGAGAAGCTGCCTGAGCTGGGAGACGGCAATATCCAAAAGAGCAACATTCTGATTCGTCTGTTCAAGCTCTGTTTCATGGCCGTGAACCTGTTTCCCGCTCAGAACGAGGCTGTCTTGCTTCCCCACCTGAAGAGTCTCATTATCGACTCCATGAAGCTCACCACCACCTCCAAGGACCCCATTGTCTACTTTTACCTGCTCAGAACGCTGTTTAGAAGCATTGGAGGAGGCAGATTCGAACTTCTGTACAAGGAAGTGTTGCCACTGCTTCAGTCGTTGCTGGAGTCGCTCAATAAGCTCTTGTTGACCGCCCGAAAGCCCCAGGAACGCGACATTTACGTCGAGCTGTGTCTCACTGTCCCCGTTCGTCTGTCTGTTCTTGTTCCCCACCTTTCCTACCTCATGTCTCCCCTCGTCGTTGCTCTCAACGGCTCTCAGGAGCTCGTTTCTCAGGGTCTCCGAACTCTCGAGCTGTGTGTCGACAACCTCACGGCCGAGTACTTTGACCCGATCATCGAGCCCGTCATGGACAAGGTGATGCAGGCGCTGTGGAACCATCTCAAGCCCCTGCCCTACTACCACCAGCACTCTCACACGACGCTGCGGATTCTGGGCAAGCTAGGAGGCCGAAACCGGCGGTTTTTGACGCCTCCCGACAACCTGAAGACGATTTCCGCGACCCACAACGATCTGGCTATCGTTGCCAAGTTCCAGGGCGTCGAGGAAAAGCTGCCTGTGAACATTACGCCTGCGATTGAGGCGTCGGTTGCGATTCTGGAGGATTCAAAGAGACGCCTGGAATACAGAGTCAGTGCGTTCAAGTACCTGTCTGGATGTCTCAAGCTGCTGATTGACGCTCATCCTATTGCGTCTGATATGAGCGAGACGATCAAGAAGGCTGTGGCTGCTCTGACCATGGAGGGATTCCCGAAAGCCAAGGACGACGGAGAGTACCACTTGAAGGACGGAAAGGTCAAGTACCCGGTGAAGCGAAAGCTGGAGGATGAGCTGTTGACCATGCTCCTGGAGAGTCTGTTTTTCTCGCTGTCCATTGACGCTGTCAAGGAGGAAGCCACTCAGCTGATTCACAACCTGTGTGACCATTTCGTCTTCTTGAACCTGGGAAGATATGTGCTCGACAAGAGAAAGGAGCTCACCTCGTTCGATCTCAATGAGCACGAAGGAAAGACGTTCCTCGACTGCAAGGCTATTATCGGTGCCATCATGTTTGCTCTCAGTCACTACAACGAGTCGATCAAACAGGGAGGTATTGACGCTATTAAGCACATGTTCAACACCGGCGTGACTGTGTTTGGCAGCAAGGAGCTGGCGTTCAAGTTCCCTCTGTACGTCTCCATGTACAGACGGTTCTCCCACGGCTGCTTCGAGGAGGAGTACTACCGAAAGTACGGCGCTGTTCTGGGTCTCAAGACGCTCATGCAGGACCTGGACTGTCCGCTGAGATGGATCCAGGTGAAACAGATTGAGTTCACGCGAACGATTCTGTTTGTGTGCAAGGACGTGCCGCCGGACGTGCCTGGTCACGTGAGAGACGTTGCACGGGACCTGTACCTCCACATTCTGCGACGATGCAACACTGGTCTTACTGCCGAGCAGATGGCCGACAAGTCGTTCAAGCAGGTGGTTGGCTTGTTGGCGTACGATCTTGGAAACGCCAACATTTCAGTCAGAGAGACGTCCAAGCAGGCCCTGGCTACTTTAGCCGAGGTTACCAAGTCTGCCAGTGTGTCTACCATTTTGGAGCCTGTGAAGACCATTCTCTTGGCCCCCATCTTTGGTAAACCCCTTCGAGCTCTTCCTTTTCCTATGCAGATTGGCCACATTGACGCTATTACCTACTGTCTGGGACTCGGAAACGGTTTCCTGCCTTTCAACGACGAGCTCACTCGTCTGATTCTCGAAGCTCTCGCTCTGGTTGACGCCGAAGACGAGTCTCTGACTGCTGCCCACCGGGTGTTTGAGCAGCGAACAGCTGAGCAGCTCGTTCAGCTCAGAATCGTCTGCATCAAGCTGCTGTCTGCTGCTCTCGCTCAAACCGAGTACACGGCCATCCAGGCGCCTCCTACACGGTCCAAGATCATTGCCGTCTTTTTCAAGACTCTCTACTCGCGATCGGACGCTGTTATCGAGGCTGCCCACCAGGGTCTGCGGTCAGTGCTCTCCAACAAGAACAAACTGCCCAAGGATCTGCTTCAGAACGGTCTGAAACCCATCCTCATGTCGCTGTCGGACCACAAACGGCTGTCTGTCGCTGGTCTGCAGGGCCTGGCAAAGTTGCTGGAACTGCTGACTTCCTACTTCAAGGTGGAGATTGGACGAAAGCTGCTGGACCATCTGCGAGCGTGTGCGGAGCCCCAGACGCTCCACCAGCTGGCTACTCACAACCTGTCGCTCCAGCAGAATGTGCAGATCATTGTCGCCATTCTCAACGTGTTCCATCTGCTTCCAGCCACGGCCCACACCTTCATGAACGACATTGTCAACATGATTGTGTATCTGGAGAGGAATTTGAGACGACAGCAAAAGTCGCCCTTCAGAGTTCCCGTTGGCAAGTTCTTCAACTGCTACCCTGAACAGACTTTTGACTACTTTGCGCCCAAGTTGCAGGATCGAACTCTGGGCCGACTCTTCAGTTCGATTCTCACGGAGGACGTTTGTGGCGAACTGAGAGGAGTGGTGGTGACCCGAATGGACGAGCTGGTGGCCAAGGTTGGCGAGCTGCAGGGCGGACACCGGGCGATTGCGATTTGCAATTTGGTGGAGATTGTGGCGTCGGTGAGCGCCAAGCCCGCGAAGCCTGCCAAGGCCGTTGCCAAGGTTGAGGGCGAGGAGAAGAAGGAGGACGAGGACAAGGCTGTGGCCAAGACGGAAGAGACGGCCGAGATCAAGCCCGTGGTGACTCCTCCGCTGCTCTCCAAGCTTGTGGGTCTCGTGAAGGAGCTTCCTGGACTTGTTTCCAAGACTCTGCCCACTGATCCCATTCACATCCAGACCGAGCAGACGATTGAGACGCTGCAGAACATTGCAGTCAAGTTTTTGGAGTCTCGAGATCCCTCGACTTCTTCCATTGACATGGTTTTCGCTCTCATCAAGGTGTTCACTTCGAACAAGGAGCTGAAAATCTCGTGGTCGTTCCAGCAGTACATTTTCAACTCGCTGGTGTGTTCCACCGATGTTCTCATGCGAAGAAAGTACCTCACCAAGGCGGTTGAGCTCTGTTGCACGTCTCGGCACTTGAACATTGCAGGCCGAATTTTCGTGTTCAACAAACTCGTCAATCCTATTTTGATTGTCGAGCAGAAACGAAACAAGTCGCTGGCTCTCTTGTTGGACAAGATTTCTCAGAACAACAAGGCTGGCAACTGGCTTGATCTCGTGCACACGAAAATCTGGAGACCTTCGCAGCTGGATGCTACTGACGACAAATCTGCTTCCATTGACCAGCTGCGATTTGAACTCCTCCATCTTTCTGCTCTTCTCATCAACTATGCTCCTCAGCTGGTTGCTGAAGGCCGAAAGGACATGATCAAGTTCGGCTGGAACTTCATCAAGCTGGACGACATTGTGTCGAAACAGGCGGCCTATGTTGTCATCTCGTACTTCATTGCTGCCTACGAGACTCTGCCCAAGATTGTCATTCAGATCTACGTTGCTTTGCTGAAGACTTCTCAGAACGAGGCTCGTCAGCTGGTGAAACAGGCTCTCGATCTGCTTGCTCCTGTGCTTCCTGACAGAATCCCCTCGCCTACATGGGCTAAATGGCCTCGAAGGGTGCTTTCGGAGTACGGACATAACATTATGCAGGTGATTGGAGTGTACCAGTTTGTTGTGCGGTATCCGGATCTCTTTTACGAGTACTCGGTGTACTTTGTGCCCAACATCATTGCTACGATGCCAAAGCTGTCGTTTTCGCCTGGATCTCCGTCTGAGAACCAGAATTTGGCTGCTGATTTGGCGGGACTTTTGCTCAAGTGGGAGGAACGAGCCAAGAAGGAGTACAAGATGTACGAGAACGGAGAGTGGCCTATCAAGAAGGAGGAAGATGAGGTCAAGGAGGAGGACAAGAAGGAGGGCAAGGAGGAGGAGAAGAAGGAGGAGGAGGTAGAGGTGAAGCCTCCCCCTGAGTCGGTGCTTTCATCTGCTCAGTTGGAGTCTGTCGTCACCTATCTCATTCGGTACATTTGCATGTACCCCCAGAAGGTTGTTGACTCGCCTCTTGCCAGCCGAATTTTGGATATTCTGAAAAAGCTGCTCGAAATCAACGTGCAGTCTCGAGACTGTGTCAAGCTCACCTTCTTTGACCGGTCTCTTGTTCAGAACGATCTGAATTCGCCAAACACGCTTTGTCTCTGTTTGAACGCTCTTGAGGTCGTCAAGGCCACTATTGCCACCAAGAGTGACCAGTGGATTCTCGAGAACCTGCCTCATCTGGAGCGACTTTTGGAAAAGTGCATCAAGAGCAACAACTCTGACATCCAGGAGGTGCTTCAGGGAGCCTTGTCGATCATTATCAAGGCTATCAAGAACACTGGCGGCAACACTGGCGGTTCTGTGGCTCCTCCCGGTACTGGGGCCACTGAAGCTGCTGTTGCTGCTCCCGAAGCAGACTCTTCCATCCCCACCATCATCCAGCTCATCAACAACACGATTCTGGAGAACTTGGGAAGCCCCAACAGCATTTCTGCAGGCACCACGCTTTGCTGGACGCTGTTCCAGGTCGATCCTACCATGGTTGACTTTGTTTTGGCTCCCATGATGAAGGCGTTTGGAAAGCTGTGCAAGGACCACATTACTCAGAGTGGAGATGGAGACGGAGAGGCCTCTCTGCCTGAGTTGGAGAGATCTATGACTACCAAACTGCTGGTCAAGATCCTGGATCTCACTTCTACGAGAGTCTCATACTTGGGCGACCAAAGACGTGTTTTCCTGTCTCTTTTCGCTCAGCTCATTGAACGATCTCCCGATCCTGAGCTGTGCAAGAAGATGATCTCCATCACTCGAGGCTGGATTTTCTCCAAGACCGAGCTCTTCCCCAGCATGAAGGAGAAGGCTGCCATCCTCGGCAAGATGATCATTTTTGAGAACCGTGGAGATGCTACTCTCAAGAAACTGCTGTACCAGGTCATCATCGACATCTACACCGATCCTCAGCTGGCCAAGTCTGAGCTCTCCATTCGAATGGAGACTCCCTTCTTGGTGGGCACTCGATCGGAGGACTGCGAGATCAGAAGCAAGCTGATGAGCATTCTCAACTCGTCGCTGCCTGAAAACTCCGTCAAGCGGCTGTTTTACATTGTCGGCCACCAAAACTGGGAGGCTCTGGGCGACTACCAGTGGATCCACCAGGGTCTGCAGCTCATCTACAACACCATCGAAGGTAAACTCGAGCTTCAGCCTGGAAACTACCTGGTTGCGGGTATGGACGGTGTAGGAGAGGGTCTTGGAGGTCTGGATGTGGAGGTTCCCGATGACCTGCCTTCTTCTGCTGAGCTCAAGCCCTTGCTGCAGAAACATGGACAGTGGCTGAAGAGCATTCGAGACGCTCCTGTGTCATCGCTGCTGAACCCCCTGGTTGATATCCAGTACTGTTCTCCCGAGACTGTCAACCAGATGTGGGCTCTTCTGTTCCCCGTTCTCTACGGCCAGATTCCCCGAAAGGACAAGACGGACTTTAGCAAGGCGCTGGTGACTCTGCTGAGTAAGGAGTACCACAACCGGCAGGCGGAGGCTCGTCCCAACGTGATCCAGGCGTTCCTCAAGGCGTTTGAAAAGTGCCAGGGTCTTCTTATGCCCCCCCACCTGCTCAAGTACCTCGGAAAGTCCTTTGACGGCTGGTTTGAAGCTGTCAAGTGTCTGGAAGACGGTTCCACAGCGGCTATCCCCCAAAACTCACAGGTGGACAGCGCCAAGATCGAGGAGGCCAATCTCGACGCTCTGGCGGAGCTGTACGCCGGTATCCAGGAAGATGACACGTTCTACGGTCTCTGGAGACGCCGAGCTCGGTACACCGAGACCAACTCTGCCATTTCGTACGAGCAGTGTGGAATGTGGAGCAGGGCTCTTCAGCTGTACGAAGCTGCTCAGATCAAGGCCCGATCCGGAGCTCTGCCTTACGGTGAGTCGGAGTACTCTCTGTGGGAAGACCACTGGATTCTGTGTGCCCAGAAGCTGCAGCAGTGGGATATTCTCACCGAGTTGGCCAAACATGAGGGATTCACGGATCTGCTGCTTGAGTGTGGCTGGAGAGTCGCTGACTGGAATGCTGACAAGGAGCCTCTGGAACAGAGCATCAGAACTGTCATGGACGTTCCCACGCCTCGACGACAGATTTTCGAAACGTTCCTGTGTCTCCAGAGTTACGCCCAGAAGGGCGAGACGTTGCAGACTCTCAGCAAGTACTGTGACGAGGGCATTCAGCTGGTTCTCCAAAACTGGGCTGCCTTGCCTACCCCCATCACTGGAGCTCACCTGCCGCTGTTGCACACGTTCCAGCAGTACGTCGAGTTCATGGAGGCTTCCCAAGTGTACACTTCGCTGGCTTCCACGACTGCCCAGAACCTGGATGCCAAGTCTCAGGAGCTCAAGGGCGTTCTTCAGGCCTGGCGAGAGCGTCTTCCCAACGTCTGGGACGACATCAACATCTGGGGAGACCTGGTGACCTGGAGACAGCACGCTTTCGGCGTCATCAACAGGGTGTACCTTGGTCTTGTGCCCCAGGGCCAGCAGGGTCAGCAAGGACAGGCTGGAGCAGGAGCGTCGACCTCGTCCTTTGCTTACCGAGGCTACCACGAGATTGCGTGGATCATCAACCGGTTTGCGCATGTCGCCCGTGTGCACAACATGCCCGACGTGTGTATCAACCAGTTGAGCAAGATTTACACGCTGCCCAACATTGAGATCCAGGAGGCGTTCCTCAAGCTGCGAGAGCAGGCCAAGTGCCACTACCAGAACCAGGCGGAGCTGAACACCGGTCTCGACGTGATTTCCAACACCAACCTGGCCTATTTCGTCGCCCAGCAAAAGGCCGAGTTTTTCACGCTCAAGGGCATGTTCCTGGCGAAACTCAACGTCCAGGACGACGCCAACCAGGCGTTTGCCACCGCGGTCCAGATTGACCTCTATCTCCCCAAGGCCTGGGCCGAGTGGGGTTATTTCAACGACAAGCGGTTCAAGGAGAACCCCAAGGACATCATCTACGCCAACAATGCCATTTCGTGCTACCTGCAGGCCGCGGGTCTGTACAAGAACGGCAAGGCCAGAAAGCTGCTGGGCCGAATTCTCTGGCTCATTTCACTGGACAACCAGCAGGGCAACCTCGCCCAGGCGTTCCAGAACTACCGAGGCGACGTGCCCGTGTGGTACTGGATCGTGTTCATCCCCCAGCTGCTCACGTCGCTGGCGCATCGAGAGGCCCGAATGGCGTCGGCGATCCTCATCAAGATCGCAAAGACGTACCCCCAGGCTCTCCATTTCCACCTGCGAACCACCAAGGAGGACTACTCGGTGCTGCAGAGACAGGCGATGGCTGCCCGAGCGTCTGGAGGCAACTCCGGCACTCCTGGAGCCGCTGGAACGCCGGGAGCTGCTGGAACTCCTACTCCTGGAGCTGCAGGCACTCCTCCTGGCGGCTCGCCCGCTGGATCTGCCCCCTGGGAGTACGTGGACGAGATTATGGGCATTTTGAAGACGGCTTACCCTCTTTTGGCGCTGTCTCTCGAGACCCTGGTCGACCAGATTTACCAGCGGTTCAAGTGCCAGGTCGACGAGGACGCCTACAGACTGATTATGGCGCTGCTGAACGACGGAGTGCAGTACATGGGCCGTCTGCCCTACCCCAAGGAGGACGCCAAGCTGCCTGCGACAACCGAGGCCAACATCACTCGGTTTGCCGAGTCCGTTTTGCCCAAACACATCAAGTCTGCGTTTGAAGCCGAGTTTGTCACCGATAAACCGAACCTGGAGACGTACGTGACGCGTCTGCGAAAGTGGCGAGACAGATTCGAGGAGAAACTGGACTCCAGAAACTCCTCCATTCACCTGGAGGCCCTGTCGCCCCATCTGTCTGAGTTCCATTACCAGAAGTTTGAGGACATTGAGGTGCCTGGACAGTACCTGCAGCTCAAGGACAGCAACATGCACTTTGTCAAGATTGACAGATTCATGCCCACTGTCTCGATTGTTCGAGGACACGGTATTTGCTACAAGAGACTGACGATTCGAGGTCACGACGGTAGCATGCACCCCTTTGCAGTGCAGTACCCCTCTGCTCGACACTGTAGACGGGAAGAGCGGGTGATGCAGCTGTTCCGAATTCTGAACGACGCTCTTTCTCGAAACAGAGAGACTCGAAAACGGTACCTGCAGTTCACCCTGCCTCTGTGTGTTCCTCTGTCTCCTCACATTCGATTGGTGCAGGATGACTCGAGGTACGTGTCCATGCAGGCGATTTACGAGGACTTTTGCCATCGAAAGAACGTGTCACGAGACGAGCCGTCTATCTTTGCCATGCACCAGCTCCGAGCTGCTTTCGACTCCAAGCTGCCCAAGCCCGACATTTCGTCCATCAAAATGGAGATTTTGTCGTCCATCCAGGAGGAGCTGGTGCCCAAGACGGTCTTTTCCGACTACTTTACGCGCATCTACCCGCAGTTTTCGGACTTTTGGCTCTTCCGAAAGCAGTTTTCGTACTCGTACGCCGGCGTCACCTTCCTCATCTTCATGATGAGCATCAACAACCGGTACGCCAACAAGATTCTCATCAACACGGGCAGTGGAAACGTGTGGACTACAGACATTGTGCCTGTTTTGCCGCCCCAAAAGAGCACCCCCACGTTCCACAACGGAGAAGCGGTACCCTTCCGACTGACTCCAAACATCCAGCAGCTGATGGGTCCCACCAACATGGAGGGTCTGTTTTCGTTTGCGATCATGCTGATTGCTCGAGCAGTGACTGAGCCCGAGTTTTCGCTCGACCAGTACCTGTCGCTGTTTGTCCGAGACGAGATGATCTCCTGGTACACGCAGCAGCATCGACCTTCGGTTCAGGACCAGCAGCTGCGGGAAATCGTCAAGGTGAATGTGGACGGAATTGTGAAGCGGGCGTCGTCTCTGGCTCAGGTGGGCCAGGGCAACGTGCCTGCCAACCAGACGGTGATTGATCTCATTTCGCAGGCAGTCAACCCGCGGTACTTGGCCCTCACAGACAACCTGTGGCAGGCTTATCTTTAGAGAGAAGGAAAGAGGGAGGAAAAACGGAGGATTCATGGAGGAATGGTATTTTGGGAAGGATTTATGTGGTGTGTCATGAAGGATTATGGTATGGGTTATTATGAATTGATTGATTATGATGTTAAACAGAGAGCTGTAGTGGAGTAGTTGTAGATCTATAAAAACCCTTGTATAAATTAGTTCGACTGTGTTTGCAAATAATTCAACGCCTTTTAAAGAAATCCCCAAAGTTATTGATATTACTCAAGTCACCACTCCAAGCAGTATGTGGCGATATGCAATGATTTGGAAGTGGCAAATACTAGACTCAACTAACGAGCAGTTCCAACATGTAGATTTGATGTCTTTTTCTCTTCTTATTGGCCCAGCTCACTTATTTACAAGACTTTCGGGGCTAGATGGGCCTGATATGCGTTGATAATGCAGAACGAGATGAGATAAAAACCTTAGTGTAAGTCCACAAATTGGAGTACCAGAAAAAGAACACAAAAAAGGTACCACTGCGGACAAATACCTGCTGATAGTGAGCGTCTAGACAAACACCATACTCCTGTCCATCTCTTTTATCACCACGGTCAGGTGTACTGTAATTTTAAGATCGTATTTTAAAGGTCGCATTATTCTCATAGCTTATTTGTTCTTATAGCTTAATTGTTCTATAGCTTAATTGTTCTATAGCTTATTTCAAAAAGTAAATAAGACACATAAACCCCCTGTTTGTGTTCTTCTTCTCCACACCACTTCATCGGAGTTGCCATCATCACCAAGATACTAGCGAGCGTGTGCTTCGTCTCCAGCACCGCACAACGCGAATTCTTTCCGCGGCATAGAGCGAGGAACCTATTGTGAGTATCYTTTCCCCTCCAACCCCCCACATTTTTCTTGTTACACAAACACATTTGTGCTCTCTCTTTCCCTCAGCTAACACAGTGGGCGTCGGGGAAACTAGTTTTCCCATACACGACGGGTGCATCCGTTGGAGTGTTTGACAGAGGCGCCGTTTCACCGTGGATGTCGG